>CM065175.1:21882836-22213981 GCA_033026295.1 Channa striata | reverse complement strand
AGAAACAGAAGACCCATGGAAATGTGGAGGCTGTGGAGATGGCGACCAGCCCGAAAAGTCCACTGGTATTTACATTTACACATCACTCAAAGCCTGATGTGAAATTGACAGTTTGGTGTTGTAAGTACTTAAAATTGTTGGGAATTATGGTTGATTTGTGATTAATGAAATTTAAATGTTTTCCTACAGACGTAAACGAGTCTAAGATCTCTGAACAAATTTCCACCCAGACAAACTATGTGGAATGTGAGTACTGTAAACTGCCTGGCTTTGGGAGAAAGGTCTCATAAGCCTGTCGGCAGTATCCACTTATAGTTTCTATGATGCTGTGGTTCTTTTTTTTTTTTACAGTACCAATGAAGTTCTTAAACAGTTCTGGATGCCAGAAAACGTCCAAAGTCTTGACCTGTGAGTGCATCGAAGAGGATCTCCCATAGCCAACATCAGATGGGGGATTACTGCAGAACTAGGAGAACTCTGTCATTACCACCGTGCAAACTACACAGTGAAGTGCAGTCACAGTAACTGTGACCGATGACATGAACAGTGAGGTCGAGTGTGTCAGTATAAGCAATAAAACTAAGCCTTTATTTTTCCTTTAATGTTTTTTATTAGATGTTTTGTTTGTTCATCTGCATCCCAGTATGTAAATATTAGGATTATACAAAAATGCTGTCAGGACACTGAGAAATATTAAAGTAATTTTCAGGACTATATAGGACTGACCGTGTACAGCCTGTTCAAGTGTTCATTCATTTATTAATCTGCCTGTTATTTGTATGTTAATGGAATTTCTCCAGGAAGAAACAGAAAACCCATGGAAATGTGGAGGCTGTTTTTATGGCGACCAGCCCTGGAAAGTCCACTGGTTTTACATTTACAATCGTCACTCAAAGCCTGATATGAAATTGACGGTTTGTTGACATCTAATGGCAAAATGAGAAATGACACTTTGGTGAAACTAAAAAAATGAGCGATTAAATATATTTAAATGTGAGTTTGTACCACCAGATCGATGAGTGTGATTTCCGTTTTCCATCTATTGGGAGTAGATGGTCAGTCAGTGAAAGATGAACACAGCAATCACTAAGAAACAGCTGTAAAAAGGTGTGGCAGCAGACAGAGTACTCCACCATTAATTTCTCTGCATCGAAAAGCAGTAGTGTAGCAAAGTTGGAGAATTTAACAGAAACCACAGAGACAGAGTATGCTGAAATTAAAACCGAAGCAGAGAAGAAACGAGCAGGAGAGGAGAGACAGGAGATGGGGAATAATGAGTAATATCATAATATCTGTAATATCTTTATTAATACTAGGAGTCTGAAACACAAAGCTTGCAAGAATCCAGGGCGAGTAAAGGTTCTGAAAATAATGTGTACATACCTTAGCAGCATTGTACATGTGTGGTTTATCCTAGAATTTGTTTTTCTCTTTAGACAGTTCAGTCTGCTGAACTATCATTTCTTATTTTTTTCAAATTGTTCTACCTGCTACTAGTGAATAAATGTGTCAATTCTTAATTCTGGTATTACAGGATCATCCTTCTGCGTTCATAAAAGTGTTTTTCTGTTGAATTGACTGACATCTGCGAAATGCAGACGCAACAATGTAAGTTGAACATGTTTTTAATGTCTGGGAGTTCAGATATGATCAAATTATAACTCCTGCTTTAACTCAAAATGTGACACTGGGGAACAGTTTTAAATTTTTCTGCCATAACTTGCGGAATTTCAATGACAAGCTTAGTTATTATAGTTTTTCCAAATGCACTCATCCCAAAAGTGGTGTTTTTTTTCCATTTGTTTCTCACTGTTGGGATGACTGATGTAAATTTAAGACCAGTGCCACTGTTTAAGAAATAGCTGAGAAACTAGAAAACAACTGTTAAAATAGCTGAAAACACATTTACATTTGGCAGATGCTTTTATCTAAAGCGTCTTAGAGAGTAATTGAGGGGTTGGGGTTCCGTATGTTGCCCAAAGAGACACAGGTGCGGGGATCAAACCACTGACCTTGTGGTCTGTGGGCAACTGATTTACCAAATGTTATGAATCAAAGTTTTGTGCTGTGTAGCAGAATGTTTAACAATATTAATTCCTGTAACTTTATATTTGAAAAGAGCGCCTTTGTATTTCAGTCTAGAAAAAGCAGAACTCATAATTCTGTCTTCAGCTGTCAAATGGACAAGAAATCACGTGAGAGGATGTGAACCAAAAATAAAATCTGGAAGCCCAAGCAGGTGATATTTTGCATATTGGGTTCTTCTTAAACAAAGAAGAACTATTAGCTTGTTTCCTGAGTCTGAACCCCTCAGTTTTATGAATATTACTTTGTTCCTCTTTATTGCTGATACATTTATCAGGAAACCTAAGAATGTACACTTTAACAGCAAAAGAAAAATCGAAACAGTTATCAAAGAGTATGTCAACAGTGAAAGAGAAAGATGCTACTAACCGACATTTCAAACTGTAACACTGACGTTACTTCACATTGTTCAAAGCTGTAATCCCATTAACTATGATCACAATAACTGTCCCCACAGTCATGAAGCTCATAATGTTTTTGATTCATTGTGGGGTTGATTCGACATCATAATCATTTCAATGGCTGCAGTTTACGTTGCTTTTTATCCATATTGTAACATGACAAGTGTTTATGTTAAATAACACTCTTTTCTTTGGAGCAACTTCTTAATGACAATATTTGAAGATATTCATCTGCATGTGTTTTTGTGCTTGTACTACGTGTGTTTGCATTCTTGCAGGGTTTTACACACCAGCAGCTCCACATACAGCACATGCACTTTACTGTACGTGGAGCTGCTGGCTTTGAAAGTTTGTATATGAGCTTGAACAGATTTGCGACTAAAGCTGAGTTTACACGATTAGAATGTTCCTCAGTTAGATCCACCTGATGCTGCCAGTGCTTCAAAGCTGCAGAGCATTTGCCAACTGGACACAGATATTTCAACCAGAGGGCTGCAGCTTCTCCAGACCTGTGGGTGAGTCTGTGCATTACTGTGTAAAATGAAAACAGTCATAGTTCTTTTAAATCTTTCACTGATTCGTGGTAGTTTTCTTGCTCTTTCTTGCAGAAAACGCCCTCATCACTTTCACACCTGGATTCACACCATTCACTTATGACTCAGAGAAAAGCATTAGTTTGTGCAATGTTTTTCTATTAATAAACAGTGTGAATGTTCAGTGCAGGCATAAACATAAACTGTTGTGGTGGAAATATGCAAACCTTACACTTAAATGAAAGTGAACAATTTTTAAAACACTCCATTGCGATTGCATTGAAACCCCTTGTAGTTCAATAAATGTCAGAATGCTCACCATTCTGACTCTTTGACCTCAAACAAAACAATAGTAGCAGCAGTAATAGTAGCATGTTCATTATAATATTTAACTTTGAAATGTATTGAAGTAAAAGTGCCTGTTTACAGAACACCAATATTTTTGTCATTGTAGATCAGTGCTGGTTAGCTGGATTTGATGTGGCACTAAAACTGAAACAACAAAGGAATCTGTTGCACTGTTACATTTGTCATGATTTCATGCCTCTTGCTGTTGGCCTATTCTGTAATAATAATATTCACAATTTGAATTTTTGTCTCTTAACAGATATGGCTGATGTGTTCAGGGATCTGAATCTCCTTCTGACTCTCAAAGAGTCGATGGAGAGCAGGGATGAAAAGGCCTGTATGACTTATCTTATTTTTAATGTTATTGTATTATACTAGTTCTGTACATATTTCATTTTGTGTCACACCTTTTGCAACTTAGCTTTTCTCTTAGGGAGTACTAGACAAATTCCTAGTACTGCTACATGTACTTAACTGTTTTACGAATTCCCTCCGTGGCCTCCGGCCTGGGGATGAGGGGGCATCTCCTTCTCCATTGTTTGTTGCTCCAGAGGAAGTGGCAGGTTATACTGACCCTAAACACCCTGACTTTCGCTTCTGGAACCTGCCACCTCCATCCACTTCCCCGTTTGAACCCGAGGGATACATGATGGAGTGAAGAACATTGCCCAGCCCATCAGCGTGGAGGTGTTCTTGGAGCCTGTTCTCTGCAGCAACAAGCGGCGTACTTTATTCAACTTTATTCACTTTATTTAAAAAGACACCAAGAAGAGGCTAGATGAAAAGAAGAAAGTCTGTATGAAAGTGATGATATCACAGGGTGTGGTAAATTTTAAGTCTATCTAGTCAGACCATAGGGCCTGGAGAAGTTCGATTTCCCTGCTTTGTTGGAGGACATGAGCAAAGACCTCCCAGAGATCTGAGCCCACGCTCTTCTCTTGGGTCTACCAACACTCACCTCAATGTTGGTCACCCAGAAAATGGAGGCATTTAAAGCTGCTTCAGTCTCTGGTGGTATCTATAGCGGACTCAGGCATAGCAGTGCGTATTCTGACAAAAGCACAGTTCTCTGTGCCTGGATGATGAATCAATTACCGACTGGCCAGACAGTGAGGCATGGAAGCCCCAAGAGCTTCTTGGTCGTGTACTGTCAGTGAGGGTCACCAAAGCTGAAGTAAAAAGTGTTTAGCAGCGGCAGAAAAGGACTTGGCCAAAGTTTCGTCAAAGTTTCTGGAGATGTCGTTGCCTAGATACTTCTGTTCTGTCAGTCGCTTCTTTGCTGCCATGCTGCAAGCTTTAAATGGCGCCATTGATGAAATGGCGGCAGAAGATAGCGGCTGTTTTTGCTGGGGAGAGGAAGTGAAGTCTAACACTTGGTGCTTCCTGTTTTTGTGTGATTCACCTTCACATACAAGAAAATTGATACAAGGAAAACCCTATCTATACAAAACATATATATTTTGATATCTATTTTGAAACTTTAGGACTCTGAAAGCTGTGAAAGAATAAATTCTGCAAATGGAAGTCAAGAACGTAACCTGCTCTGTGGCTGTTTGTAAGACGTCGCCCACATACTCTGAGCAGCTTTCGCTATTAAAGCATTAAAAAGAGGAAGTGAGAGGAAGTCTAATGCATGCCCATTGTAGCAGGCAAATCAAAAAGAAATATACCACCTTCATCACTGCACGTATGAGAGATTGTGTTTTCTAGCTTGCATGATTGGGCATGCAAATTCTTTAAGATTGTAAGTTCAATGTAGAGAAGTTCTTTCCTAACGTACTTTATGAGGAATGATGTGTGTTACAGACTGCTCCAACTGAGGTAAGAATAAACAATTGTTGCTTTATTTGCCTAATTTTATTAAAAAATCCATCTTTGATGGTGAAGGTTCATCTAACTCATGAACGTAGAATCGAGTTGGTGTTGAGAGAATGTTCAGTTTTGATTTGCAAAGAATCTTTTGATTGGATGGTACATTATTTGAAAATCCTATTGACATGAATATCACTTTAACTTGGAAAAAGTCAATACAGTGATATTAATGAGTACAGCACAGAATGATAGTTCACACAATATATATATTCTGAACTAATAATTGCAACACTAACACCACCAGTGTTAATGTTGGGGAAGCACTTACTTGCTGGCAATATTATGTTTAAACGTTTCTGTATTTTTTAGATTGTAGGTTAGTGTACAATAGTGTGGCTTTTAAATTTATGTATTCAAGTAATTTAAACAAACAACTGATGCCAAATAAAAACAATGTTCTTCAAGTCATATTTTAAAAAAAAAAAACAACTAAGCCAGCTCCGGAATGATTTGCTGTATCAGTGCACAATGATTACACATAGTCGTACACTGAGGCTAAATGTAGCCCAAACATCAGTTGTCACTGTTCTTGAAAACAAAGTGACAAACTCTTCTATTGTAGCTGTGTGAGAGAAATGAAAACCAGTTGGTTTTTAATTCTTCAGAATTGCTCTAATCACAAGTGCACAACTATTTTAGGATGAGGAAGAAACTTTAGTCTACTTTAGGACTGACAGAGAAAGAGGAAGAAAATGTCACAGACAGCTGATTTTCATTAAAAAACGAGTTGGTTATAAGATAAGAAAAACCTTTATTCGTCACACAATGAGAAAGTTTCCATGTTACAGCAGCAGAGAATGTGCAAAGAAGAATATCAGAATACAGTATATACAATCTAAAAATAATAATATCTCACATGTACACAATCATACAAGTAATTGCTCCGTGGGTCATTTTTATTGCACAGTTTTAAAGTGACTAATGGTGATGATGGTTCGCTGGGAGCAGCTCTGACTGTAAATTCTGACAGCAACAGGGAGGACAGACGTTCGATGTCTCTCCTTCAGACATTTGGGATGTAACAGTCTGTCACTGAAGGAGCTGGTCAGACACGACACTGAGTCGTTCTCCAGCATGAATATTAGCTTGGCTACCATCCTCCTTTCTCCCACCTCCTGCACTGAGTCCAGGGGCATCCCCAAAACCGAGCTGGTCTACCTGACCAGCATCTCCAGCCGCCTCCTGTCTGCACCAGCAGACCACTCCATAGGGAGACAGCTGAGGCCACCACAGAGTCATAGAAGGTCTTCAGAAGAGCGTCCTGCACTCCAAAGACCTTAGTCTGTCTTTTCCTGTAGAGGTCATCTGTCACTGTGTTTAATGTTGGTTACAGCTTTAAAAATGCTTCTGTGATGTCATGATCTAAACTCTTATGCACACACACACTTGTCTTTGTTGTTTGTTTCAGATTGTAGCTTTTAGTCGTACGTGATGATGAATGCTGGCACTTTGGGCTGGTTGGTATTTCTGGCCCTAATAAAAAGTAGGATTTCACTGTTCCACTGCAGACATGTTCTGTTTTACATCATTTACACTAAATTCATAGACACACTGTATGTAATTTTTCCATTTCTGTTTTCACCACCACAGATTTTTCTTCTGCTCCCATTTACCTCACACTCAAACACCAAAAGCTGACAGCTACAGAGGGGTCCTGCATCAACATCAAATGTGAAGTCATAAATCCGCTCTCTGATGATGGTGGTGCATACTGGTATTGGTTGAAGGATGCAAAATGGAATGATAACGATTTTATTGGCACCGTCATATACAGCACAAATACTACAGTGCAGCCCGTCAGTCTAGACTTTGCAGACAGAGTCAAATATATTGGCTCTGTGTTTTCAACTTGGAAACATGCTAATCATAGACAAAAGTGCAATATTTTGATCTGCAACCTGAAGAAAAACGATAGTGGAGAGTACGCTTTCAGATATAAAAGAGGAGATGTTAAATGGTCAACCAACCCAAATGTGACCCTCGAGATTACAGGTAAGAAAAAATATTGAAGATATATTTTCAGAATATGCATAGAAGCATAGCAAGACTAAGCAAAATTTGATAGATGAAAATGTAAAATAATGTAATATGTAATTAAAATGAAAAAACATTTAATAATCAAATACTTTATACAATTAATATTTGTCATAGAGTAGCCCCATTTTTATATTCTGCATGTTAAATAAGTAGTTTATGTCCTGCAGTGTGAGTAAAACCTAAACTAATCGCAATATTCATTCACTGAGCTTTAGTTTTACTGCTTTAACACCTGTTATAAGGTTTTATTCTAATATATTAGTGTAAAAGCTTATTACTAGATGACAGAGGATTGTAAGAATGTATCTTCTAATTTGTCTCCAGTTTTATCTTGATCTTGAAAACGGTCTTGTCTCTTTTAGTTCAGCTCCTTTCACCCTCCAAGAATGCAATGCACAAACTAATTCTTCTTTATAAAATGAAAAAATAATATATTAACAATGTCTTATTTTATATTTAGCAGCAACATCTATCCTTTTAGTTCACCATTTAATTTCAGTTCACTTTATTTTTTTCATATTTTCAGAAAACCCATGTCTGATCACTTTTGAGAAACCGCCTGCTGTGATGGAATCTGAACAGATAACACTCACATGCTCCACCTCTAGCTCATGTTCTTCAAGCCCACAAATTGAAGACTTGTCAGGGTCATCCTCCTCACAGCTCTTAAATAATCAACCAAAGAGGACTCGTACAACAGTCAGCTTCATAGCCCGCCCAGAGGATGATGGAAAGGTGTTTTCATGCCAGACAGAGGGTAACACCGATGAATATCTGATACGAAATATCACCATAACTGTAGAATGTAAGTCCATACATGGAGAATCACTTTTACTCTTAGTTACTACTGTGATCTACATGTCAAATTTCAAATTAATTCATAGGTGTTTCAATGAAGGAGCCAATACTGAAAGACAACTGAATGACCTATCAATGTTTTGTGGTGCATTTAACTGTATACCACTTGTTATTTAATTAAAATTACAATGGGATTATAAAAGTATTCTTAACATAGAATTCACCTTGTGTTGGTCTAAAACCAGGTATAATGTTTTAGCAGATAAGACTATTCATAGCCTGAGCTGCTACTGCTTTTGGAAAGAATCACGTCTATAATTGCTTAAATCTTCTGCTTTATGAGACCAGTTGAAGGCAGAATATTTATACTTACCGACTGCCTTTGCTAACGTATTAGCTATTATACTTGGAAATATATTACAAATAATACTTCATTATAAAGTGCCTTGAGATGACTTTGTTGTGAATTGGCGCCATATAAATACATTTAAACTGAAGCGAATTCATTCCCATGAATATTTGATTGTGATCTGTTATAGCTGTACAGATGTATACCTTGTAGCTTATGTTGTATTATGTTGATGCAGATGGTCCTAAGGACGTATCAGCTGAGAAAAGCTCTGAAAGTGTCAGGGAAGGAGATTCAGTGACTCTCACTTGTTTGGCCAAAGGAGTTCCAACCCCCAACATTTCCTGGGTCAGAAATAACCAGGTTGTGTCCAATGAGGCAGAGTGGACGATCACACGAATTGATGCTTCATACAGTGGAGTCTACCACTGCAAAGCTCAAAACAAACACGGAACTGAGCAATCACAGCCAGTCACTGTTAATGTAACATGTGAGTACGTCCTTTTATTACCTCATGGATATGATGTGCTCGTGTAACTCATTATTTTTAACTGTTGACATTTTTGAATGAGATTCATAGCACTGTGGTAGTTTATTTTGGATTTAGTAGATTGTCATTGTGAGTCAAACTAAAGAAAAGTTGAAATCTTCTCTTTTAGATGCCCCTGATGTTGAGATACAGACGACTTCATCTGAAGTCAAAGAAGGAGATACAGTGTCTTTCACATGTGCTGTGAAGAGAAGCAACCCACAGCCTGACACCTACACTTGGCAGAAGGATGGGGCAAATACACAACATTTGCAGACATATGTTGTCAACAGGATGAAGCCTGAGGACAGCGGCTCCTACACATGTACAGCAACTAACACTGTGGGAACAGGAACATCACCGGCTCTTCAAATCAACGTTAAATGTAAGTTTATTACGTCTGTGTACTTTCTGTATGTCACAGTTGATGGGACACAAAGAAAATAAATCATCAAAAGGTATCAAACAAAACATAAAATAAGTAAATTCTCCTTTCAGACCGACCAAGGAAAACAAATCTGTTAATCGTTCCATCAAATGCAAGACTTGGACAACCATTCTCATTCACATGTAACACTGATGCCTACCCCCCCCCACTGAAATACTCTTGGTACCGTTACAACAACAACAAACACTTTGACTCGTCACAGTGGACGTCCAGAACAACTGCCACAAACGTCCTAAAGTTGGAGCAAGTGCAAAGAGAAGATGAAGGAATTTATAAATGCAACGCCACTAATGAAATTGGTACAGGAGATGATAGTAAAGAAGAGAACATACAAGTACTGTGTAAGTCAACATGTTCTCCTCATCTGTTACACTGAAGTTTGTATTTTACATGAAGTTACCATTTGACATCTGCATTTATACCTGGTTAGTTAAAGGATCTTAAATTCCACCACATATCCACTTCCTCTCTACAGATCCTCCCACTGAACCCATACTGTCTATGGCTAAAGAGGTCACAGAAAACACGACCATCACCATCAGCTGCACTGTCGAAAGCGTCCCACCATCTCACAGGCTCACAGTGAAAATGGCTTCCACGTCAAAGTCCGCCAATTCAAAATCAGTATCTTCTCAGCGAGGCGAATACTGGCTAAGCAACAACAACCTCCAGCTCATATTTAATGTCACTTCAGCCGATGATGGATTTTACACCTGCACTGCTTTAAACAGTCTAGGTTCAAACACAAGCAAAGAGAGGAAGTTGGTGGTGAAATGTGAGTGATTCAGAGGCGTTTTTTTTTCTTTTTTTTTTCAAACCGACGATATGAAAACCAAAAGTTTCCATCAAGCTAATGACATTTCCTCAATATATTAATATCCTTAATACATACGTGATAGGTTAAACAGGTAAAATGAGTGGAGAAGCTACTATGGACTGTACATCTAATCAAGTGTCCTCTGATTAGCATTAATACTCAAGTGCAATTCCTAAGGTAACCATACCGTTGGAATATTTATCATCAGTTTAGAAATGATTATTATCATCATTATAAATTACCAAACTACTTACAAAGCAGTTTATATATGACATAAGGGATCAGTAATAATGTTCCAGTATTATTACACTGGCCAGAGCTTCTCTAGCCCTTGATGAATAATTTTACCTTTGCTATATAAAGTCAGACCTCCTGTTATTAGTATTGTAAAATTAATAATGCAGCCTTTATTCAGAGTTTGATACTTTTTGTTGTGTAGTTTATTACATTTACTAAAATCTCAGTATTTTTTCACTGCTGGGTAAATGATAGATGATGGTAATGTTTACAGATAAAACATGAATATATAACAAAGACCTCAGTTACTTCTACAGTGTCTAATTTTACAATGACTTTACATTAACATTGTCTTATGTGACTACATGAAATGTTTACCTACCCTGGACTTTGGAAATTTTATTCCTGTGATATCCAGCTAATATAGGTGGATAGCACATGCATGTTAGGGTCTGACACTTGTTCTTGTGTTTGTGGTACATGCAGATACTCCCAAAGACGTGAGGGTAGAAGCTGTACCTGGTTTTGTGGTGAAGGAAAACATGTCACTGACGCTGAGCTGCAGCGCCCGTTCCTACCCACAAGTGAACTCTGTCACTTGGATGAAGACGACCGATGGGAAGGAAATACTCATGCGGGAGTCTCAGACGCTAACTGTAAAGTCTGCCAGTCCCAATGATATTGGACAGTACAGGTGTATGGCCAAAAATGTCATTGGAACAGGAACATCCCAGAAGGTTCAGGTTAACGTCAAGTGTGAGTACATTGATGGAAACCAATAAGAAAATAAAATACTTCACTGGATTTATCATAAAGGTATTGGACACCCTGGGGCAAAGGGTAAAAGAAGGTGCAAAGCCTGTAGTTTGCTACAGGTTAAATCTGGTATCAAAACACTTACGATACTGCGTGTTTAGGGAGCAGGCAACACCATGTTGTCACTTTTCTTGTACGATCTTTGAAAAAAACGAATGTTCTCCTGCTTCCTTTACTCTTAGATGGTCCGAAACGCACAATCGTCATAAGAGCGGCGGAGGAGCAGGGGCCTGACGGTAAACGTTCAGTCACACTAAGCTGCAGCAGTGACGGCTATCCTCCAGTCAAACAGTTTTCCTGGTACAAGAAGGGCAAGGACGTGGGTGTGTTGTCCAGTCGTCAGGATTACACCGTGTTCTCAGACGACCCAGGAGACTATTACTGTGTCGCTAAAAATGAAATAAATGCAAAAGCATCTGACCCTGTCACTCTGTTTGACGGTGAGTAAATTTCTAGCTAATTCGTTCGAAATGTTTTTTGCTTTTTATGTACGTTGGCTTTACATTGTATGTATTAGATAAAATCAGCAGTTTGCTACTGTGAATACTGATGCTTTGTTTTTTAAACCACAGGAACGCTTATGTTCTACCTGAAGATCTTCATTTGCATTATCCTTACCCTGCTCATTATTTTCATAATTGTCTTTATTAAGAGGTAAAATCTCAATAAAATAATTTCATGCGATATAATTCATTTCACAGATTGTTTGTCAGGTGTAACAGGCACATGCAGTATAACCACAGTCATGTCTCTTGATGTTTTCAGACACAGGATGAAGAACTCAGTTCAACGAGGAACCGCACAACCCTGCTTTGGCTTTTCGGTGATGAAACCTTTGTGAAAACGTTTGACTTCTTTACTGAATGCGTTCAGACACAAATGACACGTCTGTGCGTTTCTGTGTGTGCGATACTTCAGGGTTGGTCGAATGGCGTCAGGCGGGGGAATCTAATACACGAGTCTATCTTGGCAGAGCCTTTCAGGACCAGAGACGTCCTCTTGCTAGACCAGCCGTACTATCCACAGGCCCAGCAACGCCAGCCTCGTCCAGACAGCACGTAAGACAGCAGCCGCACACTTAATGTCCCAAACCGAAACAAAGAAAACTCTGAGTCTTTCCTGAGAGTTCAGATTTATTCACTGGGTGCCTGTTGTTGTTCTTGTGTGTGTGTCTTTGTTCCACAGGCCCACTTCCTGTGTCAACAGTGTTTACTCCACCGTCAATATGGTCCACAGAACTCCGGTGAGTCAAGAAGTATGAACGCAAATGTACGAGGAAGCTCTGCACACTGATTCACTGTTGTGAACTTTGATTTTAAAGATGATGGACAAAGTAACCGAATCACTTAAAGGGCGACTTGGCCAATTTTGAACTTGCTTTCTATAGCTTTAGTTTAGTGTGTAAATGTACATTAAGGCTTTTAAATCTCCTTCTGACTTTGCTATATTAAAATATTTATTATTCATCTGGAGGCACTGTTTAGCTGAAAGACAGATTTATTAATACTGGGACGTCAGAGGGAAGTTTAATGACATTTATTTACATGCATATCAGAACATCTGAATGCAGGCATGAGTATAAAAGATGTGGGCGTTTGCCAGGCAGATACAATCTACAATCGAAAGATGTAGAGTGTTGCAAACTTTTATTGGGGGTTCTCTCACTACAAATCAAGGTATTTGAACATCTGCTGCATGGCAGTTTAATGGAAACCCCCCAGAGTTTCTCATCTTTGATATGTGGCGCTTCTTTGTTAGAAACAGCTGCAGAAAACTGTGAACAAATGTAAAAGAATGAAAAAAAATTCTTGAGAATATCACAGAAATGTTAATCACTGAAAATAATTTTTGTTTATCTCTAATGTGTAAAGATAAATGTAAGTATCAGGCCACTTGGTTTCACACACAGTTTTAAAAGGACAATAATAAGATCAAAATAAGTCATAGACATAATCTCTGTGTTTGTGAATATAACACACACAAACACACCTCGTTGTTTAGTTACAGTCGGATGTGACTTTCACTGACCAGCCTGGGGCTTTGCCTTCTGTGCGCTGCAGCTCTTCCCTCCCTGCTCGGCCTGTCAGTGAAGTGATGATGAACGACCTGATTCAGTTTTTTTTTATCGTACACAAACTGATCATTTGAACATCTGCTCAGGCTCCTGCTGCACAAAACCCCACAGGACTGCAGGGTGGACACGCAGGGAACGATTCTCTCAACTGTGCTTCTCGGCCCTTTGGCGATAAGGAAAAGTGAGAATTCATTTTGCACACAACACAAAAGAAAACATGTTATTACACAGAAAATGTCACAATGATGTTTATTTTTCCTTAGTAACAAACAGGTAAAACCAGAAGAGGACAGTGTATATGCTAAGGTGTCAAAGCCATCGAAAAAGGTCAGAGATCCTGATTTATATGTTCATCATTTTAGTGTTTATATATTTAGTTTAATGCCTCACTTGTTCAGTCAGTGTTGTCAACAGAAGTGTCAAAGACAATGTTTCCTGTTTAACAATGAATAACATGGTGCATTTAAGCAAATCAAATGTTGCTTTGTTGACAATCTCTGTTATCATCCCGGAAGGAAAAAGAATGTCTGGGGGACTACGAGAACGTCAGCAGGACGCGTGCAACCAGACCAGCCGCTCCACTGGAGGATTTTGATTCAGACACCAGCGAAGACGACGTACAGCTCAACTACACGCAGGTGAGCTTCGCTGCAAAACCCGGACATCCGAAACCCAGCAGCGACACCAGCAGTGACACCAGCAGCGACGATGAAATTCAGTACTCTGACGTCAAAATCTGATTCACGCAAACAACATGTGATATGTTACGTTCCATCGTCGATTAAGGTTAGTATTGTATATTAGCGTTTGGCTGTTCTACAGTAATTTTTTTTTTATACCTTAAATATCATTTTAGTACATTTTTCTTACATTACTGGGCAGAAGCACATACAAGTAGGAAAAATGTGACCAGCGTGAGAAATGTAATGCAAACTACATCTAAAATATATTTTGGGTAATGTTTATGTTTAAAAACTTAAAAGTATGAAAAAACTTTAAAGAATATTTACATTACTGTGATGTTTATTCACATGCTCCAGCCCAAAACGACATGGGTGTAATGTTGTAACGTTCTGCTGCAATCAGTTTACAGAAATATGTCCCACAATTCAAAACAAAAAAAAGCATAACATTGCGTTCTGTTTTTATTTAAATTCAAACTTTATTCAAAACAAACACAAAGACAACATACTGAATGTACTAAAATGTTTTTTGAATGAGAATCTCTCAAAAGACTAATAGTGAAAAAGTTTTATTTTCAGGCATTTCAAACACATAGTGGAAATTACTGCAGGAACCCCCATGAAATCTATTGTCAGTGAACAGAAAGTTTGTCACCGTGATAACAATGGTATGAAAAAGATGCTGCTCATTAGAAAAGGGTTGAGGAGAAGTAGAAAACTGTCCTGATGTTTCGTGAGCCCAAATTTGATTTATTGATTTTCTAAGTCATGGATCCTGCATCCTTTGGGCTAAAGAGGAGAGGCCCATCACGCCCCCTCAGGTCCCAAATGCTAAAAGATGATATGATCCAACACAATGGTAAACAAGGCCCCGCCCCCTTAAAACCTGAAGTGTGTGAAAATTCCTACTTTTATATCCCACTTTGCCTTCAGCTATCCTTTGCCAGAAAACACTTGTTTTTATAAATATGCACAGATATTTGACAGAAAACTAATGTTCAATAATAAAGCATCAGACAATTTATTACTATAAACTAAAGGAACTGTAAGACAAAAGTTAGCAGTGAAATATCACGTGATAAGTGTGGCAGCATTTCTCTGTTGTAGTCGACCACACGGAAGAGTTGAATTAGCACGTAGAGGAAACACTTGGTGTTGAGGCTGATTGAAGCGACTAAAGATCAAACCTCAGCTCACAGGTTAGTTCAGTCTGTATCAGTTAGATAACGACATACTTTCTCAGGTTTTTCTTTTCACTCTTGATGCTGCAGGCTTTAACAATCACATGCGTGCAGGACGCCTGCAGCTTTAAATAGGTTCTGCTGACAGACTCGGGCTGTAGTCCAGTTAAAACGCCAGGATCATCTGCATTTCCTGTACCCCCCACCCCCCCCAGTCAGACAATCACTGACCTCACCATCAACGTCTTTCAGCTGTTCAACATGAGCCTCTGCAGCTGCGTCTTTCTCCTTCGCGTTTCCTTCTTTGCTTCCGCTGGAGTCCAGGCACGCGTCGGTCTAACCCGTCTTTGTCCCCTCCTTCAGCTCTGACTTTACAGTAAAGTCTCCAGTGGTTTTTCCATCTTTCTCCTCCAGAATGGCTTTATTGTCATAAGAGTTAATCTATAGGAAAACAAGATACATAGCTTCATTTTTGCCTTTTACTCGTTTTAATCTGATTACAGGAATCCTTGTTTGCCATTAAAGTGTTGTACAGTTGAGTGCAGAAGTTTGCTTCCCCTTGTTTCCAATTGGCAAAAACAGTAAAATGAATTATTTTGCCATCAGCTTCCCGTTTGACATCATATATGTTATTAATTTATGAAGAGGGATGCAAACTTTTGGACGCATTTATTTTTCATAATTGTACTATAACTGTTTTTGTACATTCTTGACTGTTTTTGTTATTTCTGATAACAAAGGAACATTGTTTAAGCTAAATATGCATCATTATTATTATTATTAGATTTAGGGTTAAATTTGCATCCCATCATATTGACATACTGTATAGGGGAATGCAAACTAAACCCTAAAGCTAACATTAATACATAAGTTCCTTCATCATTGTTATTACGTACCCAACAGGTACAGGGGTCTAGCAGCGTCATCTTGCTTCTGTTAAAATTAACGAGATCTGTTCATGTACTGGGCAAAAATATGTCTGCAGGTCTCAAAACAAATCTAACTTAAGAACTGACTGGTATTTTTGCTGCTTTTTTTGCTTTATTGTGGCATGTGATATAATTATGTCTGTATGTAAGCTGTACATACGATATGTCTGTGAACCTTTAACTACCTGTGTGCAATGACAAACTCACCTCATTAGTGACTATAAATTCTGAATTGTTCAACCGTCCGTTGTTGAGTGTGAGACGACTCCTCCTTTTCCTAAAACCGACACAAAAACACATCAGTTGAAAACGGGATGGAATCTCTGCAAAGCTAAAATGTGAAAGCAACATTCACAGAACTGTAAATGACCTTGTTTATGATTACTTTATGTATTTTGTGGACACGAAAGAAATTTGGCAGTTATAGTAAGTGTGCTAACTTAGCAAATTCCCAACCAACATTTATGGTATTGACATTAGAAGTGTCTGACCTTCATTTAATGACAGGAATGTTTAGCAGTGACTATTGGAGGCTCATCAGTGTCCAAGTCCTTTCAAGCACCTTAATCAAATGTGTTGTCCACAAAGTGTTTGAGTCTTTTCATTGATGTACCATGATCCTCACCTGCAAAAGCACAGCAGCACCGGGATACACACCAGTAACATTCCCAGTGCTCCCACTGCAGAGCCAGTCAACAGGGACTCAGCATGAAGGCCTGCAAAAATTCCCACAAAGAACGTTAATACAATAATAACAATAAAACCTGAAACGAAAAGAAATGGCAAGTGCAGCATCATGCAGGTTGACATACCGAGCTGGTTTTTACTAGACGACATGTTGAACGCAAAGCTGTCGGAGCCCAGCGAGTTCGCGCTGACACAGACCAGAGACGGCATGTCTTTCTGCCAGTGGTAAAGCGTGATGAGGCTCCTCGTGCGCATGGTCCCCAGAGGAACTTCCCTGATGGGGATGTCAGCGGAGTGATTGACAGTTACTCCAGCCAATTCCCAAACCGTGGAGGGAGGCGGGTTCCCCTGGCTGTCACAGGAACATCGGATCTGGGATAAAATATTGACGCAGCGGGAAGAATCGAGGATCTCTGAAGCAACTGCGAGGGCGAGAATAATTAGCAGTTTATGCACGCTCAACCCAACCTCACTCTTAACTATGAATAATCAATAAGCCTTACATGTTACGTCGATGTTTGCAGGCTCCGAGTACTGGGCTCCGTGGACATTCACGGCCTGACAGTAATACTGATCCTCTGAGAGTTTGGTCACATTGAAGGTGAAATCTCGCTCCACACCCACCATCTCCATTTGTCTTCCAGCCACTTTGAACCAGGTGAAGTTAAAAACCGCTGGATTGCCGATGCTCGTGCAAGTCAGAGTCACAGAGCTGCCATCGTGAACCGAACCAGAGGGTTCCACCAACACGGAGGTGTTCTTAGGAGGATCTGAAAGACATAACGTCCCTGTTAATGGTGCACTGAGTGCAGGGGAGACAGATTTAATACTGTTTAGGCTGGTGGTTCGTTTTAGGGCTGTCGTCTACAGTTTCATAACAAATAAAGATTGTTCAACATGTTTAACAGCTCAGACCAGCTACTGCAAATAGACTTTACTTACTCATGGTCAGAAATAATGAATTGTTTGAGGCGTTAAGGAACATCAGACCTTGACTTTGCACAATCAGAGACACAAGTGTTGTCACAGAATTGCATGGGATTGGCAGTGAATTTTTTAAGTAAGCTAAAGTATTTTTTAATAACAGAGAAGTAGTAAATAAAAAAAATGTATGGACAGAAAACTGGAGTTTGTGCAGCTCTGCAGCTCTTTGATGTAACAATTGTGTTTAACAAAAAGACAATTCAGAATTTACGGAAAGTTGTCGTTAAACACACTTATTCTTCATTTTCTGTGGTGACATCCCACAAACCCAACAAAACATCTACAGAAATAATCACACACACACACACGTGGACACACAGCTGAGCTCAGTCATGATGAACCAGTGACACAAACAGGATTTGGAGGTTGTCACGCAACATGACAGAACATTACTGTTCGTGGTCCAGACACTGTCTTGAGTCTTGGCTCCAGATCCTGTTTGTGAGCCAGCTGGATGTGCAGTACAGCAGAGTCATATTCAGTGTATGAGCAGTTGTGTTGTTTGTCATCACTGTACATCAATGTCTTTACTGTGTTGAACTTACACTGAATGTCCAGCTCAGTCGGTGCTGACGTTTCCTCTCCCAGCTCATTCCTGGCTCCACAGTGGTAGTCGCCGCTATGTCTTGGGTCTGCGACATTAATGACCAGGATGGGTCCGTGCTCCTTGCCCTCGTCGTTACCTCTGTACCAGGTGTAGTTGCTCACAGATGGGTTGGCTCGGGTCTCACAGAACAGAGACACAGAATTCCCCTCCAGTATTGGACCAGTGGGATCAACAATTACCGCTGTTTCCTTTGGAGGAACTGAAAAAAAACACACGCACACACCAGACGTGGATCAGTTAAAGCTGTCGGCCACAATTTGTCATCCGCGTTCGTTCACTTTTAACTTACACTGTACGTCTATCTGAGTGATGGACGAGTTCTGGCTTCCATATCTGTTGCTGGCGGTGCAGTAAAATCGGCTGTCGACCTCTGACACCGCAGTGGAGAGCCTCCTCTTGGAGCCCACTGCTGTCACCTGATCGCCATCCACCTTGTACCAGGTGTAGCTGTCGACCGCTGGGTTTGCGTTACTGTTGCAGGTCAGAGTCACCGAGCTGCCCTCTTTCACAGGACCAGGGTAACTAACGGAGGTGTTATTTGGAGCATCTGGAAGGGAATTTGGCAAGACTCCATAAGTGAAATTGTCTTTAAATCCGCATAAACATTTATGACAAATTAGGGCCGACGCAGCACATCATGAACAATAACTGACATATTATTATTATATCCTGTAGTTGATATGATGCATTTTTTTCTAACATCCAGTAAATACAGAGCAGCATTAGGATCGATTTGGATTTATGTTTCGATCCATCTAAAAAAAATCCAGGTGCAGCTGCAATATCTTAGCTTCACACTAGCTCCAGTCTTCACATTAATCTAAGCAAAGCAGCTGCTGGATGAAAAGTTGCATGTAACGCTCAGCAAGAAAGTGTCTGTCCCCAAATGTCAAACTATTCTAACCATCTTTGTAATAAAATACTTTACGGGAGGTTTACAATTTTTTTACAACTTATTGTATATTGTTATTTTTACAAAGCATTTATGAATCAGTAATAACACTGGAAACAAATTTCAGTGAAAATACTCGTGCAAAAAGCAGAGCCTCAACTTAAATGGATCATGTCAAACACCTGGGCAACACGGTGTTGGAGGTGTTGCCTCACAAGTAGAAGGTCCCCGGTTTGAATCCTCCCGCTGGCTGCAGCCTTTCTGTGGGAAGTTCACATGTTCTCCCCACACTTGTGTTCTCCAGGATGTCATAACACTCCATTAATATATAATAGGAGACGCGACCCGAAACAATACAACATGCAAATACCGTAAACATACTCACAAAGAACACGCAGGGTCAAACTCTTCTCATAGAGAAGGTCGCTGTCGCCGGCTTGTCGGTTGTAGACGGTGGTGCAGGAGATTTTCTGCCCATTGTGGAGGGAAGAAGCAGTGAAGTTCATGACAGACGACAGAGACCTAGTTTCCCTCGTTTCCTCGGTGTCACCGATACTGGGCGTCCATGTCAGACTTGGGGGCAGAACTGGACAGGGAGCCGGAGCCGAGCAGTTGAGCCTCACCGGGGTCCCCTCTTCAACCTCCAGCGTGGATGGAGTTAGCGTAGGTCTGGGCAGTGAATCTGAGGAGCGAAAACAATGAGACCGTGGCGAGAGTAAAGGTGTGAAACGTGTAGGAGACACAAACCCTGAGCGGTGATGAGGACGCTGGTTTGAAAGTTGAACTTCAGCAGGTTGTCACACTGCAGTCTGAAGTAGTAGTTGTCGTAATGGTTGGACGGCAGGTTGTAGAAGACGGTGGTGCAGTCTTTCTCCTGCAGGATCCCCGTCAGGTTTCCCTGCAGCACGTTTACACTTGCGCTTGCTCCGCTGAGGCTGGAATCGAACACTTGAGTTCGGCTCCAGCTGCCTCTCTTCCATATGGCTTTGCACGACTCGTCCAGGTGTTGATCCCATTCCGAGGGAAGGCTGAAGCTGCAGGGGACGATCACACAGGACCCGCTCAGTCCCACGATGGCCTGGGGCATGAGGGCCGACCAGCTCTGGCACAGACTGTCTGAGGTGAAAAATAACCGACAGACAAGTGTTTAAGTCTGTAGGTAAGAACCATCACAAAAATAACCAAAAAAGAAAATATGTATGATTCAATATTATTAAAAAAAGATAGGATTAATAGTATATTATCTATAAACTCCTGACACTTTCTGCACTAGCTTACCTGGAAGTAGACAGAACATGCAGAAAACAATAAAGGCTCCAGCTCCAGTCATATCTCACTTTTACTGTTCCGTGTTGTTGTTGGTCCTGCACAAAAGAGATTTATGTTACTACTTGTTTCTTCCGGGTGTTCAGGCATTTTTAGAATAATTCATGATTAGAAGAGGGATGAATGCAATCTTTATATATATATGTATGTATGTATGTATGTATGTGTATATGTATGTATGTGTATATATATATATATATGTGTGTGTGTGTGTGTGTGTATATATGTATGTATATGTATGTATGTGTGTGTATATACACACACACACACATATATATATATACACACATACGTGTGTATATATACACACACATACGTATATATATATATATATATATATACACATATACACATACATACATACATACACACATATTTACATATACTTATATACTGTATATGCACACAAGTATATACATATATACACATACATATATATATATATATATATATTTTTTTTTTTTTTTTTTGACACTGAAATCTGATTGATTCTAACTAGGTTACAATTGTCTGTTCTGTAATGAAAACATTAAAGCAACAGTTGAGTGGTACTGAGGAAAATAAATAGAAATATGAGTCAGAATTATTTATTATTATTAAGACACTTGCAGTAAAATTTAATAAACTCTCAAAAGGTTTTAAGTTGACATTGTACGAATTTGTCGTTTAACATAACTGTGCCAACCAATAGGATGTGTCATAAATAATGTCCCTGCTGATACATAAATATTCTTTTACTGAACGATGAAGGCAACATCAATCACACGCTGCAGATCAAGATTTAGAAAGAACAAAGACATTTTCTACAAGAAGCAGCTGTGAGAAAAGTGTAGAGGGGAAAAAACATCAAAAAGTACCAATAGAGAAAAAGCAAGTCTAACGTTACTGTAAATAATATTTTCACGTTGATTCCTTAACTCAAACACATCCACTGTCTGAGATCATGTGATAAGTCAGAGTTCGGTGATAATTCAGGTTCTGCAGTTCTTACCTTATAGGCAAGAGAGACGTTCAGCATCTGCAGCGGCTCTTTTCTGGAAGCACATTAAAGACACATTTTAATTGACTTTTTCATTTAGCAAACGTCACAATGATGAACATGTTCCCGTCGAGTCTGATGAAAGAGCAAATGAAAGTTTTACCAGCATCGAAGGGTCAGTAGTGATAATCCAAGGACGGAGTCACGTCGGTCTGGTGGAGATTTTCAACGACAGGCTCAGCTGAGGTGGGATCTGTGTGGGGAGGGGCACAACTACACGGATTTCATAGCCTGTCTCTGTGTTACAGGCTCTTCAGTTCACTCCTCACAGACTCACACTCATTCACTGGATAAATAACATAATTTGTTGTTGTTCAGTACAAAAAATGTATTTTAAACTTTATGCTCAATATTAACAGCAATTTTGGAGCTCACATTGTAGAGTTCCTGTAAATGACACTTTTATCCTTCAGCTAAACTACATCAAACATCTTTGAGCAGGAAGGAATTTGTGTGGTATTAAATGCTGGAAAGAGAAATTCGGAGCAGTTACACACATTTCAGGTGGCGTGTGCTGATCAGTGTTGCTGGGCGGACGTTGGTTGTGCCAATATTTGTAGTAAAAATGAGAAGAGGATCTAGGCGATGGTATGTAAAATGCTACAACAAATAATAAGAGGCTCCTGTTAATGTCATCTCTGTATTTTTTTTCCGTAAAAAGTGTAAAAGCAGTTGTAAGCAATTTGTTGAAATACTAATAACAAATAAAAAAGGCTCTTATGAATAATCAGGGACAGAGAGGGAACATGACAAGGATGCCTAAAAATATAAATTTATTACTGTAAGAAAAAAAACTGAATAAAATGTACATATCTTGAATGTGAGATGCGCAAACAGAAGACTTATAATTGTAATATATTTCCACTTAAAAATGTTGCTGTTACTATATCCTGTAAATGTCTTGTACCCGTGAATATGTTGGAGAAAAAAAAACAAGCAGCTAAACAAATTCTTCAGAATAACCTTTTAATAGCACATTCACATCAGTTTACACCTACATGTTTCCAGATACCAAACCCATACACATTCCCCAATAACTTAAATTAAGAACATTTCATGTACAACCTGTATTTACTAAAAACAAATATACAGAAGGTGGACACATTTCAGTTGGTCTCTGTTTCCTGTTGTAGTGTTTTCCAGCGGCGTCCACTCGTCCTGTGATGCTGGACTGTGACCAGCAGGGGGGGGGTTCGCTCAAAGACTGAATCCTCCCTGTAACAGGCGTCCAGCCGGCTGGTGTGTGAAGCCGCTTGTGGTTTTGCAGCTGGTCCAGCGGTAAACCTCTGTCATCACCGATGCATCACTCTTTCCGTAACAGTTTGTCTCCTGGACTTCCTTTCAGCACCTTAAACCACTGCACTTCCTCGAGTCTTGTGTACTTTATCCACAGTTTCACGAGTCCAGGTGCAGAATCAGTCCCTCCGGTGGATCCGGGCCAATCCGACCCCTCAGACAGGCAGAAATGACTCAGTGAACCGGCTGCTCAGTAGATTTGCTCGAGAAATTTCCACTCACACATCACAGAGGAGGTCAGTAACGACTGTGCTCATCTGTTGCCGTGACGATTACATCCATCCAAATACGCATAGATACCGGATTTGAAGCCACCAGAAAGAAGAGACGGTCGTACGTCTTCACGCAGAATGTGAGACTGGGCCGTGGAGACTGAGGAGAATGGACACACAGTGATAACTAGATAAATTATGACAACTCGAGGCTTTTTTCAATAATGAGTGATTCCATGCTAACAAAGGTTATTAGCAACATAAACCAAATGGATGGGACAAACAGCACAATTTCTGTTTGTGCAGCTTATTTTAATTTTTTCAAATGTACAGCGATGATATTTGTTACTTTTAGAAGAAGAAGAAAAAAGACGAGTTTTCAAATCAAGAATAACATGTTGTGCTCACTCGGTTTTCCTGAAATGATTCTGCCGATTTACTCGAGCACTTATAAATAATTCTCATGTTGAATGAAGCTGAAAAGTTTCCCATGGTGCAATTTGAGCGTGTGGTGTCATGACACCTTTTGATTTCTAACAGTGTTTTGAATCCCGTGAACTCTGTATGTAGCTGAGCCAAGTCCTCTGTATAATTCCGACATGCTTGAGGTCGTGAATACTTAAAGTTACCGCACAAAAAGCGAGTTTTTGTCAAGTTTATTCTGACCGTGATCGGGCCTCATTAGCATGCGGCTGTCTGGTCTGCTGTAGGAAACGGAGGAGAGAGTCTGTCTGCGTGTGCACTGACCCCCTCATACTACTCTGTTGCAGGTATGTTACATTGCTATATGCATTTGTTTTCGATTCTGGCGTTATTGGTGTATATTTGCCATAATGTTTTGGCTCTGAGATATTGTATTTATTTTCATTGAAGTGTACATCTTTCTTTATGATATGTTGCATATCCCTTTTGCTTGTGATTTGTTATCCATTGTATT
Organism: Channa striata; assembly: GCA_033026295.1. Lineage (NCBI taxonomy): Eukaryota > Metazoa > Chordata > Actinopteri > Anabantiformes > Channidae > Channa > Channa striata. The sequence continues at coordinate 22,189,864 of CM065175.1, read as the reverse complement.
GATTTCAGTATTTAATTTTATTTCAATTTTACTAATTATTTTGAGTAATTTAATTTTGTGCTCATATTAGAGATTATACTTTTTTAGTTTATGTATCTGACGCATAACAGACGCACATGCAGCGTGACACCGTGAGTGGTAAGGAAACGGAGGAGAGAGTCTGTCTGCGTGTGCACTGACCCCCCCATACTACTCTGTTGCAGAATAAAGTCTGAATCCACAGTTCTGGTGTGCTGAGACTTCTTCAGACAATCTTGAAACCGCTACATGTATTTTAACTTAAGGGGAGGATGAGCACAAATGTCATGTGGATACACACACAAAGACACACGGGGATAGAATCTTCAGAACACGAGATCCCAAGGTCTTTCTAGTCCAGATGAAATAGTGCTTTAATTTTGCATGATTTAAAACATTTAATAAAAGGATTAAAATCACCTTATCAGACAGTGTTTAATGTGTGAAGAACTACTTGTAGATATTAACTTCATGCATCATTTTTTTTCCCTTTTACTTTTGGCACAGACTCGAGCTAAGGAAACACTCCACAGACTTTGACAGCAGTCGGTTTGTGTGAGAACTCACAGATGTCGCCGTTCGGAGATGGTCGTAGTAAACCTCCTCTATGGCCTGGAAGTAGATGACTCCCTTCAGCTTCCTCTCGTCACAGTCTGCAGCAAATGAAGAAGCACTTGAGCGGATCTATTCAAGTCAGAATTTATGAAACTTGCAGCAGTTGCATGTACATATCAGCTATTTTAAGTTTCATCTCAGTGTAATTAAATGAATAAATACAACAAACAGTAAAATACGTGGAGCAAGATATACTTCCTGGTGCAATATCATATGATCACATGACTTCATTTTCAACTATTGACACACAGAAGCCTTTCATTCATGCAACCATGCAGTCAGTACACACACACACACACACACACACACCCCTGGAGCCAGTCAAACCTGTATAGTAGGCTAGTCGTCTGTGGTCCATGTCAAACAGGAACCATCTCTTCTTCCAGGTCTTGACCCTCCCCCCTCGCTTGGTCAGGAAGCCCGCACAGCGTCGAGGTGTCAGCCGCAGGTCCGTGCAGCCGGACACCCCATGACCCAGAGATTCCACATGCGCCCGGAGGTCAAAGTTTGGGGAGAGGAAGAGGGGCAGGCCACGCTGCTGAGGACACAAATATGCTTTACTGTTCATGTGACTGAGGGGCAGGAGGTAAATGGTCTGCACTTACAGCTGCCCTGCTCGCCTGAGTGTCCAACCCTAGGACCCTTGGACATATGAACAGAAGGACAATCATGGGACTGGTGGGGGCGTCTCTACTTCCTGAGCTACAGCTGCCCTGAATCTTACCACTGGGGCTGAACATGTATGTCGGGCCTTTAAAGAGTTGTTGTACTTGACTTGCACATGCGCTTTTGTCTGTCTGCTTTTCTCTAATTAAAATGAGTATAACCTGCAAAAAGACAAATTTACAATTACCTTATAAGATTTTAACCGACCTGCAATATACAATAAACCTTAACTGGCCCTTAATCTATTGTCCAAGTGATTTTAACATGTAAAAGAGCTTTTTAATGTCTTTGGTGGTTGTGGACGATCGTTAAGGGGCAGACTTCTGCATTAGCACGTTACTACAAAGAACTTGAAAGATTAAGTTTCTAAGTTTGTGTGTGTGTCTTCACCAGGCAGGGAGGTCTGCAGTGTAACGGCATTAGAGGTGAACTGTAGGATTTTATGTTTTTGGAGTTTGAGCTGCAGTATATCAGGATACCTCAGTCGTCGCCCCCTAATGTCACATACACTGCTTTTGTTAGTTAGGGTGAAACTGAAACACTTTCAGTAGGTTTCAGGATTTATTGCTTCATGTGTGGACGGGGTTTGATCGGAGAGGTTGGTCTGAAGAGTGCAGAGAAAAGAGCTCAGTCGCAAAACTGTGGCTGCAAATTGTGTGTTCACATACAAACTGAAGGATCGGTGTGAAAGCTGAGTGAGAAAAAGAAAACATGTTGTTGGGGCCGTTAACGCTGCCTTAGGTTTGTCATTTCATACATACCTGTGGGGACACTGGGGGTGGGGAGCAGGCCTTTGGTTGCTCCTTTGGTTCTGGCTCTGGCCTCTGCGGGGTCTCTAGCTCGGGCCTCGGCGGGGTCTCTCGCTGTGGCTTTGGCGGGGTCTCTCGCTCTGACCTCGGCGGCGTCTCTCGCTCTGACCTCGGCGGGGTCTCCCGCTCTGGCTTTGGGGGGGTCTCTCGCTCTGACCTCGGTGGGGTCTCTCGCTGTGGCGGTTCCGTTTTGGGAGAGTTGAGCTCTCTGCGTCTTCTCTCCTCCAACAACAGCTGGCGTCGCTCTTCCTGGACGCACACATGTAGGATAGCAGATTATTCGACGACCACAGAGTTTACAATGAATTCCTTGTTGTATGTATCCACATATAAACATTTCCCTTCTCACTTCCACATACTGTAACCTCCCAATCATGTGGCCACATTTTTCAGTCTTGGCATTTCCCAACGCAGCAAACTCGCAGTACAAACATCCACACATCTGCTTTGCTGTTTTCCTGGACCGTTGTGAGCGAGCTGAGTGGGTGTCGGGGCCCAGACAGCCATGTCTAATGCAGTGTGTTGCGGCTGATTAGAGGTGCCAGCTAGTGTTTCCCACGGCAGGTGACTCACCCTCTCTCTGAGAAGCCTCTCTCTCTCCGCCTTGGCTTCCCTCAGTTTCTTCTCCATTTCCACAAGATCCAACAAGCACGGGCTGCGAGAGGAAGAGGAGTTAACATGCTGAGACATTGAGATTGTTTGTTCCCTTGGCAAAATAATAAAGGCTAAATAACTGGTGGTGAGGATAATTTTGTGGGTCTAAAGTTGTAGTTTTGGTCACTGTTGTCTTCTCTAACAAGCTTAATGTGTTTTCCGCCCATTTCTCTGTCATGCGAAATTAATTTAAAGGAAAAACAAACCCAAACAGTGAAATTGTTACACACACACTCTCTCATTAACAACATGGAGACTGATCGTCCAGCAGCTCATTTTTGCCCTGCAGACTTTGTTTGCAATTCTCAGTTAATTCTGCCCTCAGTGTTGCACATAAATCATATAAATTTCATGTGACTACGATCAAAAAGAAAAGGGGTCGTTTACACAAGTGGTGCAGGAACTGACCTGGCAGCTCGGGAACTTGTTGCACTGTTGCACGGAGTGAGGATCTCACCGCCATTGCTGATCCCAGGCCTGTGCCCGTTGCTGTGCCCATTGCTGAGTCTATGCGAGGGGAGGGGGGAGGTGAAAGCCTCTGGGGTCTGGCTGTCCGGAAGAGTTCTCACCAGCCCTGAGAGAGGAAAGCGACAGAGAGACGACGATTGACTGAGGTTCACTGAGGTTCACTGAGAACCAATGAAAGGTGGAGGGCAAACCTGCCTGCTGTGATTTTACCAGACAAGCACGTGTGTTGAAACTTTATACTACAGAGGAGATTTTAGGCTCAAGTTAATGGGAGCTAGTCTGTGTCATCCGGTCGGTGCAGGTAAATCCTGCTTTCTACCAACAAGCTGCCTACTTCACTGACACACCTTTGATTTGACTAAAAGGGAGGGACCTGAACAAACAGACAAAACGAGGACTTGAGTGCAGCAAGCAACGGTTTATTGTTCTATTTCACTGTGCAATCGAGAGCACAAAGCTGCTGATGGCTCACCCTGTACTGAGACCGGCCTGTCGCTCACTTTGTTGTTGCGATGTGAACTCCGTCTTCTGGGCAAACTGCTGGGTTCTTTGCATGAGTCCTACAAAATAAAAGCACGTGTCACTATCAGGTCTTAACTGCAGTGGAAATCGTGTTAATTCAACGTAGAAACTGTCTGCAAATGTCAAATCGGCTTCTTAGGATGTAAAGTTTTAACCATATGTTTGATTAAGTGTTGTAGAAATTATTCAGCAGATCAATCAGTTGTGAGCACATGCGTTTTTCATACCTGAGGAGGCTTGTGAAGCGTCAGAGGGGAGAGTGACATCATGCAGGGGGCAGAGCCGTTGATGGTCGACCAATCGGTGTGCGCGTTCTTCTCTTTCAGAACCTGAAAAGCCAGATTCAATTGACTGTGAAATTCACAAATGTATCCAAGAGAAAAACTGACTGCAACAGTTCGCGTGAAGGAGAGCGACAGAGATGTCAAACAGCGACTGACGACATACCACATCTGGCTGAGAATGAAAACGTCGCCCTCGAGAGAGAGAGAGCTCGTAACGAGTTAAAAAAAATAATCACCTCACTATCTTTCCCCACGAGCCGCCCGCCCTGCTTGACTCACAAACACATGAGCAGCTCAGTCCAGCGTTTAACCCTCGTTTCTCTCTAGTCTCCACCAGCAAACACAAAACGTCTAAAGGCTTTTATGCAAGTTTTCTTCAAGATCCCCGGCTGCAGATCCCAGATCCCAGTTTCTCTGTGAAACGACGAGCTCCCACCACTCAAAGTTCACGACACATGTGTCGCAAGTAAAACACACTAGCAGTCATGCTGTAGTCACACACATGTGGTCATGCTGTCTCCCTCCCTCCATCTCCTCTGTCCTGACTCTCTCTTTTACTCACCCTCTGTCTGTCTCCATTCTCGCATTTAGAACAGCACAAAGTCAACAACATTATTTTTTTTTGACAAACACACTTTCTACGCCTGAGTTCAGTGCTTTTTCTTGTGGCTTACCGAGCGTCGTAGTGATGTGAAACTTCTCCCAGCCCGATTCTCTCGCTCTCACACATTGACACACGCACATGTACACACTCGTTCACAAACGCAGCACCCTCCTTTGCTTGCTTACTCCTCCCTCTATCTCTTCCACCCATCCCTCCCTCCCACCAGATTTACTTAAGCTCTCTCTCTCACACACAGAGTCTCCATATCTGATATGCTTTTTCCTCGCCCACATCTCAACTCCTCCTCACTTTAATTGGTGATCAAAGGCAAACCACTGGCTCTGTTATAAAGTCCACAGCAGTTTTTTTAATTGGTCACTGAGTAAATCACATACTTTGGAATGGCAAGTATTCATGATTAACACTGATAACACATGTTGGTTTGAGTTGGACTATTTTTGATAAAAACTGGACTGAAGTCCAGCAAAAACGGAAACATGTTTGAAATCAAACATTCTCATATGAGGAGGCACAAAAGTTCTGATAAGTAATCTAATCCGGCCACCATCACGATGATGCATGTCGAGGGGTTTGCGTGAATTTGATCTAATAATTTCCTGTGACATCAACACAATGACATAAAGTGGAACAATTTTAGACAGAGCCTCCGTTACTAACAACACAGTATCGTACTTGTAACACAACGGATCTCCGTAATTCAATTTGTTGAAAGACATTTTTGCCCATTTAGGGGCAGTGCAACAAGCAGGAAACAACAATCACACACCATCAACTTATGACTTCGATATCGAAAACATATTGGCAAACAGTTGCCTTATCTAGCTCAGTTTTGACCACAACAAAAAAGGAAAAACACTTTTAGCTACTAAAGGCTCTAGTAGTGTTTTCAGCAGCTCGTCACCAAGTGCGTTTAGCTGCTCTGTTGTTTAACAGGTGGTTTACAGAGCATTAGGGCTAAAAAACCTGCTGTGCCTCAAATGGAGTTTGATTAGAGTGATGGTAAAAAGCTGTCGACACACTCGTGTGCAACTCTCTGTAGGTTCATCACGTTTAGTACCAAAATGCTGCTTAGAGCAGCTTTAACACAGATGATCCACGTAGTCGAATGAGAAACTATTTCTTTTATGTTTTTATATTTCTATATACCAGTTCCCTCAAAAGCTGTTTCCAATATGTAGCAGATATAAAAGACACACTAACCAATGAACTGTCATGATAAAATATCACAGCTTCTGGTTATGGTGATTAGTACAACGCATCTTACGGTCTGAGTTGTGTGGATGAGTTCTCTCTTCTCTTTCCTCAAGGCGTTCAGCTCTCTCTCCTTCTCCCGCTCCATCTCCTTCAGCTGTGTCTCTAGTTGCTGGACCCGCTCCTGAAAATCCAGTACGTAATTAATGTCAGCGTGAACTGCCGTATGGTTTCTCCTCCTAAAAACTAATGTCATGTGCTGTGGATGATGATTCATCTGGCTGGCCGCAGTTTACTTTTCATAATGCTGATGTAATACTGGGCAAATATCCCCGATGCGATGGTGTGCGTGTGTTTTGTGAGTAAATGCAGAGCCTTTAGTAAGTCGAGCTCTTCAGCCGAGACACAATGCAAATCAAACACCCACTTTGCAAGTTAATGAGGGACGTGACAGAGGCACGTGACAGCGGGGCTGAGAGTCCACCTCAAACAAACGATGAAGTGATATTGAATCAGTGCAGGACAGCAAACGTGACACAGACAGACAGACAGATAGAGGGTTTAGAGAGGAGCTGTCATGTGCAGTGAGGCCACACTGCAGCTGAGTCAACTCCCATCCCTGACACACAATCCCTCTGTTCGTCTCTGGGCTCCTCCTGCTCCTCCTACATACTCCAGCTAAATGGGCAACAATTCACTATTACTTCCACCATCTGTGATTTGTCTATTTTCACGTTGTGCGTTTCTGTGGAATCAGTGGCTATCACAAACATGTGAATTCATGTCCAACATGAGAGAACGACCAGTTGCTTTTAGGTAAGAGAGCGTTTACTTGCAGCATATGGTTTTCAGATACAGCTTTACATTTTGTGCAAATGGACATGGTCCCAGGAAGTTAACCCCAGTGATACTGCTCATCCCTGAGTTTTACTGTAATTTGGTTCCGAACCACAAGGTGGAAATTTTGAGAAGCGGTGAATCAAACTGCCGACAGTGTGACCCGGTGCACAGCGGGACATTACAAGCACCCTCAACTGTAATGAATTTACTTGTAAAGATCAGTCACTGAATTACAAACTAAAAAATACACTCAGGCCAATAACTGACTGAGTAAACCACACAGTCGGCTGCACTCACTAGGTCCCAACACTTGGCGTCTCACTGCTGTTGTAAGTTCAGACTTTATCAACCTAGGTTCTATTTCTTCACTTTATCAAAAAGCTGCAGGAAAAAAATCAACAGCTATAAGTTGCACAGTGTCCAACTTATAAAAAATAACCGTTACTGTCAATTTCAAACGCCTGTGACGCTCCAACATTTTCTAACCCCCCTCAGGTGTTTTATCCTCCCATCCTTCCCACTGTTATTCAGCTCACTGTACGGAGCCATGTGAGTGTCAGAGAGATGCTGGTGAGTGTGAGCTAATGACTTTATGCTTGTGTCAGGGAACAGCAAAAACCTCTACGTCTAATGTAATGTTTACTATTGTTCGTGAAATGAGTTCAAAACAATATGAACTGTGCCACGGACAAAAATAAATGAACCAAATGTACTTGGAGTGTCTGAAGGTTAATCCCACATCAGTCTGCGAGGGTAAACACTGACATGCTGACATGGAGATCAGCTGCGAACCCGTATAAACCGTCAGAGAGCAGCAGCGTGACTCTGAAGGGACGCACTTACCTGTGCTGTGTTGACCACGTGCTGCTGACAAGAGATTTCCTTCTCCATTTCCCTTTCTTTCTCTTCGTCTTTGTCCGCTGCGCCCTCGCCTTCCTCGTCCGTGCCGCTCTCTCGCTCCAGCACACGAAACTCCCAGTCTTCAAAGGCCCGAACCGCCGCCTCCATCGTCTCTTTCTCCTGCGTTGAAAGAATTTTAGTCCAATATAAACATCCCATAAGCCGATCACGAGTTAGCTTTTTACTGTAGTTTGGTTTGTTAATGCTGGAAGACAAAATAGAAGTTATACACCTTATATGGAGAGACCAGTTTTTCCTACTAATGTAACAAAAAATCCAACAGCAAGTTTAATTACTTCCGCAAAATAAGATCATAAAAAGAAATAAATCTACAGACTTTGTTACGTTCATATCCAATAAGTTTGTGTGCTCCAAATACACAGATGTAGTTTTATTTCTGGCTTCTTAATCCTTTGTGGTATGGAACATTTAAAAAAAATATTGAAATAGAGTGACGTGTGAGTGAAAGTAAAAACCTAAAGTGAAAAAGAAAGTTTCAAAAACAGCCTCATTGTCTCATAAGGGAAAATCCTGTTTCTTTGTTCTGATGCAACACGTACTTAAACCCTTTGTTTTCGTATGTGTGAACACGTTTGAGCCAAACCTGTTTCTGAAAGCTCTTTCCAAATAAACCTGACATGTTACAACAGCCTGCTGCCGCTGCTGGACCTCACCGAGCCCGTCACTGCTTTTACCACACAGCAGCGTCCCGTCATGCTCTGTAACATTCACGGGGACAATGCACTCTGTGTGTGAGAGTGTGTGTGTGTGTGTGTGTCACATCAGGTTGAACGGGACCCTGCACTGATGTTTACACACCCTGAATTGGAGACACTCAGTCATGTGCCAAAACAGCTTGTATCAGTTGCAGTTCTACATTTCACTTGGGCAAATGCCAGTAAGATGTGACCATTATTACATTTTCATATGTTCTTCAGTCCATGATCAGTGAGGTTTTCCCAACAGTAATTATTCATTTCTGAAAAGGTGTGCTGTGCGTCAGCCGCCCACCTGCTGCAGCTGCACCAGTAGCTGCTCTCTCAGGGTCTCTGGCTGATTGGGGATCAGTTTTTCCTTCTCCTTGCACTTCTTTTTCAGCCCCTCCACCCTGCGTCTCTCCTCTTCCAGACTCTCTCGCTCCTGCAGTGACAGACAGTGAGTAAAGCGAGAGACGCAACAGGCATCGGCTAATTTTCAGTTCAAAACAAAAGCGATTTCAGAAGAAGAAAAACTCACGCGTCTATTTCACAATCATGTTTACTCTACAGAGTTTGTTCAGGATGCTCGGAGACACTTATCAGCCGTACTGTACTTTAACACCCAACAAACATTTCATGGGAACTGACTTATCATTAAAAGGATCTTGTGTTGATGTTAGTGGACATTCTGCGAGCTCACTACTCTGTAGAATCCCTTAAAGCAAATCTTCTGTTGTGACTGTGACTCCTACACTAAGCCATTAAAGACTTGCGTCTTCATGTTCTACAAGAAATTCAGCTGGTGAAAGAAAAAAATCATGAAGACAAAAAGAAGTAAAGCTAAACTTTATCGTTGGTGTCTCTTACCTGTTGTCTGGGCTTCTGTCGATGTCTGGCCTGCTGCTGTAGAGCCTGCAGCTTCTGTGTGTGCCTGTGCAGCTGCTTCTTCTCTGTCTGCAGCTCACCCTGCAGCAGGGCGATTTCCAGCTGCAGCTGAAAGGACACCAGACGCCACCGTGTTGAATCATAGTGACCAGAGCTTGAGCAACACAGAGATATGTATTCCTTTCCTGTGACCACGGTGGTTTTTGGAAAAGGCGTGGAGATTTAAAAAATGCAGACTTTAGCACAGGCACAATCAAGTCATTCTAGCGTTTCCGTGAAAGCGTTGTCTTTCTTCATTCTTTGCAGAAGTCAGTGAATAAAAAAAAAAAACTTTGCTTAAATTCTGTAAGTTAGTCCAGGGCTGCATCATTATCAGTCCATCTGCAGATCATTTTTTCAATGGATTATCTAAAAAAACACAATCACTTAATCATCACTTACACAACATAAAACACTTTCATTTCACTAAATGGATCGGTTTTGTAACTTTTGCTTGAAAAGCATCAAACATATTTCTTCTAAATGAGACAGATGTTTTTCTGCCATTTAGGGCTGAGTGATGTGGGAAAAAAAAAAAAAAAAAAACACATTTCTGAGTGAGTCAAGTCAATATGAATAATCACAATGTGACAATATACTGTGATTAAAGTCTTTACTTAAAGAAAGAACATTTCTGAAGATTCTAAATTTATGACTTTATTACGGTTGCTGCTCTGCGTAACAACTTGTTCTGGTTGTAGGTTTATGTGGGATGTTCAGGTTACAGCCCATATTCAAACATGTGATCACCCAAATATATAGTCCACATGCTCATTATGACAAAGTTTTGTCACTGGGGAGGAATGAAAACATTGAGAGTTCCCACACTTGGCCACAGCTACACCTCTGCCCCCTCATTCATTTCAAATGAGGTGGCCAAACCGTTCGACACACCTCTGAACATAATGCTCCAGTGCGACGGCACCACCACTATGAATAATAAACAGACGGTGGAATTATCACTTCTGTGACAGCTTAAAATTAAAAACTGAGAAGTTAAAAAGTTAAAACCTTGTAAAAGCCAAACTGGTGGTAGAGCTGCTGTGTTGGATTGCTTTAGATTGTAAAGGTGTACCTAATAAAGTGGCCAGTGAGTGTATGTATCGCTTCACTCAGCGACTTCTCACCTCAATCTTCAGTTCCTCCTTCTGTTGCTCGATCTCTGTGAGTCGCTGTTGGAGCATTGAGGGCGATGGCAGGACCCTCAGAGAGCCCACATCCTTCTTCTTAATGCAGGGCTGACGAAAAAGAAAAAAAAGTCACCAAACCCAAGCAGAAGATGATTTCATGTGCCGCCACCACAGTTTGACATGAAAGAAGTTCATCACCAACAGCTTCTTCTTCTCACTCACCTTCTCGCTCTCTGTGCTGCTGCTTTCTGTATCCGACTCTGCCCCCGAGGAGGCGGGACTATGACCTTCAGCCACTCTGGTCACCCACGGCGACCGCAGCCCCTGCTGCCACTGACCCCTGGAGCTCTCCATGTTATTTTGGGGCATTTCTAAAGACAAGGAAAGGGGACGTAGTAAAAGAGAGGCACTGCACAGAACAGGGAGGCGTGTGTGGGTTTTTTTTTTTTTGAGGGGGTGGTTGTTGTGGTAATCTAAGCTGCTGCACGGTTGAAGGTGTGTGAAGGATCAGGTGACAGTTCACACAGAGGAGACCACAGCTGAGTAATACTGCATAAGAACTTTAAACACAGAAATCCCCCCCCGCCCCCGCCCGCCCGCCAGTCGGCCGGAGAAACAAGCCTGTGATGGAGAAAACGTAGAGAAGCAGAACCAATAGCGAAAGAGAGCAGAGAACACAGGATGTGGCCGGTGGTTTGTGGTTGTGTTTCAGGGTCCCTCTCTTAGTGAAGGACTCTTTGCTTAAAGACAAGGGACATAAATAATAGCCTTTTCTGTTGGGGGCCTTTGATGTGTATCTGCTTAAAGGAAGAATATAAGTGGAATTAGAACAACAAATCATATACTACAATGGGAAGTTACCCACAATGTTGGAGCACATCAGAACAGGCTTTGAAGTGCGCTTATGTTCTATGACCCTAGCAAATATTATATAGATCAAAGTACCTCTCAACATTTCAGTCGACCTAAAGTCCTATATGATCCCGGCCCCTTTTGCCTTTGTCCTCTCTGAAACGCTCTCTGAAAAATTGTGGGAAAATGCTTTTGATTATTTTTGTCCAACCTTTTCCCACCATCTTTCCCCTGCGTCCTCCTTCTCCCCCTGTCAAACAGACCTTATTAGGCTGCAGGCAAAGCAGGCCGCGTGGAAATACAGAGATAAATATACAACCGAGATATGAGTGAGGGCTTCCAAATGACGACTGGCATACTGACACGGAGGGAGAGCGAGGGGAGAGTGGGAGGCACGGACAGACGGAGAATAGCAGGAAGCGCAGTGTGAAATGTCAGAGGACAGTGTCTTGTTTCCAGTGACACCTATAAAACCGAATGACTAAATGGCAAGAGATTAAAAGTCTGTGTGGTGAAAACGGCCTCTGTGGTACTAATGTTTGACTGCTGAGAAAAAGTAACAACCACGTCAAAATGTACAAGAGAACAATAACAGTGAACGGATCAAGCGATTAACCTACATGACATTTAAACATCACCAGTGTGACGTGAATAGGAAAGAGAAACTTATTAATGGTGCATGAATGATGCAATGTTCCACAGTTTAAAAAGTAAAAGTATATGATGGTGATACACGTGATGACATGGAAGGTACCAAAGGAGTAACATTAATTTCATTGTGCAAGGGAACAGAACTCCCACATCAATCCATTTTTATTTGTACATTAACTTTAATTTAGATTTGTATGATTCAAAGGAATGAGAAGATGATCATAAAAAGCTTTGAGAAGAATTTTTATTTTAATACTTCAAATGTGTACCTCATCAAGCCTTTAAAAAGACACAGTTTGGTTTAAGCCGAACACAATAATGCATCTAAACGTTTTCAAACCACTGCAGCTCACATTTAGCAGCCAAAAGCATAAAGAAAGTAAAAGAGGAAAAATTCCAAACAGCTGCAGATTATACACCAGAAAGTGACGACTGGCCCAAACCACAGCAGTTAGCATGTCAATGATTGTTCAGTGTTCCTAAATGTTAATATTCACTGCACTGACAGGTATTATTTACATCCTCCCACTTTATCCATCAATTACAAAATGAATGCATAATGATAATCTTGTACTGTCATTAAAAGGCTGAGATATTAAAAACTGCAACATACTTGTGCATTAAACGTAGAACAGCTTGGAATTGAAACACCGGTTGTGGAGAAATAAGCGCCTGACCACATTACGATTCATACTGGTGCGGCGCTCGCCAGCCTTCTGTTAGCCAGTAAAAGCTGTGAACTTCTAGTGGGAAAAAAAGGGCTTCACACTAAATGACCAATCCAAACATCAGTGCGAGCGTTTGCTATCTGACCTTCAGCTAAAGTCCATTTAGATACACTATCAACACCGCAGGGATGAGAGGGAGACTTTCGAGAGTAAAGTCCAGACGCTCGTGTAAACACAGGGATCTGCTTCATGCAACCGACTCGCTGACAACACAGAGAGAGACGCTAAGACAGGCACCAAGTATGGATTACAACAAAATAAATCAGCAGACACAAAATGAAAAAAGGGAGTAAAGTTCATCCTAAGAACCAGATCAAAGAACAAAACAGAGTTTTGTGCCCAAAATAATTGGACTTGATTGCAGGGAGGGGAACTCCTCTGGGGATGAAGATAGAGAGGGAATGAACAGAGATACCGTTCAGCACTGAGTGTGTTTGTGTGCTGGGTTTATGTGTGTTTACTGGAATAAACACACACGACAGAACTCAACTAAGGCTCAAACTGATCCTAGACGGCAGCAGGACTCTCAGTCTGCTGAGCTAATCATCAACTGCAGACCACCAGCCACAGCTGGCTCACCATAACACAGCTACACACACACACACACACACACACACACACACACACACACACACACTTGGACTTTGACAGTTGTGCATTTTCAACACCACAGCAGAAAGCTACTCGTCTCTTTATCGGACCATGTGCTCACATCTGTGACGAATGAATCCGTGAGGCTCCACTCAGTGTCCTGCTGCATGTGGGCCACAAGCAAAAACCCGCACCCGAACCTACGCACAATCACTTTTAAGTGTCTGCTGATGCAGAGCTATGAATAGACTTTTTAAAATCATCCAGTAATGTGGATTCGCACGGTTTCACCCAGTTTCAACACATTCAACAGGCTTTGAGTTTCCCATTAACTTACAAGTTTAAGTTTTGGTAGGATTCGTCCAGAGCCACAGAACAGGAGACGTTCTAAAACCTAACAGAGGACACATATTGTGGCTCCCTAACATACAGCACTAGTGCGCAACACCCCATCCTAGTCAGGACCCTTCTCTAGTGAGAGGGCAAAAGGGAAAACGGGGCTGAGCATCGTGTACACTATGAAGTCAACAATGGCAGCAGCTACTGTGTATTGGACCAGCTCCAAACAGGACAAAAGAGTTGTGAGGGTGGCATGTTCTGTTAGGGAGCGAACTCTGATAACAGCCTGTCACCAGGCGCTGAAAGCGAAGGCATTATATGGAAAACACGTCGCATGTGCTTAGACTGTAAAGAGAAGGGCAGCATACGAGGCTAAATTAGAGGGCGACTTCACCAATTTTCAACTTGCTTCTACGGCTTTAGTTTGGGTTGTAAATGTACTTGAATTCTGCTTCTAGCTGAAAACCTCCTCCAGATGACATCACCTGGAGGAGCTTTTCATCCTTAAAAAGTCAGATTATGTCATCCGGAGGAGCTCTGGAAAAGCAGGGTGACCATGATAACAATAGCTCAATAGTATGAGCAACGACATAACATAATCTGAAGTCAAGGTTCATCCAAGTGATGTCATCTGGAGGCATTTTTCAGCTAGAAGTAGAAAAATATTTCGCTATGGGGACGTCAATGGGAAGTTTAATGGCATTTACATAAATGTAGTAAACAAACTAGAACCAAAAGATGCAAGTTGAAGATGGGTGAAGGCCTTTAATCTACACAGGCCCAGTAATGGAGGTCATTCACAGTATATACAAAGGTCTAAATTATTATACTGAGAAAAAGGGAAACTGTTTCCGGAACTACATCAGGGCAAACTGAAGTGAAAGAGTTCTCACAGGGACTAATCTCTGGGCTACTGTGCTGCAAGTGTAACCAGTGTAGCCCACAGACAGGTGGTGTGTGTTGGCTCTGCGGGCTGAGGCACAATTTGCAATTTGGCTTTGAACTCTATTAAACACACAGACACGTGCAGGATGTTTTTCGTGCAGAACATGTCTCTCTGTCATGTTTCCAGGACCCAAGGAGCTATTAAGTATTGCAAATAAATCAAACCTTTAAACTGCCACCACTCTCAGCCCGACTGCCATGTTAAGTTTACAGGCTTAAATACTTTCAGAGGACCAGTTCAGTAGTTATGAAATCCATCATAATCACAACGATGCACAATCGCTGTTAACGGCTTTGCACTGTACAAACGCTGCACTGAATTAAACACAGGGATGAGACAGATAAAAAGAGCGTCTGTAATTCAGATAACGTGGCTTTTTTTAGTTTGCCTCCCATCTGCAGAAGACATACGACCCAAACCGACTATTACGCTTTAAAAACTAAAGGACAAGTCACATATTACTTTTATTGAACATAATTACAGGCTGCGGCTTCACTCAAACAGCAGATTTCAAACTCTCTGATCAATAGCAGGCCTGACGTCACTACATCAGCATCTTGTGCGCACAATATTTCCACAGAGCATCAGTCATTTTCCTACTTTCACTGTCAAGTGAATACACAGACGTCAGTATTTTGCTGCTCTCCCTGCTCTGACCGGGCCCACATTTGGGCTCCAAGTGAAATATAAACGCACAAACTCTTCCTAAGTTCAGGACAGTGACGCTTAATCTGAAAACCTTGTGTGTTCAGCTGCTCCTGGAGCACTGACACTTTTATAGTGATGATAATGATGGAAATGGTTAAGTAAAGTCAAAGCCTGTATTGTGCTTCCTTATAACTCGCAGCTTTATAGACCTGCACCTACATTAGGGCAAAGATCACGCCGTCATTTTGCAGATTAAAACACTGGACTTCCCCTCAGCGACCTCTGGACCTGCTGTGTGTGGCTCGGAAACCATCATCACAGAACAAGTTTGTGAACAGGAAGAGCAGGGGAGAAGACAGAGGCTTGGCTGACACCCAGCTGTCACTGAGGGACTGCGAGAACACACAGAGCTAAAGAGTCTAGATAGTTCAGGCCTATTCGCATTAAGGAACTAACTGAAATGAAAATGAAGCTGCATTTCTGGGCCGCCTCTGTCCTTTTGTCGTGCATTTTGTTTCATTTCTGTGGAAAACTGGAGGACGAGCTGATGTCAGACTGAATTGCTTTGCAATGACACCTTTTTCAACCGATATCAATCATCAGTTTTACATTTCAGCTTTTGGAACCAGTCCCACAGAATCAAAGCACAAAGAAGTGTTATGTAGAGGAAGTAGCTCTACTGGTTTCTGTACAAACAGCCGAACGCTGAAACTCTGACTCCTTGTAATGCACCTGCAAATTTCATCAACAATGCCAAACATAATAGTGGTTTTATTGTTCTTCTTCTAGAGACGTGCAAGAAATTGTCTTTTTTAACAACCAACTTTATCAAATATAAAATGTGTCGAGCTAGAAATAGTTCATGTCAGGACAGACCTGTCAGTGCTCCAGGAGCAGCTGAAACTGTGGCTGTCACATTCAAACTTCTCACACACACACACACACACACACACACCTGTCAACCAACTTCAGAACTGAAGTGGCTCAACTGCACGAGACATCTATAAACTTAAACAAGTACTTGCAGAGACAGACGAGCACACTGACAGTTCTGTGCCGTGCTCACTTTCTTCCAATAATGCCTTTGCATTTGCGTCTCCTGCTTGTTGTCTAATGTTCTGTAAGTGGCGTCGACTTGACCATAAATGCAAAGCAGCCACAACACACGTTAAACTAATGAGACTTTCTACTTCCCACCTAAATGGTGGAGCTTATGACTGTCTGTCAAACAGACTTTTTACACAGTTTTCTGACAATAAATGTAGATTGTAATTATGATCCTGCACACGAGCTCGCTCTCAGACTCCCCCGGCTTACTGCAGCCCTGCACTACCTGCTGCTGGTCACCTGGACCAGGTGTGTTCCCTCGATCTGAACCTGCAGTAGTTGTAGTAGTTGTGTGCAGGTCGAGGAGCATTGGTTCCCCGACAGACTGGGACACCTGGATTATCCTAAAAGTCCTCTTTAGACGATGCAAGAAAAAATTTTAAAGAAATATTGTGACAATCTGCAGCCAGAGGATTATTTAGAAGTAAGAATTCGGCCTTATTAAATCTTCAGGAGCTGGGATCTATCGATACCAGCTCAGGACACAGTGTCCTGAAGCCTCCCAGGCCACGGCCGTCCTCAGTCCCACGCTCGGCTTGTCCTGTGTGGACTGATGGAGACATGAAGCTCAGATTGTCCAGGGCCTGAGAAACAGCAGCTTAACACAGACAGTGAAATATTTCCCCAGATGAGAGTCCAGAGGAGGGAGGCAGCGTTAGCAGGCACCGGCCACTGTCGGACAGACAGTTAGCTGTGCGCTGCTAACTAATTCAGGAAGCTGCATTAATTCCTCTTTTGTTATGAATGCAGAAGAATTCAACAGGTATTTGTGATTCCAATCGTCCACAGGCCAAACTCACACACACACACACACACACACACGTGTCTCACACCAGGTTCGAATCAGACTTTCATCAGGAGTTCGCTCAGAAACTAAGAAACAAAGCGACAAAAAAGTCTCTTACCTGTTCAGACTAAACGAGAAGCGTTTCCTCCGTGTGTGTGTGTGTGTGTGTCTCGTCCGACTCGGAACATCTCGGTGAAACCGGACAAAATGAAGGCGGGGAAACCCGGGCGGCACAGACGGAGCTTCTTTCTTTCTAACGCGCTTTCATTTTCACTCAGCGGACGTTTCCTCCGCTTCGATCCGACCTTTCCCGCACAAGCACGAGCGTCGGAGGCGTCAACAGGTGGCGGCGGCGTGAAAGCGCGCGGCGGCCGAGGCGGGGGCCGAGGATTCGAGCGGAGAGCCCGAGCCCGGGGAGGAGTCCGGGGACGTCGAGAGTCCGGGTTCAAGTCCTGTGCGCCGAGCGGAGGCTTCTATTCTGGGAGCCGACGGGGTTTTGTCATCGTGAAGTCCTCCAGGCGGGCTGCCAGTAAACTGTGAAGTCCAAGGCGGATCAGTTCCCGTGGGACACTGCAGCTCAATGCTGCATTTAAGCTCGGAAACGTGATTTCAAGTCATTTGCTGCTGTCCATGAGGTGCTGATGATGAGCTGAGTTCTGGGGCTTTTAATAGCCTCAAACTGTGGCTGAGGAGCTGTTCCAGACCCCTTGCCCCCCCCCCCGGCCCTCAGCCTGATGCGAACTATAATAAATCCTCCATATCTCTATACACCCACTGTCCCCTCATCGTTTTGGCCCTTCATTCATTTTTAATAATGCACTCCACGGCCCACACAGTATGACTAAAACCTTCATGACACCTTAAGCTTAAAACTGAGGACTTCAAACCTTAAAATTAAAAAAATAGTACCAATATCACAGTAGCTGTACAGGTGTGCCTAATAAAGTGGCCACTGAGTGTAAATGACATGACATGGGGTCAACTGTAACTGTACAGAAATGTAACTCGACACCTGCCCCTTTCCATCAGAGCTGTTACAGATACATAAAAGCTACACTACCTCTTATGGACTAATGAACACAAGGAATAAACCGTATTTGGACTTTTTTGAATTTCTGTGATTTAGAAATGGACAAATGGGGATCGACTGCTCTTTCTGGGTTGTAGTAGATGCAAAAAGGAAAACTTCAGTCCACACATGAAAAACGTGGCACAAAGTCTGGAATAATAAGTATAAAAGACATTCTCAAGTCATTTTCCTGAAGCAACAAAGCAAAACGGAGCATAAGTGAGATGTCCAAGTGTCTCTACATGTCCAAACAGTCCTGTAGCAGCAGTAACATCAGATTTCCCTGTCCATTCATTTTTATGTGGAACAGAGTGACACTGGTTGCAAATTGATCCGTGCAGAGTTCAGTCACTCCTGAACTTTAACACACAGAGCTGCACAGTGTTGAGCCGTTTTAAGAGACAGAGACATGGCTGATGTCTTATTCAGGAAACGCTGTTTATGCCGTTATATTTAGCAATGCACAGGAAATAATAATAACAAAGCGGCAGAAGAAGAAGGACGCTGTTTACACTGGTTGGTTTTTGATAAACCACAAAATTAAAGTGATGATGTCAGTGCATTTTGAGGGGATGTAAACAGACAGTCCTGCACAAACAGCTGCATTGAGTAGCTTTCACCACAGGGGAGATGGGTTCACCATGTCAGTGCTAAAAAGATCTGTGACGTTAAAATGTATGGAAACTAGTTACAGCTGAACCCACCCGCTCTTTCCTAACACAGATGCAGTTTTAGTGTTTGTTGCAACAAAAAGAAGTGACCACAAGTCACCCACCGTAAACCCCGAATGAGAATTAGTATGATAGCAATGCAAAATAAAAATGTTAGGCTCTGCTGTTAGCACAGAACAAACTAAAAAAAAATCAGAAAAGGAAGTTTAACTTTCCACAATTATAAATCTCATGACCTGGATGATTACACGTACACATTTAAAGTGCTTTCAGAACACTTGACTACCATGAACACATTGTAATTCCCTAGACAGATTAAAATACCATAAAGTATTAAACACTCGCTGTACATTTAAGTACCACAGCAGCTCCAGTAGAAATGTTAGTGACAGAGATTAAAAAACACCCCACACTCTGCTCCTGCTATAACAATGTAGAAGAAGAAAACACACACACACACACACACACACACACACACACACACACACACACACACAGCGAGGCCCTACAGGACTATTTTCTTTTAGCTCCTTCAGGCAAAAATCTGCCACTTCACTGTTGGGGTTTTATCGCCCCGGCTGGCCTCTTTCCAGCTCTGCCTCAATGAGCTGATAGGGTAATAGATTCTTTCCAGTGACATGAGGCCGGTGTGAGAGAGAATGGGCGGCAAGTTCAGTGTGACGCAGTGTAGTGTAAGTGGGCTCAAAGAGGACAGATGGGTGACACAGACAGGGAGACGGGACAGCTGGCACCTTGGTTTTCAGGATGAAGCGCCTGGGATATGTTGCTATAAAAGCAACATATCTTCAGCTTGGTGGCGACAACAGTCACACACACGCCTCCTGTATTGAATGAAGTACAATGCAGCTGTCTGTCAGCAAAGATGCTGCAGTAGGTGAGGCCGACAGACTGTCCAATAATGTTGTTTGTCCCCAGTGCTGACAGAGACAGCTGGTAAATGGCGCTTCAGCTCAAACTTGCATGTGACCAGCTAACACCCACTATCAGATAATGTTTCCCCTCTACTTTATGTTTAATTACAAAGATTCTGTGCAGTTCAAAACCTTATGAGAAACTACTACTCTTTCGGCTTTTTCCATCAGGGGTCGCCACAGCGAATCATCCTTTTCCACTTCACTCTATCCTGGGCATCTTCCACTCTGACACCAGCTAACCTCATGTCCTCTGTTAGGACGTCCATATATCTCCTCCTTGGTCGTCCTCTCGCCCTCTTGCCTGGCAGCTCCATCTCCAACATAAAACTGTGCTCATTAATAATTGACACAGATAAAAGCTGAAAGCAGAGGCAAAAGTATCTGTTTGTTTTTGTTATGTGTGGTGGATTATGATGGATTCAAGCGCGAGTCATTTTGGCTTCCTGTAAGAAGGTTAAAGTAATGTTCCATAATGTTGGACATATGAGCCAGACTGAAGTTATAATGATCCTTCAACTTCATGACTTTCAGTCCCACCTGTAGATCAAGCTCCCAAAATGATGCAGCCTACATTTCCCATAATTCAACAAAAACATCCACATCCTTTTACACTCTGTTTATAATACAGGCTTTGTGTTGGAAACTCCAGCCACAATCAACCTGGAGACTCTCCACAGCCACTGAGGACAAAACTCTACTTTGACGAGGGACTAGTACCTCCTGTGATAAATAAATTCACTAACGTATAAGTATAATTGGACGAGTGCTTCCGAGGTTGACTAGTTAGGTTCAGTTAAAACCGGATCAACAGAATCATTCTGCACTGCCCCTGAAAAGCTCATGATCAGCACAATACTGCCCTGCAGCTTACCATCACATGGGCAAGTTTTTCTGGTGAAGGCATGTGGTTGAGTCAGAGGTCGACACTCCCAAACAAACCTGTCTTACTGGCCCCTTTCCTGAGAACGGATTTGTCTGGAAATCCAGAAGTAGAATTTCAATGTTTACATTTAGCATAGATTCATGTCTTACTGAGATAGAAATACACATTTCAACAGATGCGCTAATGTGTTTTAGAAATCAAGAGGAACAGGTGGGAGTTACATTAACATTTATTGTTGTTAATTTTCACTGAGGTCCACAGTGAAAAGTGAGGTAGAAAGTAAAAAAAAAAAAAAAAGTCAAGGGGGAAACAATGAAAACCATGAAGTGCCATGAAGAGCAGTGTTTCAGTTTCGAGGTAAGAGCACAAATCCGTGGCCATGACATATTTTGAACTTTTACAATGGAGCCTTGGCCCAGAGATTCTGAATGCAAATAGCGTACTTTCATTTTCCTGCTGTGTGTGTCTGTGTGTGTGGTCTTGGCTAAAGCGGTCCGGAATCACTGGAAAGGCCATGTGGAAGAACTCAGTGTTCCAGTTAGGCATTCATGAATACTAAACCAAACCTTGAAAGGAACATTCCTAATGGAGTTTTCCTCCTTGAACATTTTCTTCCCAGTTCTGAAATTTTAAAATTAATATACATTAGCTGTATAAAGAGTAAAGAATACTCACATTTAAATATGTTAAATACAAAATTCTACATTAAAAAGTAGTAATAGTCAGTCCCTCCTGGAATTTGCAAAGTTGTGACTGCAACAATTAATTTATAAAAAAAGTCACCTATGCACTCTGTTTATCCTTCATCCTTGGAATTTAAGACATCATAATTCAATTAGATATCTGTTAAAAATCTTGTAGAAACAATGTCAAAATCAGGCAATTTAGTCCAAAACAATAGCAAAAACATCTGTGGAATCCTGGAGGGACTGAACAGTGTTTTTCTTATTTATTTTAAGTATAGGCACCCGTGTCTAAAATAGATCTGATCACCTTACCTGCTCTCCAGCTTTTCAAATATACATTTTTATGCATAACTATACATACAAAAAGCTATTTATAATATTCAGTTTTAGGCAATTCTTGTTAAAAAATGTAAATGATGTAGCCAAGTAAAATCCTCTCTTTGCAGAACATTTAAACTTCATGTACTCCACAAACCAGGTTAGCCGGCACTGAAATATCTGCAAAGAAAAAAGGACAACAATATTTTGGCTATAAAGTATGAATGATGATTACCATAAGAACATGAGTGGTTACTGGACTGTGGAATAAATCGTTTCTCAAACCTATTTTCTTCGGCTTGGGGAGATTCAGGTTGTTCATGATGTTCACAAACTCCTCCAGGCTCTTGGTCAAGCGGGGGTTAAACTTCCGCTCCTCACCAACCGTTGATACAGTTCGTCCTGTTACACAGTGAGAGATACAGCACAACACTTCCTCTGTAACTGTGGCCTTGGTGCTGGCAACGTAAAAACAAGGGATGTGCTCTAAATACTAACTAACAGTCAATGCAGTGCTATATATGTCAGCATGCTCATATTTTAATGGTAAAATTTTGGATGCTGTGTGCAGCGGCTGTTGAAAGCTGATAAAGTCTTTAATAATTTATAAATTTTCAGCTGTGTGAAAGGATCAGATTTTCATGCAATTCCTAAAACTACAAAATTAACAAGAATAACACTCGTCAAGAATAACGACCTGATACAACAGTATGTGAAATTAGAGGAAGAGGGACGACAACTGGGTGAGTCTGGCCTTATTTTAGGAAATCTGGGTCTTCACTGTCTCCAATAGTGTACAAATGGAGAACATTTAGTATCTTACCCAGAGGTGGCGGCCAAACAAGGATCACTTCAAAAGCAGGTGATATCAGTGTTAATGATGCCACCATCAGGTGAGCGTTGAACAATGATGAGCATAGTGGAGATTCAATAAGGAAGCCACAACTCTTCAACAGAACACTGGTGGCCATTTATAGTTTATTTAAGGCCATGGGAATAAGCCAAAACAACTCTAAACACACACATTTTTCGGAAGGGTCGATTCAAAATCCTGACCCTAATCCTACAGAAAAAGTCCTGAAGCAGTCAGTTCATTGAAGGCTGCCAACCACCATCCCAGAGTTTAAGCTGTTCTGTTCAGAGTGTAAAGCTGATAAATGTTACTGAAAACATTTAGTTGAAGTTATTGCTGCAATAGGGCGGTGACACCAGTTGCTGAATCACATACTGTACTTTTTTCCATATGCAAATATTTAAGATTACCGTATTTTTCGGACCATAAGCCGCTACTTTTTTCCGACGTTTTGAACCATGCGGCTTTTACAGAGATGCGGCTTTTCTATGAATTTTTCTGCAGCCCTCAGATGGGCGCTGTAGATGGAAGTCAGTGCAAACAAAAAAGCGCCAGTTTTTATTCTTAGCGCATGCAACCCAAGACGCACAACAGCAAACATCAGCACTTTTACTGCCGTGTTACAGGCACCATTCAGGTTCAGGTGTATGAATAAACACTTATGGTACAAAATCTTTTGTTGAGCGCAGCAACTCCTGCGTAATTCGTGAAGAATAAGAGACGTCTTCTCCTTTGGCTATGGAACAAGCCGTTTAATTATAACACGGACGTTTTTGTCGGCTCTGTACATTCAGCCACACATACACGTAAACGCACTCTTTACCGTAATGCCGGTAAAACAGCGCACAGAACATCCTCATGCCTACTGTGAACAATGAGTAGGAGAGCATACAACAGATATTATTTCTCAGCCTGGATATTGGCTAGTCCGATGCGGTTTATATGTGACAAAATATATATTTCTTTTAAATTTTAGCAGAATTTAGGTGCGCTCTATAGTCCAGAATTTACGGTAGATTTTCAACAGCACGTAAATTTTGTCTCATTTGTTTAAAGGATTCCCTCTATCTAGTTTGACTTAAGAACAAGAAATGAAAACCAATTCCAGCGTTCACAAACCTTCCAGCACCAGTGTATTCTATCAAATTAAGAGCAGAATAAACTAAAAGGCTGACTCATTACAAAAGGCACGTCAGAAAAAGTTGACCTGTTTGCACTTGTACTTCGTAGGCAACAACGTGTAGTATAAGAGTGTCGGTTACTGTGGGTGAACAAATACTGGAAACAGACTTTTACTACCAAACTAAGCTGGTGCTTCAAATTCTGTGATTTTCACACCCATTTTACATACCAACGACTCTACAAGTTATGATATGATCATTCAGATGTGTGTTTTCAGCAAACCTAAATAGTCGTGTGCTGGATATACCAGACACTTGTCAGGCAGTGTGAAGATCTTCTGATGAATTGACTGGTAGAGCGTCTTAGCACAACCTGAAACAGAAAGAAAACGTTTGAACACAAACTTACGCTGCCCTCTTGTGTTAATTTAGCAAAATTACAAAAGCATAACTAACTTAAAGCCAGTGTGGATGGAACGAAACAGTTAAAAAAAAACAGGGCATTTTAATATTAGATGAATGAAACAAGGCTGAGGTCTACCCTGCTGGAAATCTGTCCGGCCGCAGCCTCTGATCAGCAGAGCGTCCCCTGTGAAAGCCATGCTGTGATCAGCTGACACCAGCGTTATACAACCATCAGTGTGTCCTGGTGTCTCTCTCACTGTCAGATACTACAGGGACAGGGGACAGGAGACAAAGCTATTTATTTACCAAGCTGTTTTAAGTAAAACTGACTGACTTTATGTAACAGAAGTTACCCGCACTTGATTTCCAAAGGTGATCTTGTCTCCCTCTGACAGGTGGATGTCTGCAGAGGCACCACTGAATTTGGAGATGGCACTTTTCAACTCGGGCAGTCGTTTCTTCATCAGCCCAGTGCTGGTGATGTGATCTGCATGGCAGTGGGTGTTCACTATCAGAAAAAAACAGGACAGGATGGGTCACTATGGGGCATTGGAACAAATTACTGTAATTATAAAATTATTTATGGAATTGGTTTGTGGAAACAAGACTGTAAATGCTGCTGTCCAAACACTAATCTAATACTAATTTTAAAAAAAGCATGTTTTGACACATTGTGCTTTTGTGAATAGTTTTGTGTGTTGTAATAGACAACAGTGGCACACATTTCCCTGTTTTTAAACATCATTTTTATGTTTTTCGTCTTTGTTTCACTGGGGGGCCAAACTGATCTTAAGTGAACCTACAATTAATATGGGAACACGCAGCCTGTATATTTAACAAGATGCGAAACTTTTCTAAAGTTGTCTGAAGATTTTTCAGAGTAGTTAGATGTGGCAGTGGTGTTAGCTACCTGCTACTTTGAGACTGAGCCCGAGTTCATTTATGAGCTTCAGGTCCCTGTCGACAGTCTCCAGCACAGGATCGATGAGGACAGCCTCCCTGGAGTCTCTGTCTGCCAGCAGGTAGGTGTACGTGCTGCTCTCCGACTCAAACAGCTGATCAGTAAAACATGAACAGTAAGAGTGAGTCAGCAGGAAACAACAAGATAATAACAGGCAAAAACAATGCACATCCTCCCTGTTGTGTTGCGATCCACTTATTAAGTGATGACACATCATCTCAGTGATAATACTGTTTCTGGGCCGAAGCGTTGATTGATTTCCCAACACATCAATGTTGTGTTCTCTTTTGTTACACTCAATCTGAATATAGAAATCATATGTCAGTTTTCCTTTTACTTCTTTACTTTTACCTGAGCAAAACAACATACCCAAGGTTTATTGGGCTGATTCGGATAAATGAAGATTAAAAAAAATAGAGAAAATAATTTTGCAACTTCACAATAACGCTCCCACGTTGTTCAAACCCGTGTTTTAAATGTACTTGTGACTTCGTTGACTGGTGAACGTCTTCTTCGGTGGTTGCTCATCGTTACAACAGCAGAAACCACGTCACAGCCCTTTTACGTAGCACTTAGTCTGTTTTTGCATGACATTATGGAAACACTCATTTCATTAGCATTGAGCCGTTTTTGAGTAGACATGTTCTCTTCCTGTTTACAACAGCTGGCGTAACTACGCAACCACGGACGCATTCGGGAGATTGTCATCAAACAACGCAGTCACGCCTACATTTGAAACACTGGACAATACGCGCATTCTTTCGCGTGTTCTGCCGTGTCATCGTGATATAGCCACAGCATTACAGTGTTGTGAGCTTTTTAAGGTTTGGCAAAAAAGTTGAGAATGTAAAAAAAGTAATCTGTGCGGCTGGAGAATCATCACCACAGATAAAAATCATTGAAGTCCGTTTGACTCAAGTCAAACAAAGTGTAACTAAACCGAGCGATAACGAAGCTAACGGCTAATTAAGTTTCATTCACTTCCTCCTGCTGTTTGCCAACTGCACTAAGTGTTTACACTCGTTACGTTTCCGGACAAAAAGACTTTAACGGAAGTAAACAACAGAAATGGGAGGGAACGCACCTGTCTGAACAGCAGCCCTTCGGTCGGTGCCATCCTGGAGCAGTCACGGTCAGTCACGGTCTTTCGCGGGTCGATTTCCGCAGCTGGTTCCGCGGTTCTGCGCTGAACATGATGAGCAGCGTGTGTCGGCGTCTCGGTCCCGCCCACTGAGGTTTTAACAAACCTGTTTAACGTTGCTGCTGGTTCTTGTGCCTCTTCACACCAGAGAGATAAAGATGCATGAAAACAGGCTGGAGTCACTGCGGGGATCCACTGGGTGCAGTGACAAACGGAAATGCCTCCTGTGTCTGTGACTGGACTGTTTCCCTTTTTCCACGTGAAAACATGTTTCGCCTCCCCAGATGTTTCTAGAGGATCCAGTCCAATATTCCATTAGTAATACTGTGATCGACTTTTGTGCAATACCCGGGAGGCCCAGAACCAAACCTGCAACACTTATACTTGTTATATATCAGGTTTAGATGATCGCATACACTTAAAGAAACTATTAGAACCATAGTTACATATTTGTGAAACTGTTTAGAATAGTTCATGTAGGATCCTCATTAACAGCTTTTCTTGCTCACTAACAGGAAATGTAGAAACGTTACTGTATCTGTTGTAATCAGAACATGTGTGGATGTTTAATGTTTAATTTAATAGTCTTTCTCATTAATAGCTTGTGTTTTCTGTCCGTTTGTGAAGCTACAAATATCTTCAACTTCATTCACTGTTGTCACTCTTCAGACTTCATCCAGTAACTTCACTCTAGCCTGTGTTACATGTATCATAATATCAGCATTAGTGTGATTTGGCTTCTGTTTACTTGACATACATATAAAAACACTTTTATTAAACCTCTCTGTCAGCAGTTGATATCTTCATATTAATATTTAATGGAAAAGATCATTAAATATTCTTCTGTCAACTGCCATCTGCTCTTATTTCACACCCTGTGACTCTTGTTCTTAACCAGCTGTTAATGAGGTCATGGGGTGATGAGAGACGTGTGCAGGAGGTGGAAGGACTTATGCAAAAGCATGAATACGAGGTCAGCTGCTGTACAGGACAAGGGTTTGTGGGTGGCCTGGGACAGTCTAGACCAGATTAGTCTGGAAGCATTAAGATAGGGGTTCTGGATCTGGTCCTAAAGTAGTCTATGTAAGAAAAGAGTAATAACTCTTTATCAGGTTTTCACTCAAAGGTTTCACTAATATGCAACTAGTAATTCTTTAAGAGTCTCCTTGACAATCTGGACGTGATCTGACTAGTCCAAGTTTTGTAGTTTTGGATCTGGACCTGATCTGAAGTGGTCAACATAAGAACAAAACCAGTACACTGGTCCTTATTGGGTTTTCACAAGTCTGTAGTGTAGTTATACAATATGTATGTTGTTTGTGTGTTCTTTTGTCAGCACTGGGCTGACAAAAGAATGTGATCACATGTCCTTTAAAAATAACAGCTCACCTATGCTGACTAGTCCCTCCCATGATCTATAAATGCATTAATAAAATAACTTTCACGTACACTATCAGAGGAGAGCTACTCTACATTTTGTTAATATTAAAAATCTGTAATTGAGTAGTTCCATTAAAACCAGATCAACAGAAGCATTCTGCAACCCTGCAGCTTACTGCTGCATGGGCACGTTTTTCTGTGGAATCAGAAGTAAAGCGGCAGTTTTCCGTTAAAAGCACAAATCCTTGGCCATGACATGTTTTTAACTTTACAATAGAGCTTTAGTCCATTAATTCCAAATGCAAATACGGTAGTTTTTTTTTCCAGCTATGGGAAAAAGGTGTGTATGTGTGTTTGTGTGTGGTCTTGGCTAAAGGGGTCCAGAATCACTGGAAAGGAAATCTGTGCTCATGAAGCATTCATGAATACTAAAGTAAAACTTCAATTTAACATTCCTAATGAGGTTTTATTCTCTCAAAGTGTCCTCCCAGTTGTTCAATTCATATTAAAACAGCTGTATAAATAGTAATGAGTGCACACAAAAATTTATTCAACACAAAAAACATAAATCAAAAGTTGAAGTAGTGTTTTTTCCCCTCATTTACAGATTATAAGCACCCACTTCTAAAAGACGATTATATTTCAGCAGCATTGCACCTAGACTCCAGCTATACAAATATACATTTTTATGCTTACCTACCATAGATACAGAAAATAAAGCATGTTACAGTATTTAGTTTGCTGTAATGTAGCTGAACAAAATCTTCCCTTTTGCAGAACATTCAAATGTCATGTACCCCACAAACCAGGTTAGCTGGCACCGAAATACCTGCAAAGAAAACAACAAAAAGAAATTGTTCTCACAAGCAGACATTAGGTCACAAGCAAGGAATTTTATCAGCATGTAGGGAGGTGTCAAAACACTGACTAGGATGTATGAATTATGCTTATTAATAAAGCCTGGACTGTAGAATAAATTGTTTTTACCCATTTTCTTTGGGTTGGAGAGATTCAGGTTGTTCATAATGTGCACAAACTCCTCCAGGCTCTTGGTCAAGCGGGGGTTAAAGTTCCGCTCCTCACCAACTGTTGACACAGTTCGACCTGATACACAAAGAGAGAGACAGCATGGTTTATACAGCAGCAATTGAACGGTTGCTGAACCTTGATAATGTATTTCTTTTTATTCTGTAGACAACATGTTTAGATGTATACTCAAGTCCTAAATGCTGATAAGGCCTTAAAGAAGAGATATCTGGGTCTTTAGAGGTAGTCTTTACAAATCCGTGATTCTGTGAGTTGTGAGTGTAACAAACCTAAATAGTCGTGTGCTGGATATACCAGACACTCGTCAGGCAGTGTGAAGATCTTCTGATGAATTGACTGGTAGAGCGTCTTAGCAGAACCTGAAACAGAAAGAAAACGTTTGAACACAAACTTACGCTGCCCTCTTGTGTTAATTTAGCAAAATTACAAAAGCATAACTAACTTAAAGCCAGTGTGGATGGAAGGAAACAGTTAAAAAAAAACAGGGCATTTTAATATTAGATGAATGAAACAAGGCTGAGGTCTACCCTGCTGGAAATCTGTCCGGCCGCAGCCTCTGATCAGCAGAGCGTCCCCTGTGAAAGCCATGCTGTGATCAGCTGACACCAGCGTTATACAACCATCAGTGTGTCCTGGTGTCTCTCTCACTGTCAGATACTACAGGGGACAGGAGACAGGAGACAAAGCTATTTATTTACCAAGCTGTTTTAAGTAAAACTGACTAAGTTTATGAAACAGAAGTTGCTCGCACTTGATTTCCAAAGGTGATCTTGTCTCCCTCTGACAGGTGATGTCTGCAGAGGCACCACTGAATTTGGAGATGGCACTTTTCAGCCCGGCCAGTCGTTTCTTCATCAGCCCAGTGCCGGTGATGTGGTCTGCATGGCAGTGGGTGTTCACTATCAGAAAAACAGGACAGGATGGGTCACTATGGGGCATTGGAACAAATTACTGTAATTATAAAATTATTTATGGAATTGCTTTGTGGAAACAAGACTCTAAATGCTGCTGTCCAAACCCTAAACTATACTAATAATTAAAAAGTAATAATAAAGCTGCTCCTGATTCAGATTCACAAAATTCTCCAAAACCTCTTAGTGTCACTACGGGGCTTACCTGATCTTAGGTGAACCTACAGTTAATATGGGAACATGCAGTGTGTGTTATAATATTGTTGTCAGAATATTTTCAGTCGAGCACTGGTGTTAGCTACCTGCCAATTTAAGACTGAGCCCCAGTTCATTTATGAGCTTCAGGTCCCTGTCGACAGTCTCCAGCACAGGATCGATGAGGACAGCCTCCTTGGTGTCTCTGTCTGCCAGCAGGTAGGTGTACGTGCTGCTCTCCGACTCAAACAGCTGATCAGTAAAACGTACAATAAGAGTGAGTCAGCAGGAAACAACAAGATAATAGCAGGTAGTAACAATGCACGTCCTCCCTGTTGTGTTGCATAGTTTTTTGTGTGTATGCGTGTGAGACAGCAAGGGAAGAAGTTAGAAGTATGTTAGGATGTGGAATTACGTGCTGATGCAAAGTGTGTTTAACTATGTAGAATGTTTGCCACATAAACCTAAATTATTCATATTTGTGGATTGTGGTGGTGAATTCTTCAAAATTAAAATGTTTTCATCCCTTTAGTTTGCAATGGCAAAAAAAGACAAATGTTTTAATCAACATAATATTTAATGCACATTCAATTCATAAGACTGTTTCTGGAGTTAAGTTTGAATAATTTATTAATGTGAAAGTTTATTATTTGTTTGGGTTTATATTCCTTCATACTGAAATGGAATGTAAGAAGGATGCATATTGTAATAATGCACATTCAAGAATAAATAATGGTCAAGAAAGATTATAATAAAATAATGAAAAGGACATGAGTTCTTTTCATTATCAAAACGTACCCTTGGTTCATTTAAGTGACATTCTTATAATTGACTGTGCAATAGATATTATGTTGATTAGAAAGAAAACCTGTAGTTAGATTTTTACAAACCTCGTGTTTTTGTGACACAATAACTTAATCCAAAACAAACGTACCTGTCTGAAGAGGAGCCCTTTGGTCTGCGTCATCCTTTGGTTGGTTTGTTCACCCTGGGGTTTCACTGGATACCTGCACCTCTGAATCGATTCCTCTGTGAGACTGAGCTGCTGACTGGCAGGTGTTCATCAATAAAGCCAGCTTCCCTCTGTCTCCTCCCTCCTGCAGTGAAGACACCTCTCATTATCTCCATCACATAAGAGCGCTTGTATGTTTTGTTTGTTTCCATAGAAGAAGATGCAAATCCCGTTTGACTGGTACCACCTCAACAATCAGTCCGACAGCATGAAGACCCCGATCTGTCCTCTCCTTTAAATAGGCTACCACATTTCCCAGCCTGCAGGGAAAACAAAACTGTTTACTGTGACAAAAAATGTGTGAAGCTTTAGAAACACGACAAACATCTGTGAAAAGTAAAAAGTCATGTAGTAACTGGTCGCACTGGTGGATCCTCATAGTTATCATGCTATATCACGCTATACCGGCAACTATGGGAACATTTTAAGGGCTGGTTGAATTACAGGTACAAATGTTTGGGTATGAAAAAAAAGTACTATTTTTCTGTTTTGAATTTATTTGAATATGAGTGTTTCAGATAATCTGAAAATGTTCTTAACAGCATTTCAATTTAAATTTACTGGGTCCACACTTTTTGTTTTGAGGACGATATTTAAAATATAACATTTTACGCCAATTTTAACCTTCATGCATTGTCAGCTGTTAATGTACCATCTCCTTTATGTTATTAGTGAGTCAGACTGATGTTACAGTCACAGACAAACATAAAATTGTGTGTTATACTGTTCAATTCATTGCTGGCACAGACATTTTGTCCCGGATTAGAGTTGAATGATTCGACCTCAATTTAAGTACTTTATTTTGTCTATACTACTCTGCTAAATAATGAACAAACGACTGAATAAAACAATATTGTCAGTTCATAGACTCTCTAGACAATTCTGCATTAACGTCATATATTTGTATTTTATTAGCCCTGCAATAAACCTGATATTATCACACTTTAAGCAGCAACAGAAGACAATATTCTTATTTTCACGCTCAGAATCGTGCCTCCCATGACCATTGAATTACCCTTCACAGATACAGTGTGGGCGGGGCTACTTTTAATCTTGGTAAGAGCAAAAATCTGAGGATGAAGTTTCATTGAAACCAGATCAACAAAAGTATCCCGCACTGTGTTTTTAAAAAGTGCTTAATCAGCACAACATCACTCTACAGCGTATTATCACATTTTTCTGCTGGAGGCATGTGGCCAAGTCAGAGGCCGACACTCCCAAACAAACCTGTCTTACTGGCCTGTGAGCCGTTTAACGCTCCAGAAGCAGAATTCAATGAGATTACACTTACAAACGTAGATCCATATCTTACGGAAATAATACACACTTTGACAGACACACTCTATTAGAAATCAACAAAAATATTTATTGTCATTGTCATTTTGTAGGTGTTTAACTTTAAAGTGACTTAGAAGTGAAATACAAAGCAAGAGAAAAAGTCTGGGACAGAAAGTGCCATGAGAAGAACAATTGTTTCAATTTTGAGTTAAGAGCATAAATGCTTTGGCCATGACATGATTTTAAATTTTACAATGGAGCCTTGGCTGATCAGTGTACATTTTTATACATACAGATACTAGAGCACTTTGTGGTCTTTACTTTTGGCAATTTGCGCTAAAACTGAACGTAGAACTAATATCTTTGCTTTGATGAAGTTGAGTAAAATCCTTTTGTTTTGTAGAACATTTAAACTTCATGCACTCCACAAACCAGGTTAGCCGGCACTGAAATATCTGCAGAGAAAAAAGGAAAACGTATGTGCTCACAAGCAGAACTGAACTCCAGTTAAGAAATTAAAAATAATCAGATCATCTCTGCATATACAGTCTCTGTGTCAAAGACACAGGGGACACAGGGGCGACTGGCCTGTAGAATAAATACTTGCTCATACCTATTTTCTTCGGCTTGGGGAGATTGAGATTATTCATGATCTGCACAAACTGCTCCAGGTTCTTCGTCAGGCGGGGGTTAAACTTCCGCTCCTCACCAACCGTTGACACAGTTTGACCTGATACACACAGAGAGAGTATTATTATTCCTATTTCTGAAAAGATTTTCATGCAAGTCTTGAAACTAAATAAAAGGAACCCAATTAAACAAATGAGGAAAAAAACATACACTCGTTAATTAATTTACTTAGGAAAATGATCTCCTATGTCCTAGATTTCTGAAGACAAAGAAAAGTTCATGTTCACTGTGCTGGAATAGGTTAAAAAAGAAGAAAAGAAGTTTGGACGAATCCACCGTCTGGCAGATCTACTTAACATTATACATAAATAACATTATTTCACTTGATCAAATATGTATAGTCTACCTTTATACTGATAACATAATTTTATATGTAACAGGCTCCACTCCAATTCAGGCTTTAGCTCATCTCCAAACTGCCTTTGATGCATTCAAATGGTATTTCTTGATCATACATTTATTTTAAACATTGTGAAAAACAAGTGCATGATCTTTCCCACATTAGATATTGATGTAAACTTTCCTGGAATATTAACATTAAGCTGATCCAATATTTGTCTTGTTGAGTCTTATAAATACTTTGCATTTGTACTGAGGTTACTGCTGCCGGTACTGGAGCACATTCTGTGTTTCAGTCTAGACATAGATTTTTAAGATAGGATTTTCAGCAACAACAACAAAAAGCATAGTGTGTATTTTTGTGTCTATTTAGGTTTAGAACTTAAATGAAACTTGGACTACGTTAGAGCTCATATTTATGAAGAAATGGAGAAAAATCCAAAGGCTTCACACATTGTCAAGCAATGACACATTCTCACAAATTAACAGTAGTATAAACTATTAATGTTCTTTTACTATAACAAGAGGCATATCAGAAAAGCTTGAATTGTTTGTAACTGTTGTGTGTTATATGAATATTGGTTACTATTGTTAAGAAAATGCTGCCAAAACACCTTTGAATCTAAGCTGGTGCTTCAAATCTTTCAATTTTAAAATTTTTATAGCTACCTTACATATCTGTGACTCTGTGAGTTGTTATATAATCGATTGGATGTGTTTTCAACAAACCTAAATAGTCGTGTGCTGGGTAGATAAGGCACTCGTCAGGCAGAGTGAAGATCTTCTGATGAATTGACTCGTAGAGCTTCTTAGCACAACCTGAAACGGAAAGAAAGCATTTTAAACACAAACCTATGCTGCTCTCTAGTGTTCATTTATCAGCATTACAAGACAAAAGTACGGCGAGAGTTGATGGAACAATTTGATGTGAGATGAATGAAACAAGGCTGAGGTCTACCCTGCTGGAAATCTGTCCGGCCGCAGCCTCTGATCAGCAGAGCGTCCCCTGTGAAAGCCATGCTGTGATCAGCTGACACCAGCGTTATACAACCATCAGTGTGTCCTGGTGTCTCTCTCACTGTCAGATACTACAGGGGACAGGGGACAGGGGACAAAGCTATTTATTTTTTCAAGCTCTTTAAGTAAAACTGACTAAGTTTATGAAACAGAAGTTGCTCGCACTTGATTTCCAAAGGTGATCTTGTCTCCCTCTGACAGGTGGATGTCTGCAGAGGCACCACTGAATTTGGAGATGGCACTTTTCAGCCCAGCCAGTCGTTTCTTCATCAGCCCAGTGCTGGTGATGTGATCTGCATGGCAGTGGGTGTTCACTATCAGAAAAAACAGGACAGGATGGGTCACTGCGAGGCGTGGCAATACCATACTGTAATTTTAAAATAATTGTGCAATCAAGTTACAAAGTGCTGCTGCCATAGGAGGAATTCCTACATTGCAGAAATCAGTTAGCATTTTTCCACTCCCACTTATCGAATTGCGAAATATACGGTAAATGTCTGAAATAAAATCTGTATATGAGACAAGTTCAAGAGACTTTAAGATTTTACTCTGAAACATAATATTTATCAGTTTATACCTGACTTGTGTTGTTTTTGACCTTTTATGTGTCTTTAAAAAAAAGCAGCCACTAACAAGTGGCTAAGTGAGACTACAGACGTTGTTGGGAATATTAAACGTTGGACAGAGACTCATCTACTTATTACACTGCACTCATTCAGTTCATATCTTGAAATCACTAGCTTTATCCTCTTTTATGAAGGCCTTCATAAAAGAAGTTAGAGTGCTGTATCAAATTACAAATAGGATGTTTAATGGTGGTGACACTGAAGTAATGAGGTTGTGGTGTAACTGGTTTATAGCCTCACAATAGCTTTTTTATTTCTTTTTTTTTAAATTTTTTTTATATAAAGCACTCAGGTTGTAAAATATCGTGTATGTGACTTTATTCCAGGACTATAACAACACTGTTCCTGAGCCGAATTTGCAAAATTCTGCCAAAGCTATTTGCTTGACTATGGAGATTCAGTGATAAGCTGCAGTTAATATGGGAACTTTTTTAAAGTTGTCTAAATATTTCCAGAGTAGGAAAACAAGCAGTGGTGTTAGCTACCTGCCACTTTAAGATTGAGCCCCAGCTCATGTATGAGCTTCAGGTCCCTCTCTATGGTCTCCAGCACAGGATCGATGAGGACAGCCTCCTTGGAGTCTCTGTCTGCCAGCAGGTAGGTGTACGTGCTGCTCTCCAACTCAAACAGCTGATCAGTAAAACGCACAGTAAGAGTGAGTCAGCAGAAAACAACAGGTAGTAAAAATGCACGTCCTCCCCGCGGCGTCGTCACAGCGTGTCTGTATCTGTGGCATGCAAGTGAGATAAAGTTAGAAAGTACATCATATAATGTGCACCAGAATCTGTGTGGAGTCTGCATGTTCTCCCTAACCTGCATGAGTTTGCATGGTAAATTTAATAAACACACGGGAGAATATTCATTGATAAATGAAAGCAAACATCAGGACTTTTACTTTTAGTGCATCTCTGGCTCCTTCTCGACAGACTGAACTTGCTCAGGTGTCACAGAAACGCTCGTCAGACTAAGGATCGTGTGATGTGGTCAATAAAATAGTGAAAGTGGAGTTGGTTGTTTATTCGACTGAAGAACAGATTAATTTCATATCATTTCAAACTCACGTGTTCACTGCGCTGTCACCGACAAACCGTAAACCCTCAGCGTGTTACTGGGATTTTAGAATCACTAACGTCGCTCACGTCACTTCCTCCCGCTGTTTACAAACACTAGAGTCCCCTGACCGAAGCTTAACCTTTGACCTTCACTGACGTCACTGACGTACCTGTTTGAAGAGCAGTCCTCTGCTCAGCGCCGTCCTGGAGCAGAACCTCCTGACGGGAGCGCGGAGCGGCTCGGAGCCAGCGCTCACGCCGGGGCTGAAGCGCCTGCTGTCGGCGGCCGCGCAAGCCAAGCTGTCGGTGCCCGCTCGGAGGCGAAGCGCGAGAGCAACAGCTCGCTGCGCTGACGTCACTCTGCTTAGCGCCGAGCACATTGTCTTCCGTCGGTTACTTCCACCGGGTCAAGCGTGAGTCCAGACGTGCGAGGCTGCAGCGACTGTTCGCGGACTTCGTCTCGGACTCGGCAGTTAAGGGGGAGGCTAAGGGAAGCGCTGTTACGTCACAGCGCGACGTTGGGCTCGTGCCGGGCGAGCATGCGCAGTGCACGTTAGTTTTCTGTTTGTTGTTATTGTTGCTGAAGCTTTATTGAAACAAATGTTTGGGAACAAACAAATATTAGTTTTGGAAAAAGAGTAAAAAAACAATCCATACTGTACACACACACACACAGACACGAATCTGAAACTATATTAATAATTCTTTGGGCTCCCCTACGCCACCTGATTTAAAACCAGGTCCTGGATCTGGACCTACTTTAGATCTATTCTCCTAAAGGGGTCTACAAAAAAAGAAGCCTTGATTTATTTTAAAGTAATACACCAAACTCAATTTTCACACATTGGAAAATATGTTTCATGTAGCGTTGTTATTGTTTTTAGAATCTCAAATAGCTATTTATGAAAATAACAGGTACAAAAGCAAAAGAAAATCCCGTTCAGCGACGTGACTTCAGTTTCCCTTTAACTACTGGTGCTACGTGACTGTTGACATTCACTTTATCAGACAGACACCGCCCGAGGAATCAGGTTACAGGTCGTTATAAATGTTGTCAGCTGACAAAAAGGCCTTGGGATGTAAGAATACTAGACAAATAGTGTTACAGAGTGAAAGTATCAGTCCCTTTTTTAGTTTTTAGCTCTTACTTCTTTATTTTTAAACATCAAAGAATGCAATAATTAAAAAGAGAAGTAATAGTCCTGGTCTGTAAAGTCACGCTTGGGGTCACAGGTGGGTTTGTCGTGATCTCGGCAGATTTAAAAACTTGCCATAATTCTTCTATTGCAGATTTAATTGTCCTGCAAAGGATCCAGTGGCTTCTGCTTTTCTAAAACCAGTCGGAGTTGTTGCCAGTTCTGGGCCGGTACACAGTTACTGGACTGAGTACAGACATATTTATGTGACAATGCTTTAAACACTGGGACTTTTTAAAGCATTTAGCTGCATCAGTGATGAGTTAGATGAGCTACATTAAAGGAGGCAAATATAATCAATAATTTTAAAATTTAGATATGTTTTGTAAAAAAAAACAAGTTGGTGATTATTAAGCAGTATAATTACACCCAAGACGTGTTGTAGCCCCCTCTGTTTTTGTTTACTGTCATCCATCCATGAACCAACCCACCTATTAAAAAAGTAAAACAGTTTTGATATTTAATCTACACTTTGACACAGAGCTCCACCACATGACGGGGCTACAACATGGGTTGATCAGTGATTCAGGTTTGTAACCAACTGTAAAAAAATTTATTAAATTGATGTTCGCTGATATTTAGTGATTAGCTCATATCGATCAGGCCGATTTAAATCAATGCAATACATAATGGTCTATTCCCATAATATCATTATGATTTTTAATTCAATAGTCAACAACAGAAACAAGCAGATTAAATGTTAATTAGTGTCTTTACAGTCACTTGTGTCAGTAATAAGGCTGTGAAGAGTAAGTCGCGGCTGTCGTGGTCTCCATCAAGCCACTTGGATGTTCCTGTGGCAAAAATCGAAAAGGAAACACACCAACATCAGTAAAGAAGCATTTGAAACCAGCACCAACATCGAATCAGTTCTTCCTTGCGTTTAGGGACAATCCATTGCTGACGGGACACATGGGAGGAAGAAAATCTAAGTCTTTTGTTTAAAGGTTAGTTAAGGGTGCCATTATCCTGAGGAAATAGTCTTTAGGTGTCTTAAAAACACAGGGAAAGACAGACAGGGACTGAAAGAAAGGTCACTTTATACTTTATACCTCCACCTGGCTTTCGACCCATTGGACCATTTGGGTTATTCGGCTGTACACGCCTGGTTTGTTCGACCGTCCGCAGCCAACTCCCCAGCTCACCACCCCTGCCAGCCTCCAGTCCTTATTGGCGGTCTCACACACCAGGGGTCCACCACTGTCTCCCTTGAGACAGAAGCAAGTCATTCAGACGTGATCTATTTGATGGTGGCTGAAGTGAAACTGATTCAAGTTTTCATTCATCAAAGTCAAAATATCTCTCATAATTAAGTGTCAGGCAGGTTTATGAGGGGTGATTTATGTCACTGGGGGGTTACCTGGCAGGAGTCCACCCCTCCGTCCAAGTTGCCGGCACAAATCATCCGCGGAGTTAGTTCGGTGTCGTAGACGTTTGGCTGCGAGCAGACGGAATGAGCTATTACCTGCACCTGAGCCTGTCGGAGCTCATTTGACACATAGCCTGATGAAAACCAGAGAAAGACGTGAAGCAGTGGCTGTGCTGTACGCGTATCAAATGGACGTTACTTCAAACAAAGCCTACACTTCTCGCACCCTTGCACACTGAGCAGCCGCGATGCCAGAAGCATCCATCCATCCATCCGAGCACCCAAAGGAGCAAATTACACGGACAAAGTCCTGTTTTCAAACTGTGTCATCATTTGAAGGTTTGCATTTTTAGCTATTTCTCAAATACCAGAAGATCTCACATGAAAGAAACTGAATATATCTTTTCTATCGTAACCAGTGTCCCTCCCCCAATGAGATTTGAATTTGAGTGTTGCTCCTGAAGTTTGGATATGATAAAGTTTGTTCTTCTGATCCTCGTGAGGATGACTGCTGGAGCCTAATTACCGTATTCTCGGGTTGAACAGCCCTAACAACCACATGGACTTTTGTGTTGCTTATCTGATTATTTCTTCTCATCTGCCATCATCTACAACTTGCAAAACCACAGAAGGTTTGCGTCAGCATACCTCCCTCTACAGTAGATCCCCAGCCGGTGACCCAACACGTCGCTCCAGGAAGGAAGGATTCGCTCGGGTGGGGTAAACAGACTGGTCGTACCCCACCTAGAAACAATGCACATTGTTAGACAGTCCATACTGATCAACCACATCAGCAGTATGCGTGATATGTTTTTTATTAAATATTAAGAACTTATAAATGCTAATGTACCATCATGGGTCAACCACCTGTCAGCACCTTTAATCTGAGAACAATCACAGCATTATTTTAGTCTTTTAGTTCCCATGGACGATGGAGTAAAGTCTATTATAGGTTTAGAAAAACAAGAGTTAAGTTGAGCTGACCAAAGGAATCCAGTTTTACCATTTCCTGTTCTGTAATTTAGAATATTTTTTGTGTTTTTTTCCCAAATCCTGCCTCCACATGGAGCTACATCTGTCTTACCTCTCATTTCTATATCAGTGACGGTGCGCAACAAGCTCAGGTCAAAGTCGTTCTTCTCTGTGTTGAAGTTGGGGTGGTGCAGCACCTGCAGCGCCCTGTACCGCTTCCCCTGAGAGTTGTCGGCTATGCTGACTGCGCCCACGACCACCAGCCAATCAGCCACCTCGTGCATGTTGTTCCTGCAGGAAGAGCCGCGTTAATGATGAGACGTTTGTGGTCAAATAGTGCCGGTGTGTGCTGCTTTTGTAATTATCTACTGAGCTGTAATTATCTGTTTACTCAGATGACGTTCTGTCTTAAAGTTCAGTTGTTTATCATTACAAAGGTTTATTAATTCAAGCGTAAACTTTTCTGCTGTTCCGGCCTTATAATTTCCTGCTGAAATCTGTACAGAATGTGTGGAATTATCTGGCTCCACCTCTTACTCAACAAAGCAGTGAGCTGCAGTGACGACCCAGTGAGGGGAGATGATGGCGCCTCCACACACGTGTCTGCCCTTCCACTGAAGGCTGACCTGCCAGCCCCACTTGTCCTTCTCCGCCAACGAGCCCCCAACAATGCGCCGGCCGTCAGTGACCGGAACGTGGCAGCCTGGGTGTGGCAACGTAGTCAGGACAGCAGGCGTGTAGGAGACGTAGAGACATGCAACATGAAACAGCTCAGGTTGAGGAATTCAGGATAATTACATTAGCAGCAAAACGACTGATTGTAACATGTTTCAGCGATGACACTCGTTGACCTGTGATGTTCTCTGTCGTATTCACCACAGTCTGGGGCAGAGACGGTGCCAGTGCGCTGGCACTGCAGTTCTCTTTCACACCACAGGCAGAGTCAGTTAACTTGATCGGGAGAACAAGGAACATCACTAATATGGAGAGGGGAAAAACATGACAGCGAGTTCGTTATTCATTATCATTCAGTATATTAAAAACAACTCTTCAAAGGCATAGAGACTGTGATATTAAATGGGCAACACTAATTAATCTGCTTTTCTCTTTAATTTTTTTTTTTCAAATGTGATTTGAATTTTCTCTGAATAGTATGTATAACAATAAACCCGCTGTCTATAGTAAACGCATGCAGGTTTCATAGAGACGCCAACCGATG
The DNA here is from genome assembly GCA_033026295.1 of Channa striata. Classification (NCBI taxonomy): domain Eukaryota; kingdom Metazoa; phylum Chordata; class Actinopteri; order Anabantiformes; family Channidae; genus Channa; species Channa striata. The sequence continues at coordinate 22,149,525 of CM065175.1, read as the reverse complement.
GCCGTTTAAAGTGAACCAAAGACCTCACAGTGAGATTCACATTGCATATTCTATAATGTAGGACACTGGAAATAAAACTGTTATAACCTTTGTGTAATTGAGTGATAGCAAGCACAGAAAAAGACGCGTCCTTCGGTCATTGTGTGACAGGAGCAATAAATATGGAAGGTTTTTACCAACTGGATCAATATATTTAAAGGTTTGTAGAAGTAAAAAAACAGCTGGAGTACGTTACCAAAAAGGAGAGAGATGATGATGATGATGATAATGAGGCTCACGATCAGTAACAGATCACGAGATGACCAGACTTGAGATTCTGCATTTGGAAAATTAATAAACAAACAGTCTTTAATCTGTCTAATAAGATGATGAAAAATTCCCCTAAAACCATTTTAAATCTGGCTGGAGTATTAAAAGCTGAGAAATGTAGTTAGTAAAGACCCATGGAGGTTCAGGGAAAGCCAGTCTTATGGAAACAGTTAAATAACCCATAAAACGGTAAAGAGTTGAATCCTCACAGCATTTGACGAAGTCACGGTTAAGTGTCGTTGATACAATTTAACATCAAGAGAAACATTCATTTTTTCAGATGGTTTGGAAGCATAACAATTAAAGAATGACAAAAGCAGCTCAGCAGAAACTAGAAGGCACTGGGGACAATTTGGGGGTTCAGTGTCGTGTCCAGGGACATTTTGACGTGTAGCTGGGAGGACCAGGAATCGAACCACTGACCCTGTGGTTCATGTATTTACAGCTAATCTGGTGTAACCCAATTTACTGATACGTACATTTTTATTTACTGTTGCAAACACGTTATCTGGCTAAAACATCAGGTGCAAACAGCTGCAGCTGCTTTAACATTAACACACGCTAACTGACTGTTGACATCTCGGGACATTTTATGTGGATAAGACGCCGTTTTTTTTCAAACATCTGGACAATATCTGTGGTCAAGTTTTGTGCAATATGGAATTTTGCTCTCTTTTAAACTCTGTCGTTGGTCTCTGCCGACTCCTGAGTGGAAATTGTGGCTGATATTACAGACGCTCCATTTTAACAATGAGCTGAAACCTGAGTGCAACATATAGATTCAAGTGAACATTATCTGTAGACTTCACAGTATGTAAGTGACCCCTTCACCACTGCCACGTCGCTTCCACAGGGTCATTCGATACACTGTTTATTAAATACATAAATTAAATGAATTAATTAAATACAAAAGTGTTTGCCACCACTCACTGCTAAAGTAACTACTTGCAACTAATTATTATTATTATTATTAGAGTATTAAGCTGTTTAATTTTACATCAACGTTGATGTAGTAATATAAAAAATAAATTGGATCATAAAGTATGAAAGGAAAAAGGGAAATAATGATTTGTGCTAATCAGAAACAAAATATTTAAAGAATACTTAGAATATTCAATCGTAAAATTAACTAATTTCCATAGATAGAACCAAAAAAAAACTCAGCCAGCACGAAATAACCTGGCACATGAATGCAGGTCATTTTGGGCCCACGCTCTGCACATCAAAGGGTTAATGTAAAATATCAGTAGAAATGTATCCTTTAGAATAACTCTAGCTAAGAAAGAGACAGTGAAAAGAAAATACTTTTCTGGAATATTAGTCTGGAAATTACAAAATTCACAATAACATGCACACTATAAATATGTTCAGGTACTGAATGCACTGCCAGAGCCTGAGCTCGTCAGTGCAGCGTTTAGAGCCAAACGGTCCAAGACTCTTTGTTAAAAGCCTGATCGTGAAAAGGATCCATCCAGCGGGTTTGAGTGAACGGAGGACAGAGCACATCCATAATATGTGCTCTGTCCTCCATAAAAACTAAAACAATAAAAACTGAAATCAAATTGACGCCTGACTGACACCCACCTGAGGCGGAGCAGTGCTGCTGTGACCCGGAACCTCTGGAGTTTCTGATTAAAGCCTCATGGCGACAGCAGCAGCAGAAAGACTGACAGTGATGGAATCGTGGACTCCAGTGGATTAATTATGGAAATATTTATGGAAATAAGACTAAAAGAGCTTTTCTTGTATAACTTATTTCAGTTTGATGCTACATACACATATTAAAAATGTACAGCCTCAGCATTTAACAAACCAACAAACAGGAAGCAATAACATATCAGCTTTGAATGATCAACATTTCTTTACAAATCATTAATGTACCAACAGTTAGGACAGGGTTTATTATTTTGAAGATTACAAAAGGTTCAGCTTGGGCCAATTTTGACATAAAAACATTATTTTTTTTTTGCTTATGTGTTACAAGCCCAGTTGGTGGTGTCATTGCTGAAGCTGTACGCTGACTCAGCACACTAAAATAAAAACGTGGGGAGTGACATTCATATCTCATCCAACAGCTGAAAAGACAACAAAAGGCGCTCGGACCTTTGAGTTGGAGCAGAGTCGGAGTCAGGAACATATGGAAGTGTGTTATTTTGTAGGAGAGAGGCTGAGATAACACGCGTGACGAGGATGGAAGGAATCCTATTTGGGCTTTGAGGAAAAAAGGCCTGTGTGCAAAAAGAAGCATGAATATGGGGATGAGATGGAGCAAAATTGTTTCTAACACCTTTGAAGAATTGGCGAGGCAGATAATGACTATATGATACAGCAGGGAGTGAAATCTCAGGCCGGATCTTTGCTGTTTATTATAGTTAATAAAAAGCATAAATGACAAGAACGGGCAGTGGAAAAGGTTTTGGCTGTTTGTGCAAAATAAGTTCTGGGTGTGTATTTCGTCCTCAGTATATCAAGAAAAGAGTCATTGAAAATCTTTTATGATTTAAGTAGATATCGAAATGTTGTAAGTCACTGGTTATATATTTTTGTTTAATATAGACCCTGAATAATTCATCTACTGGGATTAATCTGTATGCAGAGATACATGTTTTATGAAAAGCTAAAAATTCAACTCAAACTCATCAAAGCCGATGGATCATTGATGCGGCTGCTTCCACTCAACTCACCAGAGATTAAAGACTAAGAATTAACTCACTATAAGAGATGTAGCAGCAGATTTTTGCTTTGATTTAAAAGCAGCGTTTAAGCAATAATCTGGGAGCGTTTACGTTCGTGACACGACTGAATTATTGGATTTATTACCACCATCACACAGATTTCTGCCTTTAATTGAAGACACAAATGTTTCTTTGGTTCCATATTTAACCCAAATCATTTCTGATCCAAGGGTGAAGTTCAGTTAATGAATCGTCAACCTGCTTGAGGTTACTGATTTTTAAACATAAAAATAAAAAATCACATAAACATATTTGATTTTACCCTTTGTTAAAACAACATAACTGTCAGCAGTAACAAGAACTATATTTATTCGTTACAGTACTGCATATGCCGAAAGAGGAAAAGCCCGGCTCTGCATGACTGGACATGTGACCAAAGGTATGTGGACACCCCCTTTTTCACACTTTACTGTTTGCATAAACACCAGAGACAACATGTTCATGAAGCCACATAAATCCATAAATCCATTCTTCACTTCAGCAAAACTCCTTTTTAAAACAACAGCATTAATTATTACCATACCTGGCTCTTTATCTGCGAGATCTTTGGGTAACATGAGACCTACTGATCCCTCCTCCAGCGGTTCCCCGTCTGACGGTTTCCTCTGCGGAACGTCCTGAGGATCGTTACTGTGAGGAAGTGGTGAAGTCGGGGTTTTCTGATCTTGAGCCTCGGAGGAACCAGAGGGAGGTGAAGTTTCTGGAAGTTGAGGTTCTGATGCTACTTCTGACAGCGATGGAAGCTTTGGGTATAAGTTTCTGAAAGTTGTGGTTGTACCGTGGGGTGTCAGTGTGAGGACATTAGAGGGGACCAGGGAGGAAATGCTCGGTACTTCACAGCTGTTTGGCCTTGAAAAGAGGTTGATGACCAGTGATCAGGGGACTGATAGACTGATGCAGCGAGCGGCGGCTGTGCATCACAAGCGCTTGTGTTGTCTCCCTGGATCAGCAAATCCATGCTTGTAAAGTCCTAAAGTGGCGTGTCTTTAAAGATTGGGTTGATCACACGCTCAGTAGCTCGCCGATTGTTGCCGGCTGTAAACACACATTTGTCTGGGAAAGATCAGCTGGATTTCACATGGCCGAGCGGGGAAAGAAAATCCTGAATCATCCACTGAATCCTGCAAAAGGCAAAACTCAAACATTAGCTTGAAATAATTTTATGATCAAATTTTACTCCAAAACAAAATTGCCCAATTTTATGCAAACGTCAGATTTGTAACTAAATTATGGTTAAATTATAAGTTGGTGTGAAACTGAATTTCTTAAAAAAAAAAGAAAAGAATAACTTGAATAACATTCTGAGTTGTTTTAATCTTAATCGATAATCACACACACTACAGTAGATGAAAAATATCACTCTACTTAACTGGAGAACGTTACCTGACTGTCAGCATGTGTCGGCCTCATTTGTATTGGTGGGGCTGTTCATCCGACGTGTCTCCTCCATTTGTTAAAGCGGCTTGGAGATACATCAGCGTCAGTGGCGACACTCTGCTGACGCCTGTTTGCCCCAGTGCATGTTTTAACCCCAGGAATCTGCCCCGTTACTGCAGATCCATCATCTCCAGCTTGTTTCACCTCTTCTCTTGCTACTGTCTTTTTTTCCTCAGTTTCCACTTAATCCTCTCATCGTGTGACGCCCTTCGGCACCGTCCTCCATCTCCTTCCAGTCCATTCTCCTTTCCATCTCCAACTCAATCTTTGTGCCCTCGAGAGAACGGGCGAGGCCGCCGCAGTCGGGTTAGTAACAGATATGTGCACTTTTGTCATCGGGCGTCTATGAAATATGCATGGGGATAATTGTGAGCTCGGGTCAGAGTTTAACAACAGAAGGTAACGTACACCACACCGCTGAGCCGCTCCCACGCACAAGTGCTGAGGAATATAATGGCAGCACAAAAGGCACAGAGAAAAATGACTTACATTTCGCACAGCTGAAGGGTGTGTGTCCAGAAATCATAAACCAATTATGAATCTGTGGAGACATAAGTGCTGTGCGAGTCTCTCTGTGTGTCTTTGTGTGGGTGTGAGTGTCTTCCGTAGGGTGTTTTGTTCGTCCTATCATGTTGCCCTGCCAGCTAGTGTGAGGTGCTGGCAGTGACGAGGAGGTTCAGTTGTTGTCTCACCGTCTTCTACGTTACACTGCTGAGTTCACTTCAAAAATCAAACACGGCACAGGAGACGTCCTTGTTTGTTTAAAGGGTCTGTTCAACAGACGTTAAATATGATATTTGTGACTTTGGTGAAGACTACATCCCGTTTCATGGGAAATTTCTGCAGATAGTTACGTTTTTTTCTTAATTTTTTTTCTCATGACATTTCACAAAGAAATGAACTATTAAATGGACTTTAATGTCGGTTTCCCAATAACAGTGCCGACATGCTGACGTTGAGCAGGTCCAGCCATGTTTCCCTCATCCGAACATTTGCTCTTTTACAATAAACACAAGAGAGAAACTGGAGTTGAGGGGAATATTATTAGTTATGCAGCTTTTTGTAAGGTAAGGTAAATCTTTATTGATCCCACATCGGGGACATTTACTTGTTACATAGCTCACAGGTGTACGAGGCAATAAAAGCGATGAAAACAAAAAGAGTAATGCACTTACTAATGTAATGTGCAAAAAAAAATCAATATCAATTTACAAATGTACAGAATGTAAAAAAAACTCCAGAATATCTACAACATTAGTTCAAGTAGGTCAGACTGTGGAGTTATAGAGTGTAACCGCGGTGGGAATGACTGACCTGCGGTGGCCTCTGGCCTCCGCTGAGGGTGGATCAGTCGGCCACTGAAGGAGCTGCACAGACCACAGCGTAGTGCAGAGCTGAGGCCACCACAGAGTCATAGAATGTCCGTAACACGGGCCTGCACACGCCGGAGGACCTCAGGCTGCTCAGAAGACGGAGGCGACGTTGACCGTCTTGTACAGACTATCAGTGTTGCCAGTCCCGTCCAGGTGTAGCTGAGGTGAACACCCAGGTACTTGAAGCTGTCCACCCTCTCAACGTCCGAGCCCTGGATGTTCACAGACGTGTGGCGTCTTTCTCTGGAGGACCAATCACCGTCTGCTTCCTCTTACTGGTGTTTAAGCACAGGTGGTTGCTTTCACACCAGTCCACAAAGTCCATAAATTTATAGATTAGTTTGTATCTGACAAACGAGTATTTGACTTGATTATGTGGCTCGTTGGGCCCATATGTTTGTTCTAATCCATCCAGCGGTTGAAATATTTAAATCTGGAGACAGTGGAGCAGCTGACAAATGTGCACAGCTACAGGCCCGTTCGTCACCTTAAAATATCAAGCAATTATGTTTTTTATTTGTTTAGAGAAATGCTTTGTTTCTGGTTTTATTGTTTTCATTTTTATGTTTTTTTTAGTCGCTCAAACATTTTCCAACCTGCTGCTAATTTTGGTATTTTATGTCTTTCAAATGTGTTTTGGGATGGACTCAGATGAATCTTCCATAATACAGCTGCACACCACCTCCTCTGTGCCTTTGAACATTTAAAACTGCTTAAAGTTTTGCTGGCTTGTTGTCTTGTTCTCCGCTCATGACTGACTGAGGCTTAAAAACTTAATATTCTCCCGTGTTAGTGTGACAAACAGTTGTTTTCTCCGATCAGGCTGATGGGCAGCATTCTAAGACCACACAGAGGAGGACGGAGCTTCCACACAGAAACCCTGGACATGTAGCCGCATTTGCAGCTTGTCATTTTATTTTTTATTTTTATTCTGAGCAGAGCAGCAAATCAGTGCAGTTTACTGAGAGGACGACGGAGTTCCTGTAAGGAAGCTGATGGTCAGAGAGGAAACCAAGTTTTTGTTCTTTCTTGTCAAAGTCAAATTTTGCCCCCTTGTGAATCATTTCATTAGTGAAACGTGAGGCTAATTCCACAGTCTCTACTGTAGGTGTTCATCACATTAGGAATCTAACTAGGCTGATTGTGAGACCTACTAATTACAATGTTATTAGTGATGCTCGGTTTTATTACAGCGTTAAATAAGTGGTATGCGATTTAAAGAGGCAGCCAGACACACTGTGAATTATGCTTCTTCTCATTCTTGGATGTTTGAAATTATAGCCAGAAAGAGTGAAAGCTGAGGAAAACAGCAGCGAATGAAAAACTGACCTGAAATAACACATTGTCTAATTAGTGATGCTGGTAAGAACCCTGCTGCTTCAGCCCAGTCCCAGGCTTCGCTCTAAGCCGAGCTAATTGGCTGCCGGCTGCACTTTAATTAGAACTAAACAAAAGTTGCACTAAAGACACGTTTGTCAGGAAGGAGCAAACAATGAAAAATGTCCCAAAATGTTAAAATATTCAACTGGTTTTGACTAATTGAGAAGCTGCAGTAACAAGGTATTACACGGGAAAATTGGTTAAAGACATTAAACCAAATTTTCTACAGTATTTAGTGACAGAATGTGTTTTTTTAAAAGGTAAACAATAAAAAATATAGACAGTCAGGGGCACAGATCATCTTTTAAATATTCTACACAATGCGCCTAAATCTTAAGGGAAGAGATACGCATACACCAGACACGTCAGTATTTTCAAAAAGAAGGAAAAAAAAAGAAAGCCCATAGCCACATTTTGTACGATACAGACAGAAAGAAAAGGTTTTAAATAAAAGGCTCATAAGAAGCCACGGTGTGCACGCGGAGTCGAATACCAACTGTGGGAGTGTGTGCAGCACCTGGGGCTCTAAGTGCTTTTCTCTACCTCTGTACCACTGCAGAGACTCAGTAAAATCCACTTTACAGTCACAGCAATTAAGAATTCATATTTTTCTGCTGTCTTGATTTTACTAGAAATGGTACCATAACAGGAAACCTGGATAAAGCAAAAGAAAAGCTGGGTTTTCATTGAATTTTAGCAGGACTCACAATGAAAGAAAAGGTTTCATTTTTACTGCCAGTGATTATTTACAATAAACCCTGAACGTTACATGCACAGACACGAATAGAAACATAACAGTACAGTTCAAATCTGTCTGAACTGTGAGGATTTCATATGTGCGCTCGATTAAATCCAAATCAATAATGCTACTTTGATGTAATTCAGTGGATTGTCAGAGAGGGTGAAAAACGATCACGCCTCGGGAAAGAAAGTAAGAAAACGAAAGTCTGTGCTGGGCCGCTGAACGTGAAAGTCTTTTATGGTTGTCTGTCTTGACTCATTGTCGTCCATCGAGAGACAACTGCATGCAAGCAAATAACACAATTCTGTATGTGAAGATTATAGGACAAGTAAGACGAGGAGAGTTGGACACACATCAGGTGCAGGTGTTCCAGTAAATTGGAAAAACACATCTCGCATGTCAGGGAGTCTCAAATGTGTGAAATCCTGGATGATGTGGAGAGATCCTCCTAATATATTCCCTTTAAAGAGTAAAGCGCACAACACGGGACATGTCTCCCTTTAGACGCACGTCTCCAGCTTGTTGGTGTTTCTTTCTTTTTTGTGATTGCCTCAGTTTCTTCTTCACTATTGTCTGAGCTCCTGGTTGCATCACTTTAATCAGTTGTCCAATCTACCTCTTTTTATTTATCAAAACCGCCTCGACTTCTTTATCTTTGCTCCGCTCATTCTCACCTCAGATCTCAAACTGACATCACACTTTTTCCCCCCGACACTCGACACATCTCATCTCTCCGGCTCTCAGCAGTGCAGGATTTTGATGAAGGCTTTGCGAAACTCGATGTTGAAAGTCGTGTAGATGACAGGGTTGACTGCGCTGTTGAGGTAGCCCAGCCAGGTGACGGCGCTATACAGCGAGGGCGAGATGCAGCAGCTGCTGCAGTGGGCCTTCAGAACGTGGGTCAGGAAGAAAGGCAGCCAGCAGATGATGAACACGCCTTGGAGACAGGGAGAGGGAATGAATCAGAGGATGTGTCGCATGCGTGTGTGTTTGTGATATCTGCATTTTTGACATCACAAAAGAATCACAAAAATACCCAAACACCACACAGATACACAGGCGTAAAAAAAGGAGTCGATCTTATTTGCATTGTAATAAAAAAAAAACATTATCTGTTAAATAATTAATAGATGCCAGTATTTCTTACTGAAGTTAAGGTATATTCCCTTTTTCAGCTAGTTTAAAAAAAAGAGATGATCATAAAACAATGTTCACATAAAATTTGCTCATAAAATTTGTTTGTTGCCTGATACAGGATCAAATAGACTATTACAGTTTCAGCAAACAAGAAGCTTTAAAATGAGCGCAGAGATATTAATGTAAAGAATGGTAATATAAATGTTAAACTAAAGTGTTGTGTTGTTGAATGTGGATGTATTTATACATCATTGCATATACATTATTTTCCTAGTTTTTTTCAAAACCTTTTTTCATAATTTCCCCAAATTTACTAGTATTTAGCTGTAAACTACCGTTACTATTGGCCTGAAAACTACAGTAGAAGTAGGACTTTGAAACCCGAAGCACGCTGTACATTTGTTAAAAAACCTAAAGGTAAAGCTGATTTAAACCACTTTATGTGCTGACACATAATCATACATCTGCATTTATTACTTCATTATATTTCATTACAAACGTCACATTTTAATGAAAACCACCAGATGGGGTTATTGTTGTAGCTGATCAGTGCACTGATGAAAAAGACCTGCACTTGTAGGTCAGTGTGGTTATGAGAGTGATATTAATCGTTGTATTAATAGTCCAGCTCTTTGTAAGAAAACAAATTAATTTTTACCCAAAAGTCTGCTTAAATATTAATTTAGGCTAGTTAACGTGTATGTACAGAAGTGGGCAGCTGTGCACACACACACACACACACACACACACAGTGAGGCAGGTCACATGGTTCCACTCCATTAATTAATCTGCACTTAAGCTCACCGAGCACAATGGCGAGCATCTGCGTTGCCTTCCGCTCCTTCTGCTGTGACAGCCTCCCTCTCACCCTCTCCTTGGTGATCCCCCACTTATCTCTGCCGCCGCTCGCTCCCTCCACCCCTCGCGTCCCCTCATGCCATCCTCGAGGGTGGGGGGGCGCGGCATTAGGGCTGATCGCGCCCCAGTGGAGGGAAGAACTGGGGAAGGTCCAACTGAGATGGACAGGGAGATCCTCGCCTGTCCTGGGTGGGAGGAGGTCTGGGGAGCAGGCGGAGGAGCCAGACTCTGCTCAGTCTGCGGCAGGAATCGACCCGGCTCCACTTCGAGGGGTGAACGACTGCCTCCTTCACCAGGGTCTGACACACAGAGATGGAGGAAGGAGGAGGAGGGAGGTGGGTATTGTGAGGCAAACAAATGTGAGGATGCTTGATTGTAAAGATGAAACAGGGGCAAAAATAAAAGGGACTCGGTGAGACATTTAGGAAAGAGGCAGGAAGCAAAAGCTTCACTGCAGAGGCAGCACGTCATAAATGAGAAGCAGGACAGCAACTGGAAATGAAATTGGTTTTAATGTCCTTAAAAAACCCACCACTTTCTTCCGCTGTGGGGCTGCAGAGGCCGGCCTCAGGATCAGGGTGCACAACTTCACATCCTCGGGTTGTGTGCACTTATTCTGAAAAGGAAGCACGATGCACAGGGGATGGAAACTATATTTTAGAGAAGAACCTGTACAGGCTGGTTGAGGTAATGCAAACACCAATTTCCATCCACCATATTTTATTATTTAACCATTATTATTAAGGGTCGTGGGTTTGCTGAAGCTCAGGCAGCTTGAAGGGTCACACACAGAGACACGCTCACATCAACACACAAAATATTTACCCTCCCACTGTAGTATTTGAGCTGTATCCTCGGTACTTGGAGGACATACATTATTGAATTCAGTCAGAAACTATTTAGAAATACAAACCAACTTATCTTCGAGTAACACGGTTCGTGTTTTTAGGGACCTACTGAAGCCTGGCCTCGCTTTGTTCGCTGATAACTCAACAAAGCTTGATATAAGCGCGGTGGCGGAGTGGTGAGCACTGCCCTGGTTCAGTGTGTGTGAGCACTGCACGTCATTTACACCTACATTTACAACTGTCGGTGTAAATGTGAGCATGGATGGTCTGTCACCTGATAACAGCTACAGTAGGATGGACTCCAGGAACCCTGTGTCTCTTCAAAGGTCCCCACCCCTTTTTAATCAACAATTTTAAATATTAATTAATAACTAATTAATAACTAGTCATGCCTGGCAGGGCATTAAATACAGTATGAATGTCCTGTAGAAATGACGTACTGCCTATCGTCTTTGTGTGAGAGGAAGCCAAGTTCTAAAATGATTTTTAAACCCATTATGAACATGTTTGGAGGAAGGAGAACTTGTGCAATTCTCAGGTGTAATCTTTGGCTTAGCAGGCGGTAGAACAGCTGTTTTCATCCCAGTATGGACTTTACCTTTCTGTGTCGATGACCCTCCCCCGGCTCGGCCCTGCCGTGGTTGTGAAGGCCGTGTCGGCGCGGTGGAGCAGTGCGTCTGCCTCGCTTGCGCAGCACCACACAGATCTGCGCGTACACCAGTAAAGTTACAATGAAGGGAACGTAGAAGGAGGCCACAGATGAGTAGACCACGAAGGCCGGGTCGGCAAAGCTGCACTCAGTACCTTCCCGGCTGGCTGATTAGGAGACGAGACAGGGGAAAACGTAAAGATCTACAGAAGAGTTTACTATGTTAATATCAGTTTTTAGTGGGTAAATCAGACCCTGAACACACTGTGGAGATTTGATCTCATTCTAACTGGAAACAGCTCCGGATCAGGAGGAGCTGGAGAACGTTAGGAGAACGAAACATTTCTGAACCTGGTGCCACAGCAACACACCAACCCGACGTAGAGCTGAGCAGCCTATTTTTATGCACTTCCCATCAGTACTGTCTCCGTGCTGACCCCAGGATGGAGACCTTTACAACCATCTGCAGATGAAGAGATAAAGCTACTAAATATTCCTCATAAGTTAAACAGGCAGCGATCGTTCTGTGACCCTGCAAATTGAATATAAAATTGAAATGAATGAAAATCTGTGGGACAGAGCGTGTTGGGATCTGTGCTCGACACAGTCTCAGCACTGTTATAAAGGCCGGGGGTCAGCTGCCGAGCACCTTCGTTCCAGCTGCTTTTGTGAGACAAACAAATCACGGATTTTCTGTTTTTTGTGTTCACTTCCCGACTAAAGAGGGAACGGAGGATGAAAGGCTGCGATTACAGGGCGACTCTTCTGAAGATGTCTGAAGTCTTAATGGAGCGACACACCTTCAGTATTTCAGTGCGTGAATCTTCGATACTGGCTTTGGAAGCAGTAGTTTGGCGAATAAACCCTCAGCAGTGATTATTATAGGTGAAAACTCTCTAAACTTGGAGTCTTGTGTTAGAAATGGATATTCGGACTAAAGTTCCCATCCATAGCCTGTTCTTTCCTGTCACAGACCCACAGGATGAGCTTGCAACTCTTGCAGTTTCCTGAACGTATTTTTCCATCAAATCTTCATTTGCCCTGAATGATTCAGTGTCTTCACAGAGGAAGAACTGTTCCTTCTTCAGAAACCTGCTGTGAAGTGTCCACCACTGGGCTGAGCGCCGTAAGCTGCAGGCCACATATCAGCCTGTTACTGCTGATTGTTAGACGCACAATATCTCATCTGTTCCTCTGCCATGGTGCAGTGTGTAAATGCTGCCAGTTATGCAACTGTAACAAAGCACATGTAGCCCATATATTGGTGCTTCAGTGTGCTTGGCTTTAAGGTTGTGGTTGTGCTCTAAGCACCCGACTGAGCTTTCACAGTGCCACTTTCTGGGCCGGACAGTCCGGGACAGACAACAGCACCTAAATTTGTCAGGACAGATCAGATGCGACTGTTACCAGTGTTGTTGAGTCCAAACAGTAAAGGGCAGGAGATGGCGAAAGACAGGAACCAGACCACAGCAATCATGACTGCCACCCTCCTCCTGGAGCTGTATCGGGTGTTGTAGAGCATCGGCATGGCCACAGCTGTGTATCTGCAGTAGCACGTGCACAAAAAGATAATGGCAACACACGGATAACATATTAGCACGCCTCTCACACACTCCCGCGTTGTGCTTGTCTTTTAACACACACACAGAGCAGAGTAAACACGTACAGATGCAGATTCAGGCTTCTCCGTCTCACCGTCACGTTCATGCAAATTTAAAGTAAATTCTTTCACTTGATTCAGGCAGACACACGAATTCCCACTTTCCCGTGAAACAGACAAAAGCCGTCACTGCTTGTTTCACAGCGACAAGGACACAAGACACACAAGTGACAGCACGCCCAAACCAATTACAGTCATCTGCTGGAAGCTCAGGTGTGAACAGTCTTCAAGGAGAGTCTCCGATAATACCCGGCTTTCACTTATTCATCCTCAAAACAAAGGCCAGCAAGTAGTGAACACCACATCAGCTGAAACACACTCACACATACAAATCAATCAAACGCCTAAAAATATGAAAGTATTAAGCTTCCTTTTAAAAAAACCAGAACAGCAGCTCACCTTGCGGTTCATTCCAGACAGCAGGACCAAAGAAACTAAAAGCTCCCTCTGAAGCATCTTGGCCTGAGGGGTCTGACTATCACTAAGTGAGCAGGTCAGTGATGTAGCAGAGAGGAAGCAGAGTGGAAATTCAGAGTGAACTCTCTGTCAGCAACACACAGGCTGACGTTCTTTAGTGTGAATCGAACAAAAAGTCCCACGAAAAACCGCCCACGTGTCCCAGGAATTATACAGCTGGACTCAATCTATCAACCCTGAGGCTTGTGGGCGACGGCTCCACCACCTGCACTTATGAACTGATACCGAATTCATTCATACTCTTCATCAATAACCTGCCGTCTGTAAATCCAAACAATGAAGAAAATGCACGTTATTTGCAGCCCGAGCAGCAGCTCCATCCTAAATCCTGACCGATCACAGCGAGCTGCAGCAACATCACGGTAATGATCACCATTTTCAGCACAAAACAGAAAATTGCAAACTGAGGCTGTTGGAAATATGATTAGTTTTACAGATCTTTGCTCACAAACCAAAGTACTGGACAAAATTAAATATTGATCTGATGATGCAGCTAAATGAAAAATCGCGGGTCTCTGAAGTCATTCACAGAAGTGTTGAACTGACAGCACTGAGCAGCTTATTATACATTAATCAAAGTAAATGTGTTTTTTAAATTTGGTTTTATCCAATTACTCCAACCAAAATTGGTTTCACTGTTTCATTTTAATCTGTGGGGCACGAAGCACATGCAGTTTTTTGACAACAGTCGCAGACGCCATGAAGACACAATATCCTCAGATATTGCACCGAATTACACGAGTCCAAAGTGGCACAACCTCAATCTGTCACTAGGTCACAGGAATTAGGACACAGCTGCAGATCACCAGGCCCCGGGTGTCTGGTCACCTCCACTTGGACACACAAGAGAGAAATCAGGCAAAACACAACGACAGTCTGCTGGATCCACGAAGAAACCGAAGCCTGTCGTTCCTGTACACGCAGGGAGACAAACCTGCTCTACATCTTAACAAAGAGAGTAAAGAAAAGAAATGACATACAGTATTTTCTTTACCATCATCAAAATGGCCGTGAAATTAATTCTGAAAAGCACATTTTGTCTTTCGGAGGAAGGTAAGAAAGCAAGACAAAGACGAGGAAACACTGAGAAGTTTGAAGGGAGAATCCACCTGTCGATGCTGATGGCGCAGAGGTTGAGGATGCTGGCGGTGCACATCATGACGTCCAGGGTGAGCAGGATGTCGCAGTGGATCAGACTGAAGCGCCACTCTCCCACCACCTTCAGGAAAACAGACAGGCGTATGATCAATACTCTTCATGTTCATTATCATTTTTAACCTCTGTGATGCTCAGGAGTTTTACGGTTTTACCTCGTTTTGCACATTTCGTCTAATGTAAAAACTGCTGGAACACGGGTAGAGTATGTTAACATAATCGCCATTTGGTTTTTTTTAAGTGTTTGCTTATGAGATTCATCTCACTCAAGGCAAAGTCACATTTTAAAAAAGATCATGTTTTATTGTTACATCAGACGTCTGAATTAGTATTTGTGCATTACATGAATTATTCACAGTCTGTAAGAATTAGCATTTAATTGTGAAGACAGTGGATCTGTTTTATTGGTTTACAGTTTATGATGTTTTATTTCTGATCATTTTATGCTTCGACCTGAACAGCACTTTGGTGCTTAACAAGTAAAATTACAAGTAACAATTATGTTCATTTTTAAATTTATTTATTTTATTATCTAAGATTCTTGAACCTGCGCTGATGCTGTTTATGTAATAAACAATTAAATGGAATAAACACCTTCATTACTATTAATGACAGTTAATTAAAACACACACAAAAAAGTTAAAGTAATCAACATTAAATAAACTTGAAATGTTCGGAACATCTGGTTCATTTGAGATTTTTTGCTGACTTGGGTCGAATTTGCTTTGTTTTATGAAGACAGTTGGACTCTTGAACAAAGGTTTGGATTTTCTGAAAATGCCTGCTGAATTTTCCTTTGACCAAGCATTGAGTCTTATATTAAAATTAATATAACAATTTGCCGTTCTCATTCTGTCACAGCAGCAAAGATTATTAAGTTGGTTAAATTGCTGATGAACAAAAGATGTGAATGTTTTACGTTTTAATGGATTAATTTTAATAGAAAATGGCTTATTGAAAATAAAAATCACTGGTCTAGATGGTTGAACACATTTTAACATAAACTACAGTAATAACATGAAATTACCAAAACTAATAAAAATCCTCACTCCATGTACCGACCTGAAATCTTAGGAAATCACACAAACGTTAGAAGGCAAATGTATTTATGCATCAGCTAAGGATGTTTTTCTGCTTACAAACAGAAAAAGTTGACGTGCAGACCCCACAGAAACACACACACACACACAGACACACACACACACACCTCGAGGTACACGCCCCAGGGCATGACCAGTGTGGCCAGCAGCAGGTCGGACACAGCCAAGGAGACAATGAGGTAGTTGGTGGTGGTCTGCAGAGCGCGTTCCCGGGACACGGCCACGCACACCAGCACGTTCCCAAAGACCACGCAGAAGATCAGCAGCACCAGCAGCACCGCGTAGAAGTTGTACGGAGGAGGCGAGGCTGGCGGAGAGCCGGTGCAGTTGGAGGAGGCGGCGAAGGATGAGGGGGAGTGTGAGGGATCGTGGGTGACAAAGACGGACAGATTGCGGTCAAGGGAGGACAGAGGGAAGGAGGGAGGGGAGGTCTCATCCGAGTCATTGAATAAAGTCATCTTGCTGCAGTGGACATGGTCCGGCTGAAAAATGATGATGCAAAGAAAGAAAAATAATGACTTTGGGAGCCTCTGTGGCCGACTGTGCAGTCAATTCAGCGTTTCACAAGAGATCCGACAAAGACTTCTGAGTCTGACAACAGAGGAACATTTTTAAAACGGGGAGCTGGAAACTTGTCTTTGGTCTCACCTCAGAGAGACAGCCCAGCAGGACACCGGACGCAGGGGACGCATACAAACAGCGAAGCATCCTACCAACATACGAAAGCACAAAGAGTCAAGGTCAAACGGTTTTGTCTAAAGTAAGTGACTGAGCGAGATCAAAGAGGCTCCAGGTGTCGACGGGCTCTTGTCGGCCTCCGGTGTTCTGAGGGGCTGACTGCAGGGAAGTGACTCCGATCCGTGGAGGGAAAACTCCACCCAGTAAAACCTCTTTAAAGAGTAAAAGTCGACTTCAGACAGGGGACAACAAGCTCTTTTTAAAAATGTTTTCAACTGTCTGATTTCCACTAGTCGTCTGACTTTATTTTTCTGCCTTCTGCAGATGTTTCAGTGACTGTGACATTTCTGCTGAAGGAGTTTAGACCTTAAAGGTTCAAAGGCCTAAGAAGTTAAAATCCTTCACAGGCTAAAGATTGTTCTGGTTCAAACCCTCAACTGGCTGTGGCCTTTCTGTGCGGAGCTTGTATGTCGTCCCCGCATTTCCTCACACAGTCCAAAGACACGTACGTTAGTTTAACTGGGGACTCTAAATTCCCTGTAGGCGTGAATGGTTGTCTGTCTTGTATACGTTTGTCCTTACTGGCCCTGAGATAGATTGGAGACATGTCCAGGATGTACTGCCAGGCCCTCGGGACCCTGAACAGCTTTTGGCTTGTCCCGGCGTGTCCCTTCAGGGGTCTCTACAATGACGATTTGGCATGAGTGTTTTTTTTTTTGCCCCAGGAAAACCTGGTAGGGTGGGAATTCTGCCTCCGACCCCATGGCTCCACCCATTTAACCTCCTTCTTGAACAGGATAAACGATTACGAATAATGGATGAATGACTCAAATGGAGCGATGGAACGAAGCTTCCAGCAAAGACATTTTCTCACACATACGACTGTAATTTTCAACGTTGCATAAGGCAGAACTGACAATAACATAAACCAATTCTTCGTAGAGGGAAAAAAAAAAAAACATTCTTTTCTCAACCTCTGAGACCTCTGACCGGAATGTTAAAACACAGTGTCGTTAGAGGGGTCGGCGTGAACGGACTCACAGGTCAGATGCTTTAGTCCCTCCTGAGAGCTGTATCACTTGCTTTTTCACACCTGGAGGCTGTTGCCTTTGAGTCTGGTTTAATTTAATTCCCCCTTGATCAAACTTTGCCCCCAGTAGCTGCTGAGCGATTCTGCTCGTGCAGTTCCAGTCATGATAATTCGAGTACAACTGCACCGAACATATTAAAGGTGGTACTAAATCCAACCGGAGCGTTTTCTAAAAACAGGAAATCTTTTCTGAGTTATCACTTAGTGTGAAACTCTAATGGGAAATGTAATGTATTTGTCACCATTTGGAATGTGATAAATGAGATGCTCCACAGAAGCCTATAAATATCCATCAGTAACAAAGCATCTCGGTATGTACTGCCTCGAAACATAACAGGACATTTGTCTTTTTCTGGGCCCCTGGCAATTGCTTTCTTTGATGGAAAAGTCCAATTTGCAAACTTCCTCTGTAGTCAACATGTATTTTGCTCAGTGTTAGTTCATGGGGACATTAATGTGCACACTGGCACTTTTTACATTCATTAGTGTAGATCTCAGTTTAAGATGGGGTTCAACCTCCAATGAAAATATCAAATGAGGTTTGTTTTTAGTGCTCACATTTGCCTCAAAGGGCTTCATGATCTCTACGAAGATCAGACTCTTCGATAAGGAAAAGTCACCCAATAAAACCTGATGGGAGTGAAAACAAAGGAAGAAACTTCAGTGTGTGTTCAGAGCTGAGCATCACGGTAGATTTTCAGTTACATACAGTGAAAAAGACACATTATAAACAGCCACGCAAAATATGATCATGGAGGAAAGGTGAGCGACGGGACTGAAGCTGCACAACGACAGGACGGACGGACGTTTAACCGAAGTGGGAGACGTGTTGAGTCTAGCTGTTAAACATTTGACATAAAAAATACTTTGTATAGTGAAATTATTTTTGATTTTACAGGGAATGAGGAGGGTACTTAATTTTCTAGATGTTTCACTGATGTGAAGAGTCATCTTCTTTTCATTTCACACACTTTTTGGCGCCTTACAAGCACAAAATAGGAGTCATAGCGAAGCTCCACTGACTCTGGCTGTGCAGGGACCAACTCGGGAAACTCTGTGCTGAGCTTTGTTCGTTAGTATTTACCCTGTTGTCTGTCTGACAACTGTCCCTCACAGTGTTGAAGCTCATTTCAAGCTGGTGAATAATTATTCAATTTCATGATGAGCTAAAGGCAGAAAAGCTCTGCAGGACAATGGAGGAGCAGCAGAAGACACAAGCTCTGACTGTCTTTCCCACATGAAAGTGCCAGGCCCGAGAAGGAGAGCAGCAGTGAATTTATCCACATTCTAGGGCAGCACTGTTTGAGCAAAGCGTGGAGAAACTGATTATTTTTGGTTTTTTGATGTTTCTTCTCCACGAAGGAAGAAACTACAAACAATTTTTTTATCAGCATTTGAACCCTGCGGGGGCTTGATGAGTGTGAGCGTGCGGGTAACCTTTTAAATCTATTCAGACAGAGACTCGTGTGGTTAATTCTGACATTTCCAGAAGTGCTGACACGCGTTTGCAGTTGGAAAAAATCAAAAGCTGAAACCGGTTAACGAAGACTCCCAACTGGAGCCTGAGATCACACCTGGCAGGAAGCATTTGCATAATTAAAAATAATTATTAAATAACATGTTCACAGTAGGTGAAACCAAAAAGAAATCCTTCAGAATCCATTTAGTAAATTGAAAAATCCATCATGATCAACAGATCTTCACTTCAAACTCTCCATTAGCTGCTAAAGCTTCGTGTGCTTCTGCACAGATGAGACACGATGAGGACACGGGACGTTTTCTTCCCGCCTCTTATCTCTCTCTGCTCCTTTGCTCCGACACATTCAAACTATCACGCTGCACAATAACATGCAAACAGCTGCGTGAAACACTTATCGGTGACAGGAAGCTGAGACGTATGGTATCAATGCACAACCTTACACAGGTTTTGGTTTTATGGAATTTGTCTTCTAGCTCAACCATTAACCTGAAGGTTTTTGTGCCAAACCCAAACTCGTCTTGTTTCTTAACGTAACGTTACCCTGAAGTTGCTTCTCTAATCTTAACACAGTTGTGTGTTAATAACATAATGTCAAATGGCGGTTCTCTTGGTAGGTGGGAAGCTGTGGCATTAATTAGTGCAGCAATTTTGTTTTTCAGGCTTGTTTTTCTTTAGTAGGCTTACACGTTTTCTATTAATTTCCAGAAAGATGTATATGCATATACAACATAAATTAATTGCCACTGAATGACCTGCTGTAGCTGAGCAATAGCACATGCAACCACAACTTTTTTGTTCACACGTGAGGATTAGGTGTCGTTGGCCATCAAAGTGGTGGTTGCAAACAAGTGGACGGCGTGGCATCGTGTCTGACTGAGCTCTGTCTTCCAAAGGACGACCCCTAAAGAAGAAGCCACTGACAAACTGCAGCTACTGAAGCCTTCAAAGAGCAGTAAACTCATTCTGGACTGAAGAAATTATTCTAAAATAAAACTACCAGACAGAAAATATCTCACAAAGACCTAATATTGTACTTGCACTACTAATGTGATCGCAAACACAAAAAGTGTCTTTGAGCCAGTGCAACAGAATAAAGTCCAGAGCAGCTGCTGAACAGAACAAAGTCTTTTTGGCTGCCGATATTAAACAGAGGAAGCAAACTGGAAAGTCCAAACACAGAATCCGCTGAATAATGTGGCGCTCCAGCTGTGTTTACCTCTGTGTGGGACTATCAGAGGGAACTCATTACACACAGACTGTGTGTGTGTGTAACTGACAAAAACCATATTTGCAAGGTTGCACAGTTGCACCGACTGAAAATGTCTCATTGCAAAAAACTGACCTGAGGCAACAAACATGTAAAATTTGTAGATATTCCAAAGACAAAAATGTTTCACTGTGGATTCTTTTAAAACACAATTTTATCTTCTATCACTAACCACATGTCAGACATATTATAGAAAATGTTTTGTTTGTCAAAACCATCCATATCACTGTAGCCAGAGTTCAGCTAGTTACTCAAAAACCTCATTTGTTCCTGCCTGTCAGAAGTAACTTATTGCGTTATTCGCTCTATTACTTTTGCGAAGGGTTAGGATCTGAAAGACGGACAGTGGGTCGGCAGTGGAAATGGATAAAAACATTTTATCTATCCAATTTATATGCTCGAATAATGTTCTTAACACATTTCGTCGTGACAAAATCGAAGTAATGGAATTTTTGCAGCTTCTGAATGTGGGCGCTTCCGTCGTCCACTCCAGCTTTTACTGCTCATGATGCTGCGCGTCGATTAAACATCAGACTGCAAATTAATCTTTTATGTGGTAACAACAAAAGATCAATCTATAACTTCTTACACTGCTCGTTAGCGGGGGAAGGAGAATGACTAGTGATGGGTTACTCCGGCAGACGCTGACTTTGCCACCCCAGTCTGCAGTTTGCATTCATCATTTACCATCACATTAACCACGTTTACACCTGTTTCTACAAAAATTTACTTTCTCTCTTGCTTACCATAAAAAAAAAATCTGAAACACATTATCATCCAAGCCAACTACTTTCATTTAGCACAAAATAAGACTGGACGAGAACTTGTAATTTCCTACAACAAATAACATTTTTGTCTTAAAGGAAGATGATGAGAAATGCTGCTACCAAACAACTTGGTTTGACGGAATCTTCTGTAAAATACACTCAAAAAAAGCTTTTATTGAATTTACTGCTCATGTAAACCACCGAAATAACCACTTATAGCTGAAAGTTGCACACGAGCGCAATGGAAAGCGAGACCTTTAAGAGGTTCACCTCACTGAGCACTAACCCTGTTGAACTTGCACTTTCTGCACATTAAAGTGACACCTTAAGGACCTTCACTAACTATAACGACATTATTAAGTCATCGGTTAATCGAATTCCTGTTAAAACCAGGTGCAACGATCCCTGCTCTGAGAAATCAATTTCACGCATGGCCAACAGACCAAAGACCACCCTGCGGGGTTTAGGGCTACAAGTGTTATATAAATCTCTATGATGTGTCTTAAGGTCACAGTTTATAACATCACATCATTATCAGATAAACTTGAAGGTGCTTAAATCGTTTTACTGTGTCTGCGTAACTTTTCTGGACTTGTTCACACATGGAAAGTTCTATGACTTTTTGAAGATTTCATGTCTAATAACTCTGATGTTTCAGTGTTTTCTTCTGTGCTGCGTGGGCTTTTTCGACACTTTGACATAAATGTCACTTATTCCTGTTCGTGTAACATTAGGGAAAATAACTTTTTTTAATAATGTGGGTGGGCAATGATCCCATGCAGAGCTCAGTCTTCCAACTTTTGTGGAATGAGCCTAAGAAAAGCACAATGTTCAAAACGACAAACTTCCTCGGTGAATTAATTTGCAGGAAACTTTGTCTGGCTGGTCTGTGGACTTGTCCAATTAATTTTACGTTACCAGTGATATGTTAAGCTACTGAAGGGTTCCTTACTTGATGGACTTTAATTCAAGTACAAGCATGCAGAAGTTTTCCAATCAATATTTTTTAACTTGGTACATAGCAGTTACAAAACAGCAACTATATATATATACAGTATATATATTTAATTTATGTTGCAGGAGCATGCCCACAATATTCAATGCACATATCAAAGTTAGAGCCTGACAACAGGAGACCAAGGGAGACACAGCCCAGACGGTTTCCAAGCTATAAAAATCTTGCAGCGTGGTGTTTTGCTCCATCCCCATTGGCGTTGTTGCTCATTACAATCTTAATTTACTTGTCAAAGATTCACAATCAATATGACAAAGCCTAATGCAAGTCTGACCCACAGGGAACCGTAACATCTCAGAGGAATCCAGGGAAAGAAGATAAACGATACAAAGCAAAGTTTGTAGTTTGTATCTTCAGAATAATCTGTATTCATAAAATCATGTTGTGTTTGTAATATGACTGTTATTAGTCTGAATATTAAGTGCAAAACATGAGTCAACCTTTTGTCCTTTGAGGAATTGTAAAATTATTAATTTACATTAAAATGTTTGCCTTCACACAGGGAAATGATACACGAGTTAAAATCTTTAGTTCATCTTCCCCCACGACTGTCTCAGGCCACGTCTCTGGTCCGTGAGTCGTTTTATTGACCTGCTGTAAAATGGGTTTAAATCCGTAATGAAAAAAGTCTTTTGTTTCGGCAAAACAAAGTGGAAATCAGGGTAAAACCCTTCTGTCCACTTTGATTTTTTTTTTAAAGAATCCTGATTAAAAGAAAACTTCCAAACTAAGCTGCTGGAGTCATATCAATAGGTCAGACAGAGTTTGTGTTTCCTTAATCTGAAAAAGACGATTGTTTGTTTTCCCACTAAAACACGAGCTTGCAAGACATTTCCGTGCCGGTTTCTTATTTCTTTCCATCACTAACTGACACCTGACGCCTTTTGTTCTGTCCAAAACCTCCTTTAATCTACATGCACCAGCCTTGCTCCCCTTGGCCTTTCTCCTTACTTCCCCTCCTCTGTAGCTTCTCTCTGGAGACACTTGACAGGTCTATTACACACTTGGCCTTGTCGGCCTCCAACACCACTGGAAAAAGAAAAACACAAAAGACTCCTTCAAGCTTTGCAAAGAGCCGGACTGCAATAAATCTTTCATGTCTTTTGGGGAGAAGCGGGAATCAGTCTTTGGCCGCTGGGAATGATGTGGATGCTCAGCTGCAGTATAATCAGGTCTCTGCTGAGATCGGGGCAGGAATATTCGCTGTCGTGTCACACTCCTCAGCACCATTTCGACTCGCAATCATTCCCGGGACTCCTCATTTTCATTTTTCTGCTGCTTTTTATCAGGCAGCTGGTGAGTTTTTAATAATAAAAATGGAGGGTGGTGTATT
Organism: Channa striata; assembly: GCA_033026295.1. Taxonomy (NCBI): domain Eukaryota; kingdom Metazoa; phylum Chordata; class Actinopteri; order Anabantiformes; family Channidae; genus Channa; species Channa striata. The sequence goes on along the minus strand of CM065175.1, from coordinate 22,126,035 downwards.
TAGTTGAACAACACAGGAAAATTGACAGTCAGGTGACAATACACCTGCTTTGTGGGATTCTAATGAGAAATAGAGATTCATCATGTTTTTTTCTTTTGTAAGTCTAAAACCCAACAACGATGTGAATCAAGAGTATCTACAGCTGCTTTATTATATATATTTTTAATGCTGTGCTGCTGCACATTCCCCATGTGGTGATACTCAATCAGCTGCCTGTGCAAATATGTTAATTATTTCTGACACCTCACACAGTACATGACTTCAAGCATTAGGAGCGAGCCTTCACATCTTTAGAGACGGCGTTTTCGAAGTCAAACAGAGAAAAACTGAAGGTTCATCTGCTGCGGTGAAGGCAAGAAATTAAGACAGACGATAATTAATAAACCATTAATCATAAACCATCTAAAGTCTCTGATAAATAATATTACGAAACACGATCAAAGACGTGAAACGATGAACAGAAGAATGCAGAGAGGGCGCGAGGAGCCACCCTGTGACATATAATAAATGTGTTTCCATTATTTTTATTACTATTGGTCACTGGAGTTCCTGACTGATTCATTAACTAAGGGAAACCACTTCAACGCCGAGTTGCACGAGGAGACCTCAACCCACGGGCAAAGCTCTGAACCTCTCGCAGGCATCTTTTATTCAAGAGGCAATTCTGCATCATCTCGATGTTTTATTTAAAATGAGAGACTACAGCAAGTGATGTGTGCAGACTGAAGACGAACGTAAAGCAGGACTAACACAATTGCAGCGTGTGATAGAGCTTGACGTTAACAGCAGGGCCAGTTTATTCCTCCTGAGGGTGTCACTATAATCTGGGTTTGCTCCCTGTCAAATCTGTTGATATCGCCTTTTTCGAAATCATACATTCGATGGTGCATGTCTGCCAGGAGGATTGCAATATTATTCAAACAGTTACCTTCAACTGAGCTTTAATATGCTGAAAAAACTGCACTTAATTTCAGCCTTTTTGGCCACCAGAGGGTATCACAAATGAGAACTATATGAAAGATATGATATTATCCGTTTAGTGAAGGCACACAGAGGCGACAGGATGATTAAAGCATCTACATAGGAGCCTCAGCGGGAAACTACACAACGAAAAAAGCAACAGGAGAAATTTGGGAACAGTAAGACTAGTGTTTGTCCAAAAGGGACAAGAACTTGCAGAAATATTAACAAAATGTGTTATGTGAATTACAAAATGGAAATGATCAAACTTTCAAGGAGAAATACATGTAATCAAAAACACAGTGGAAGGAACTTTAAATATTGGACCAGGTATTTGATCCTCTGCACATATTCTGAGCTCTAACTACACTGTTGGATCTTTTGGTTTATGTCACAAATTAATTAAAGACACATTTTATGGTTCATGCATATTAGTTTTTAGCAGATATTAAATGTGAATTTCCGTCTATTTTCCATTTTTACCTGTGTAATATTTAAGCTACTTCCTGTCCGGCGTCTTTGTCGTTGCTGAGAACCACACACGCGCATCTTTACGTGGCTCCACCTTTTATCATTTGCATTGATAAAATCTCATTTCCTAATAACTAATTGACAACGTCGCTGCTGTTTGATCAGAAAGTTTCAATCCGCGCAAAACATCTGCAAGAACAAGCCGCATCTGATGCCCGTTCGACCGTCAGGGGAGAGAAGTTCTCTCCTCTTTGTTCCTACGTGTCGATAAAAGTCCGATCGTCACTCACCCGCTCGCGCCGCAGCATCCCGCATCCCGCCCGACGGACGGACGGACGGACGGAACCCGGACCCGCACTTTACGCTCCGCACCTGCGCCGCCCGGACCCGCCGGTTCCGCTCCCTCCTCTGCCGTGAAGCCCGGGTCAGCACGGGAGAGGATGAGGAGGATGAGGAGGATGAGGAGGGGGTTCACACGGATTTTGGGATGTTTGTACCTGCAGGACGAAGAAGAAGAAGAAGAAGAAAAGCCGACAGAGCGGAGCTGCCGACGGCGGAGGGAGCCACGCTGCAGCGCTATTGGCTGGGACAGTGTCAGGGGGCGCAGCCCAAACCCCTTCGTTGAGGTTAAAGGAACATTTGGGGAATGTGTCGGGTCTCAGTGGGAGACCGACTGCTGTCACACTCCTTAACTTCATCCAACAGCGGTTCAACTGGCCTCGACATGATGAAATCTCAGCTCAAAAAGCATCTGTCACTTTTTACTAGTGTTTTATGGAAATTGGATGCAAATGATGCATTGCTCTCTGTTTCAAAAGGAAAGCGCAGACCCTGCAGGGTGAGCCCACAATGAACGCCTCATCAAGTCACAAACACAAGCATGTAGGTAAGGTCAGGGGTCACGACAAGACACGCACCAGCAAACTGCCGCAACCGTATCCAGCTGTTTTTGTTGCCCACCCACAGATGTGAGAGCCACAGTGCAGAGCGTCTTCAGACCCACGTCACTGCAAGTCTTCACGCTCTCTAACCTACTAGTTCCACATGTGATGTGATGTTCCAGATGTAATGTTGACAAGGGACACAAGACACCACCTTAAGACCTCACTGATGTTTCTAAAACCAGAAAAACATTTCTACTTATGAAAGAGCAAAGACGAGAAGACAAGGGCGGAGGAATAAGGGCGATAATTAAAAGCTATTGCTTTGAGTAACTGAGAAGCAACTTAATGAGGGCATTTATTACACCCGTTCTATTTACTGAACGTTGTAGTCGTCATCACTAAGCACGTCAAACAGCATTTGGATTCATTTTATTCCAACAGCTGATCCAGCAAAGCAGTTTCAAAAAGCTCCAATGCAGCTATGTGCCTTATGATGTAAGTTTTTTCCATTTACTGTGACAGAAAAGAAAGTCTCCTCCTGAGATGTCGAACTGGAGTAAAAAAAAAATGTCTAAATGGGGGGAGGACGAGAAGAGCTGATTTAAATCTTAGAGGAAAAACTCTCCCAGATGTCAAAATGACCAAAATGAACAGGCAACGCAGTAAGAGCTTTTTTCAGAATGTTCATCCTTACAAACGCTGACAGCTAGGCCCAAAAGAGAAACTTGACAAAGAAAGGGGAAAAACACATTAAATTATGAATGATTTTCAACAATCAAGAAAAAACAGTTGTGTAGAAACCTGCCAAGAATGAACAGAGATTGTCAGCTGAGAATTTTTAAGAAATCCCACAAAGGTTTCACCAGGAAATACACAGCCTGTGCTGAGAAACCCACTCAGGACAAAAACGGATGCATGAATAATGATTATAAAGATAATAATAAAATAATAAAGGCCTCCCACTCGTCCTACAGAGCACCGAAACCCACAGATCGAAAACTTTCAATGGCGGTTTTACATCTCATTTGACATCCCTTTTTACATTTGTATAGAAAATAGTTCTCTTGGCTGTTTTATATCTCATCAGTTCCAATGATTCAATAGTTTTCTGCAGATGTTCTGCATCTCTTTCCATTTCATCATTTGCTGCTTTGCACGCCGTAGTCATTTTGTCTGTAATCACATTCCATTTGTTTCTGCTGTGGGACTGACTTTAAAACAGAGCCACTTAAGACAATTACAAACCAATCAAAGATTTTTACCATGGCCGTCTTAATGTGTGCAAGGGAACTTTGTGCTAAATGTGGACGTTCTCTAACCGCCAGTGATCGTCACGATGGAATTCGTTTATTCACGTCAAAATGCATTTCACTTAAATATAATTCATTGTTCATTGCATGACACCCATTTTTAAACACAGACTTTACTCCAACCAGTCTATTCTCTAATTTCCATGCAACACCCACGTGAAGCGGAGCCGTCTTTCCATGCAGGTCGGTTTGCAGTATTTGACGCGGGACACCCACGAGACACTTCCAGTGCAGAGGTTTCCCTCGTTTAGATTTACAGGAGCATCTGAGTTTTTCAGAGGAAAATATTTCAGCTCTCAGGGGCACGACACATCAAGTGAACCTTTGATTGAACAGACTTTGTAATCCAGGTCACACATAAGCTACTCTCGATCATCAATACTACACCTTCGGATATTAGAATATTATTTTTAAGAATACAGTTTCAGCACAAAGGAAAAGTTGATAATAGTTTACTGAAGAGGTCACCTACAAGTGTTGTTTGTGTTGTGAAAAATATTCTATTAACTTTTTAAGGTGCAGCATTGTCCTCTGAAATTTTTACTGTTTTACATTTAATAAAAAATAGACTTAAAGTGGCTGTTCGACAACAGGCAAAAATATAACACCTTTGTCCAAAAATCCAAATTAATTACAAAAACCAAGCTTTGTACAAATACTTGCCTCCTCCAGGAAAGTACAGAACAAAAGAAAGCACAAAACAAGGGACAGAAAAAAGATTCTAGTGGAAAGTCAAAGCCGCCTGATAAAGAAAGTTGCTGTTTGACAAAGTCATTGCCACGATTCACAAGGAGCATAAAAAGTTAAGAGCTGCAAATAAATCTTAGTGTAAACAATCAAGATGACGAGGCCGTTTGAAATGACCTTCCTCTGCGCCATGGTGCAGCAGATATCCATTCAGACGAAATGTCACTGTATCAGGATGATGCAGATTGCTGCTGGAAAATTTATATAATATCACATCAGTATGTGACACAAGGTGGAATAACACATCTCACACGTGGAGCTATGTGCGTGTGACTTTACCTTACACAAGAAGTAAAACAGATTGATCCTTGGCTACTTTAAAATTGCATCTGTTCTGAGAAGTCAACTCGTTTCATCTTTCCTGCAGCGCCTCTCTCTCCCCTGTAACCACCACATTCCTGCTCTCTAATCCCCTCGACTGAAGAGCAGAAGACCCAGTGGCTGCAGGGCGCAAAACAGGAGGAGAAGTAAATTAGAGAGAGTAGAGAGGGTTAGAGATGAGAGAAGGAATGAAAGGAACGGAGTGGCTCTTGAGCTGCAAACACACACACAGAAGACGAAGAAATAGAAACAAATGAGAGCAGCTGAGTGCAAAGGTTGATGAATAGAAATAACAGCAATACATTTCATCAAAAATCTTTTTTTATTTATGCAAAATAATTAAGTAATAAAGGAAAAAATTAAGATAGACTTAAACAAGCCTTCCCACATGTTGAGCCAGTCCATCTATTGTAATAAGTAACAAGAATAAAACCAAATCAAAACTTAAATTTTAAACAACACACAGAAATCCATTACTTTAACTCTACCATCATTTCATAAAATAAAGAGTAGAAAAACAAACAATCCCCAGGTATTTATGTTCATTTCTATAAGTTTGATTTTGTGTTGTGGTTTTTTTTGCATTTGGTAGCTGCAGTCTCAAACAACCGCCACTTTTCACCTGACTTTGGGCGGCTCTCGCAGTCGTGTGCCCGCGAACACACCGGGGTGTCATCAGTGCCGCTGGCAGTTAGCACAAAGTTAGAACTCATTAACAGACAGAGCCTGAGGTAGCCGAGGTGAGCAACACAAATCTGCAGCAAAGCAAGCGAGGAAGTCCTGAATCGGAGAGGGTGTGCTTCATTTAGAAAGAGACCGAGAAGCACAAGGATAAGAATGTTGCCCTGTGGCCAAGCTAGGACTAAAAACCTTCAAAGAAAAGGTGAGAGAACAACCTAAAGCTAATCCTAACCTCCACAGACAAACCTTAAATTCGTTTAAAGACATTTCCCAGCTCAGCCAAAAGGAGCGAAAATCCGTGGTAAAAACATTTCTTGTATGTAAACCGGACAAGGACTGAAAACATGAATAGCAAGAATAAAGTAATTGTTGAAAATAATTCGTTTATTGCTTCTCCTAAGTTGGGTGATGAATCTGAATACGCAACGTCTATGGCTTCTCGCTCTGCTTCTTCGTCAGGATGTGAAGTGCAAGTGTGTGTCTGCCCACACCTCTGTGAGTGCATCCGGTGAGCTGTTCAGGGGACGACCGTGTAGGGCTGATAGGGCAGCATCTTCTGTCGTTCATTAATTGCGTAAATCCATGCAGGCTTCACAAAGTTCAGATTAGCGTTCTCCATCAGCGCCTGTGGAGGGAAGGCAAGCGGAAAAAGAATACAACTGCCGATCCCGATGCAACACGGCCGAAAACCAATCCTGACTCACACTTTCAGACAGATTCAAAAGCCAATTTGTCCCAATGCTACTGCGTTATAGAAGACTAAATGCTCTCAACAAGATAAATTTTGTTTTGCATCATACTCTGCAAAATGGTAATAAGTGCTTGTTGCCTAAAATACTGCTGAAAAGTCTTTGTGCTGCCGTGTTTTTTTTTATGTGGCTTTTAGAAAACAGCCTTGCACTTTGTGTAATAGAGAAACATTTTAACACAGTTTGCAGAAGCAATTACCTTGATAAAATTCTCATCGTAATCAGTGGTGGGAATGACAAACATCTGCACACACACTCAGATCCCACATACACACTAATGTTAGTGTTAGACTTCAATGGTTGTGACTAGGACGACTCAACTTACATCTTCAAAGGAGTCGTGCCACCCTTCACTGGTTATCACAAACTGCACCTTCTCCGTCATGTAGTCCTCAATCACTCTGGAGCAGAGACAGCAGTGCGTCTTACAAAGGCTCAATTAGACATTTGGTTTTCATGCAACAGCTTAGAAAATATTACAAAGTATTGCCGGGAACAACGGGAGCTGTTTCAGGCTTTTCCTCACCCGTTAAAAGCAACAATGTACCGCAACAGTAGGCGCCTCTCGTTGTTAGGGAAATTTGCCATAGAGGAAGAAGTGCTTTCCGCTCAGGAAATCTGAAAAAAATATAAAAAACATTTGAAGAGTGGAGAAGAATGATATGGCTATAAAATGTATAGGAGAAACATTAACAGGTGCTGTAGGGAAGAAAAGAGCAAAGCACCAAATAAAACAGAGAAAACGGAGCAGACTTTGGCATTTGTTTGTGGCAGAAAGCCATTCAATTACCATCAGTGTCTGCCGGGTCGGACAAGGAAGGAAGAACAGAGATCTGTTCCTGCGAATGCAAGGATGGAGAGACACGTACCTGGAAGCTCTGGGATGGGATGATCCTCTTCAGCCTCAGCGTCGGTGTTTTCATCTGTCGACCCCCCGTACGGATCCTCCTCCTTCACCTTCTTCACTTGTGCTGCTGCCTTCTTCTCTCTGCTCTCCTTCACCCTTTGACAGGAGCCGGAAAAAAGGACAAACTGAAGAAGACTTGACGAGATAAAACCTCCCCGCTCGCCTTCCTTCTGTCTCAGCACTTCTTCTAATGGCTGTCAGAGCTACAATGTCAGGTCACTACAGGTCGCCTTTTTAGAGATAATGAGTCTTTGATAAAGAAGAAGAGTTCAAATCATTAGCAACAAGCGTAATGTGTTTAAAAAAATACAGAATATTATTATTTTTTTTTTGTATATGAGGTAACTAATAGTGCTTTGCTAATATGGTGGCGATCAGAGAAAACGGGCCCAGAACAATCGTACACGACTCAGCTACTGCCTAGTAAATTGTCAAAGCGATTATTAAGTGGTTATTAATTTAAAGCAGGCTCAAGTCAAAGTGAGATTACAGATTTTCGAAGGTACTGAGGGTTATTTTACCAGTGCAGCACAAGGAGAGCAGAGGTGGAATCAATGAGCACAGTGGACACAAAAGAACAAAGTCATCCATCCATCAATATTATAAATTAGCGTTAGCTTTGTTTACCTCTGCAGCTCGTCCTCTGTGTCCACGGCAGATTCATCATCATCACCTCCTGTGGAATTAAGTGGTAATTTGTCACTACACTACAGTTTAGGAGATAAATGAACACGTCAGGTACTTTCTAATACTGTACAAAAGGTCTTGATGAAAGCATGAAAAGTTTTTGTCTTTCACTGATTACGTTGTATACATGATGTACAATGACAATAAAGGCCATTCTATTCTATTATGAATCTTTAATTGACTGCATAAAATATCATGAAAAGGCCATATGTGCATTATAGACCGATAATGAGACAAAAAACAGAAGGAACACAGGTCACAACAACACCAGCTCTTACTGCACTATGACCCTAATTTTAAAAGTCAGTATAATCAACAAGCCCACAAATTTATGCTCATAATAGCATAAGAGTTTAATCTTGCTGCAAGACTTAATAAACTCGTTACAACATACGCTGGACCAAAGCTGTAACCTTGTTGTCAACACTGTCAGTTTCCATACGGTCCTATGTTGTTGTTGGGGGGCAAGATAAGACGCTCCAAATAAATTGCCAACTCCCTGCACGTGTGTGACAGGCACCCCGGCACTTTACACACGGCCTCTCATTAACATAGAAATGAGAATCATGTGCAAGTTGCTTCACAGTGATTATGTTTTTTTTTCTCTATTCTTCCTCACACGACACTGACAGAATGTATGTTGCTCTTGTCCTTTACATGGTGGCGTTGTCGACCCTTCCAATCTCTGGGCTCTCGCATTGTCCACTCGGACCTTGTCAATTCATTCAGTCCTCTTCAGCTCTGACGCTGCCATCGCTCCCTCTTCACTTATTTGAGCTGATAGAATGAATCACTTCCAGTGAGTCACAGCCACTTATAATTCAGCTGAATCTTTACAGTGCTGATATAATATCCTCATCCAGCTGGCATGTTTATTTCTTTTTATAAAAAAAAAAAAAAAGAAGCTTTTCCTGTCTCATTGCAATTCCATTGTGGTGGGCGATGCAGTAGCAGTGTAGAGGTAAAACGGGACTCATTTCATTATGTCAATTATGTAAATACAGAGAGAATATAATAACGGTAATTTCCCGACTCAGAAAGAAGACTGCTTTCTGATCAGCTGCAGAGGACTTTATTATGTTGTTGTTATTTATTCTGAGCGGACGTGAATGTACTTAATACATTTTAATGATAATCCATCCGGTAGTTGTGGAACTAAAGAATATGACCCTGAACCAGGATAGACCCTTTTAATAAAGAAAGCCCTCCAATAATTATATTTTTGCCTGGACAAAAGGTGGATTGGGTGGTTCCAGGATAAGCAAACACATCCTCTATATGGTCATTTTTCTGGAGGAGTTTTACTGTGAAAGAGGCAGGAAGCATTTATTTTAATCTATAGAGTATCTCGACACTGACAAGTCAGAAAGACATCGATCTCGTGAAGGAGGACTATGCTTTTGTCACAGTGACGTTGTGTAGTGCTCGAGCGTAGAAACTTCTTTAATATATTTTATTTACAGCTCTGTAAATCTTTTGTGTGACGCACTAGAGCCCAAGAAATCTGTTTTCATTCTCTTTCCTTCGAGTCTTTTTTTGGACTGAACTGTGTTTGTACCTGCGGCTATAATTTACAGCAAATCACCGAGGTTTACCATCAAGTTCAACATCAGTTTAAGTACATTTGAAAAGGTGGTGCAATAAAAAAAAAAAAAAAAAAGTCTGGCCAACACGACCGACAGGTTTATTGTTCGTTTTAACTTCAAAGAGGATTTAACTGTGTTTAATTTTCTTTCAGACCATAACGTAACTATCAGTGCCTCTCGACGGTCAGTCTGCCATTACCTCTACTGCACCTTTCAGCCGGCTGACGGAGCATCTGCTCTTATCCTTTCACCCTGTGAATGTCTCAAGTGAACTTAAGCTACAAGTCAACTGAAAAACCCAATCTAATCATTGTAAGACTGTCAACGTGTTGCCACTTTCCACAGCAGTAATGTGCCTTCTGCAGCACACAAACAGGAGTGCAGAGTCACCGCTCACGTTGACTGAATCGTAAATGAAACATCAGGTAAACTGCAGGTTTTTGTTCTGCAGTTGAAATTCTGTTATAGTGGTTTAATTCAAACCTGGTTCATCCACGTCTGTGGAGCCACCGTACTCGTCCTCTTCATTCCTTTTGTCTTGTGTGTTTTTAGAGGAGACCTGTGCTTGCTTCTTCTGTGGAGTCTGAAGAATAGCACGGGCACAGCATTCAAATGACAGAGTAACAACCAGGGGAATTAATATTGTTGGATTATTTTGATTAGACTCATAGAATAATATGAAAAAATACCCTGGTGTTTACTTCCTCTTCACTTTGGTCGTCCACTTCCATTTCGCTCTCTGAACTCGACTCTGCTCCATCCATCAAATACCTGGAGGAAGACAAAGACGGCGTGAATAAAATGTGTCAGGATGATGAAAGGCCAGAGGTAAAACAACACCTGCACAATATATCCTGCTCCCAATCAGTTCTACTTGAACAATATGTCAAATCACAGTGGGCCTTTGTCAGCCGATAGTGGAACGGATGCAAGGTTGAGAGTGAAGGTAAGATTTTTCACCCCAATGTCTTGATGTTTAAAACATCACCACTGGCTGTATATTAAATACTTTGAAGTCTGCATCCTGGGGCCTGAGTCTAATCTACTGCAGAGAGATGGAAAAACAAACAACCTTGTCAATCAACTCCAGAATGTTCCAGTCATATTCTTCATATCTACTGCCCCTGTTTTTTTACAGTGTCCTCTTGAGCTACTCGTACAATGTTAGAAGCAGCAGTGTAGGACAGTGCAATGTTTGCAAAGTTTCATATAGAGAGACGATTGCATTTCACATGAAAAATATTTCGCTTTCATAAACACCATGTCAGGCATCAGCCTTGGATTATGGCTTCCCCTTAATGTAGCAATATGCTTGAAATCATATTGTGGAATAGAGGCCGCACCCATCTGCTGCAACTTTCACAACATTTCCAAACACGTAATCCGAGCCCAACAATCGGCTCGCTGTGTTGAGGTGAGAAAGCGAAAGGTACATGAACCTCTCTCTGCATCTCTTGAACTGTTTATTTCCCCCAACATTCGTCACAAAAATATTTCAAAAACTGAAAGTGCCACACTGCCGCAAAACTCTTTCTGGAGAGAATGTTTAAAATTATGCACAAACATCATTTTCTCCTGAGCTGTGAGGTGGGAGGGGCAGCTGGTACTGGAACTGGAAATGCAATTGTATTTTACGATTTTAAGGATTTGTTATATATTAAAATATGTAATAAATGATATCTTCAGTGTTACCGATTAGAAAAACACAGGTCTCTCCTGAATACGGATTAACATTAGGGCCAACAGTTTATTCATTTCTGAGAAATGTATTTGATAAAAACACTTCTGAACCAATTAACACTGTCTGCTGTTGTTACAAAGAGAAACGAATCAGACGTCCCACAATTACCTGCCAAAAAAGATTTGGCTGTGAAATAAAGTCCAAAAGTCAACTGCTAATTTTTTAAGGCTGCAATATTTTTCTTTGCTTGCTGCAGTACATATTACAGTATTATGCTCTTTTAACCAATAGCCCAGTATTATGAGACATAGCCGTCTGCAGTAACACTGCAGATAAAAATAGCCCCTTTTTATTATAACTCATCTCACCTGAATGTATAAAGCACATACAGTACACGGTACCTCTGACCGCCCCACACCCACACCAACAAACAATAATAAAGGGTGCAGGACACAGATCGTTATCAGTATGACATGTTTCTGTGAACACTAACAAACATCCGAGCGATGTGCAAGTCTGCTTGATATATGATTAAACAAGCTGGTAAAACAGAACAAAAAAAGATAAGTGTGGTGGACTAATCAACAGACGACAAAGATGGTATTCGTAATTCGTAATGTTCTCTCTCTGCAAGGTTTAAGGGAACGTATGAAGAAATTAAAAGCCAAACGATTGAACGTAGTCCACAGAGAACACATAACAGAGCCAATAATAATAATAAAGGTAATAAATGGGACAAAGAGCAGAAAAACAAGTAGAGAATGCTCTCCGAACACACAGAGACACTGTGAAGTCACCTGGACATTATCAAGGTGAAAATGTGAAGCACACTACGGTGTCATCAGTTCCACCGACACCACCGGGAGATCTTTTATTGACTTATGCTTGTTTCATAAAAGTCAGTGACAGTGAACAGCGACACTGTAAAGGAGGGAAGTAAAAAAAGATTCTGTTACTTATCACAAGATCTAACTGTTGGTTATTGGTACGAGCAATTTCGAGCTATTAACATCTTTAGAGTTTTAAGTGTCGATCATGCAAATTTACTCTTATTATATCAAATGATTAATACACAAAATATTCATAGGTTAAATATATCAAATACATTACATAGCAGAAAATACATTGAATAGCTACTTATTTGTAGAGTTTTAAAATTTTCACTTTTTTTGCACATTTCACAATGATAAATGTATATTAACTAGGCACAAGCTTAATTATTATTTTTCAAATTTATTTATTATATATAAACACCACACTGGGGGAGCTGGGTTCAATACTAAAATTAAAGAATAAAAAAGACAATTCCAAAACAACTCAACTAATGTGTTCAGCACTTATCGTTACTGTGACACATACTGTATTTATTCTATTAAAAGGCCTGAACTTCATACTGGATTTAAAAAAAGTTGTGTTGGTTAGACAGATACGATCCTTCCATATGTTTGTATGTTGTATTAAGTGTGTCACAGATTAATCATAATGAGATTGTGCTGATACTTTGGCTGCGACCGGTTTCCAGCTCCTCTTGGGATGTTGCAGCACAGCTCGGGTTTTAATGAGAACTTTGTTCGCTCATTCAGCTGCATTGTGGTGCGGTGTTGTACAGCCCCTCGAGTGTTTTCTGCTCGCTCGTCTGTCTGTCCATCTCTGGATTCTCACTGATTGGATAATGACTTTGGAGAAAGCATTTCAGAGGTGCTTAGTTGATGTCATAATCCCCTTAATATACACACTTCACGGCACATGTGCGTGGCACGAGCGTGATGAAGCTGTGCATTTGCCCGCAGATGCTCTGTGACAAAGTGTTGGTGTGTGTGATGAAGCAACAGTCTGAGAGAGTGTGACAGTGTGTGTATTTGTTTGGGCACTTGTCATCATCAAAGTAAGTGGTCCTTTTAATTACCCATAGCATATGCAGCTTTTAAATAAAGGATACATCATCAAAGCTGCACACTCCACATGCCGCACAATAGTGGTGCTGGGCAGGGAAATGGATTATTCTGACAACATAAGTGGGGGGAGCTTGAGGGGGAGGACGGGGATCTTCAGCACAATCAGTTATTGACGGAGAAGAGCGAGCGTGAAGGGGAATGACGACACAGGCTGCAGTGAACTTCTCATTTCAATACACTTTTCAAGAATCCTAACGCAAGGATCCATAAAACCACAGCATCGTGCGCCATCACCCCTGAGCAGGGCTAATTTGAAAAGCTTTCCACATTACTCTCTCTCAGTCTCTTTGCATGGCTCATATGCATGTACTGAGGCTGTCGAGAATAATCCCATCAAAACACAACTCTGACTGATTTTTATTTTGGCCTTTGAAGGCTAACATGAGCAAAAATTGATTTCTATAGACACCATCTCATCTGCAGAAATGAAACCCGCTGGAGTTGGATGACAATCTCTTTGAAATGACAGCTGCACAAAAATAATTCATTACAAACACGGGAAGGCACACTAATGATGGATTTGAGGCTCGTTTTGTCAGGGTGACAGACTGAAAATTATTTTCATTACCAATTAATCAGTTTTACCATTAACCTTAATAACAAAACAAGATTTAACGCGTTTCATTTCACAGACACTAGTTTTGTCCATAAAATACAAAATAATGCAAAAAACTTGAACATTTGTGGGAAAAAAACTAAATAAATTATCTAATTATATTGAGAAAGAGACTAATAATGTAATATTTTTATCTCCAAACTTACATTTTAAATGCCTTTAAAAAAGATCACTTCCACTGTCAATAAATTTTTGATATTAATAAATCCAAATCAATTTAGCTTCTTTAGGCCATATTAAGTACTTGTACTTAAATCTAATGAGCATATTATTTTACAAACAAATATGATATTTAATGTGACCTAGACACATTTTTCTATAAACGCTCAAACTCAAACTACCCGTGAACAAATACATAAGAACTTCTACAATCCCAGCCATGATGACTTAATTCAGCACAGACGTCCAACCTCACTCTGGATGAGGTGGGGTGAATCCCTCTCAAACCTTTATGACTACTGCTCAAATTTCCGGGCAGATAAAAAATTATTTAACTACAGAAAAAGTTGCTTAAACTACATCTGATGCAGTGGGAAAACTCTGACCTGCCTTGATATAATTTCTTTTCAAATCAGCATTAAAAGAGGAAAAAGTACAGAACACTATCAGCCTTGCAGCTCTAGCTAAAGTGGAACATTTTTGAATAATGTGCCAAGATGTCTTAATGCCACAATGAGGCAATAACTATTAGACTATTAAATGCAGTGAAAATGCCCCACACTGTGTTTGTCATAAATGTTATCAAACACTAAACTTGAACTTTGGCCTCAGTAAATTGAACACGGGAAACACGATAAAGAAAATAGCACGCTGAATAGTTAGGGGCGTGCCACAGTCTACAGTCACTGTTTCACACTATTTGCAGTTTAAACTTTTTTAAAAGCTCACAGGTTGAAATGACAAATATTCTGCAGGAAGACGTATGGACCAAGTTCCGTCACATGAAATGCATGCTCTCTCTTCAGCATACGACTCGGCATTCATGAGAAATGTCGAAGTGCAGTGGGTGCAAGTGCTAAAGTTAGCATAGCAAGACGGAGCCACAGTGGGCTTTCATTGGTTGTCATGGTGTTTGCCTGTGTTTCATCAACTGGAAAATGATCCAGTTAGGCTGGAGCTGCAGCAGTTAGTTGACTGGAATAATGTGATACTTGTTAGAATAAAGCAAAATGCCATTAAATGGTTCTCAAAAGTGAGAATTCACTGGTTTGGGTCTTACATTGTATATTACATCTTACATTACAGAAAATAAAATATGTCACCTTGTGCTCTACGAAAAATCTAAGGAATTTACACAGATTTCTGGAGCTAATTCATTAAATATTGAGCAGGTGAACTGATACTGTCAATAATCATAAGTTATAACCCTTGTGTGGTTAAATCCAAACAGCTAATGAAGGCAGGAGTAGTACGGCAGGACACAGTCATAAAAACCCGTGTTTTGGTCGCCCTGTTTAAAGCGAATAAGATAAAAACATTAGAACCGCCTGTTCTTAGAATGCACTCAAATACGACTCCATTGCCCCCACATCAGAGAGTAGAATTATCACCTTCCTAACACTTTCAACTTTAAAACTGAGAAAATATAACATGGTTCTGTAGAAGTCGAATTCATGGCAGAGCTGCTTGTCTTAGTGTATTTGACTTTATTTGACAGATGATATCTCTTACTTTTACATATTGCTAACGCTTCATTTGAATTTCCTGAATCCAACAGAAGTCTGAGACTAATGAGTTCAGTAACCCTGGGTAACCTTGGAGTGTAAACATTGGATTCATTTTCAAGTCCGATACTATCAGCACAGAACCAACACATACAAAAATTGATACAGTATAACACCAGTACAGTACTATTCCAATTAATCCGGACCTTCCATTTCTCCAGATAAGTATTCAAGCTCTACATTATTTAATAGACACAGACTCATGTGGAGCTGATGATAGAAAACCTTGATGTTGCAAAAGCTCCCGCTGTAATGAGGCATATAATTAGAGATCTGCTGGAGCTGGCTGGGTTGGATTTGTGATCACAGCAGGCATCAGCTGCTCGAGTTACAATGATATGTGTAGCAAGTGGGCATCACTACTGTGAGGGCGCTCCCATCAGAGAGAGTGCTGTGGGAAGACTGTATGGCATGGAGGTACAGATGTGACATAATAAAAAGTATTAATTAGGGTGAATTCACACTTTACATAGAGATCATGTTGTCAAGATGAGGAAGACAATGAATTGCAGCCAGCCGTCTCCAAGCTTGTCTCCACACCCTTCTAGAGGTCTGTAACCCCAACGTAATATGGTTTCAAATGCATAACGCAGCTATTTTTTAATAGATGCTTAACATTAAATGGAAATGTCTATTTGAAAAATAAATAGACATTTTATGTTCTGAAAGACCTAAGGGCAGAAATCCACCGAGAAAGTAGAGATTTTTCACGCTTCATAAACAGCTTGTTGAACAAATGTACTTTCAACTGTCTTTAACCTAGATCAGGAGTGTTCAGTCAATCATCATCTAAGATGGGCTGGGGTGAGGGAAGATGAAGCAAATTCATGTTATAAAACTGGTGTAGAAAAAAAATTGTTGTTCACGCACCAATTTCGAACAATACCCAGCTCTATTCAGTCAGGACCATTACAAACTACCGGCTCACATGAGTATCTCACACTGCCCACTCAAACCAGTCATTGCTCAGTATCAAAATTTACATGAGTAACCAGGCTTTGAAAACTGTAGTAATTAACAGTTATATATTATTTTTGCCAACAATATATCAGCAACTCTCCCCTCTGCCCTTCTCCCCAGTGGTAGAACACTGTGAGACCTAGTTTTTGCTGATTTACAGGGGTTGTTAACAGGCAATATGCACTTTGACTATTATAACTATGAAATCCTGTGATTTCACTAGTTGGTTTTTTCTTTTTCTTACCGCTTATAGGAGAGCTTCTGTTTTCTCTTATGGCAGTCAACCACCCATTCCTTCCGTATGATGATGCCCCCCGCTGATTTCACCTGGCTGTACTTGGGGGTGTTGGCAAAGGCACAGCTGGAGATTAACATGCACAGAAACACACACAAATAGACACACACATGGTTACACCACTAAAGAGAACTTGACAAGGCTCTGACAGCAGAGATCAAGATGCAACCAAAGTGAATTATTAAGGGTGCCAAAAGCGCTGTTATGCAACCCTGTAATCATTTTTCAGTGATAAAAACAACTAGAGATGAAATCTCTCATGAAATACATCCCTATCTTACACCTGCCGGACTAAATGACATGCTTTCCAGTTTTCCAACTTCTGTGAAAAGCACAAAAGACAAAAATGGACTGTTTAGAAATGTTTAGAATTTGTGTTTTAAGTTAAAAAGAAGATTTTAACAGGAAACACATTACCTCTCTTTGTTTATGCCACTTTGTCGGTTTTATTACATTATCAGTTTGGTTAAGACTTTATGAAGGAAAACTTAACTTGTCCTGTTTTTAACATCTGTTGTAACTATGCAACCAATGCTCATACTCTTCATACTCATACTCTTCTTTAAACTGGTCATTTCTGTACACTGGCAGAGAGCATAGGTCACACCAGTGCTTATACGGATTTCATACAGAGTGATGTATTTCATTTATTGCTAATAATAAGCTGATTGTTAATTGTTTGCTGACTATTGGTTACAATAACGTAAGTTTTGTTGTTTAACAATTTGAGGCATTAGTTACTTGTTTTTCTGCTGAGACTTTTTCTGTTAGATAAAGATGAAAAAGATGTAGTTGCAGAGTCCAGGACATTTCTGCTCATAGCCTAAAAATGGCGTGGCACATTATTCCACAAAAAAATGGCACATTGTTCAATTGCCATGCAGATTAAACAAAGAAGATGCATGATAATTGGTAGGTGGATTTTGCTACACTTGGACAGGGCCAGGCTTTTAGTCTTGACCCTAAGCTAAGCAGTTGGTGGCTCTCGTTTTATAATTACAAGCCAGACTCGTCATTGAGTTTAGTCATCTTACCCAACGCTTGGCTAATAATCATTCTGTATTTCCTCAAATGCTAAACTATTGCCTATTACAAATAAAGCATCCAACAAGTCCAACAGTAAGCAGAACTTCAGCATTAAGTTTTCACAAACTTCTCTCTACTCTTCCTGTCAGATACTTACATGAGGTGTGTGCAGTCAGGTGTCCAGTCAGGTCGATATTTGGCTCCCATGTCCAAAGCCTTTTCTCTTAGCTCCCCTCTGAATGGGTTCTGGAAGCCACTGAGGACAAACACGACCCCCTCCATGATCCGGTTGAATGGAACCTGCTGTGCACTCGGGGATTTCACTTTCTGTTGTTTGGCTTCAGGTTTAGGTTTTGACTGACTTTCTTTCTTGACTGAGGTTTTCTGCGCTGGAGAAGCTGGGGAAAGAATTTAGAGATTCAGTAAGGAAATTGTATGTGCGCTTAAAAAGTACACAGTAGGGTAAATGTTACCTTTTGCTGCACTGGGGCTGGCTTTGCTGACTGTGCTCGGCTTGTGTTTGGGGGTCGCGGCTTTATTCTCAGGTGAGCCGGCTGGACTTTTCTTTGAAGGGGGTGGGCCAGGGGCAGACTGCCGCTCTGTGCTGAACTCAAATTTTCTTTTTGCTGCTGGCTGTTAGGAGACAATTTATTGAAGTTAAAATTCACATACTTGTATTTGAATATGTGACCCAAAAGGATTTTCTGACATGGACATCTATGAAATTTTGCTTGTGTAACCAGATTATAAGATGCAGCTTTTTCCATTTGTAATCTCAAATAAAATGTTCCTTCAGTATACAAAACCATGATGTCAATTTGTAGATCTCTACAATATTGCAAGAAAACTTGCAAAAAACTTTGCCAATCACTTTCACTCACATTCCCTTTCTTTAGTCGCAAATATATATGTTCACTTGACCAATCACCAAAAAAAATGGGCACATTCAATTACCAGCAATTTTATATTGCATCTATGGTTATGTATCTGATTTCAGTGCACCAAACACATAAGCAGGTAAGTGCTGTGACTTCTGAGTTGATTGGAGGTGAGAATAAAGTGCTTTAATGCATTTGTTACTACTATTTGGTTAACCTGGGTTAACACATATTAAATATATAGTATGCTAAACCGATGGAACACGCTACAACACATAGATGAGTCATGTGGAAAGGAAGTACTCTACTAGCTGTGTGACTATAGTGTGTAAGTTTAATTTCATTACGACAGAGCTGATGTCAAACAGACATAAATGAAGTGTAAAGAAAACAAAGAAACTCAAACTCAAAATGTACTTAATTTTTCAGAAGTCATACACTTTTTAAGTCACACCAAAAATTATTTCTGCTCACTCAATAATAGGACTAAGAAAGGTGAAGTTACACAGTCGTAGATGATTTGGACAGAGATCTTGACTCTCAGTGACAGTGTAGACAAAGATTGACAATGAGTGATCGTGATGTGTATAACCTGTGTTGAGGCAGAGTTGGAGGAGGAGGCCTGGCCTGAGGAGTGGGAGGTGCCACTAGCCTGCAGGGCTGCAGCAGCATAACTCATCTTCTCGTACTGAGGAGACGCTAAAGGGAGACATGTGCAAAGGACAGGTGAGGGAGCAATGAACTATGACCACACAGTAGTTTGATAATTAGGAAGACCTCTGAAGTCAATTGTGAGGTTTTATTTCTTGACACACTTAAGTAGCTTTAAATAAAACCTAATTAAGTCTTTTGGCTCTTTATCATTCAAGTTGATTATCCCAAGCACCTAAACAATATTAATTGAACTTCAGTAGCAGCCAATTTAAAGTAACAGATTTACCTTTGAGTGGAGTACTGGACTTTCCTGCATTGTCCCGATTGAAGAAAAAACTGCCAGGTTGAAGACTGGGCCCAGATGAAGGGGACTCATCCTTTACTTTAAACTGACCCAGTTTTGTCAATTTCTGAAAGGAGAGAAAGAGGAAAATGGAGACACTGACGGAAATGCTCTATCAATGCAGCAAGTTTTTGATTTGACAAATGATTACATATGCTAAAAGGGCAAGCTTATTAAAGGAGAGATTAAAGGTGCTACACACAGCAGTGATATCCTGTATCTGCTTTTAGTGCTTAATCAATGTGACTGAAAGTAAAAAGTATAAACAGGTCCTTATCAAAGTAAGATGGTGCTGATAACAGGGCAGCAGCCTGTTTAATCCTACAGTGACATGCTCACTCATATCACCTTCTTACAAAACTGAGATCAGATCTCACAGCCTTAATTTATGATCAGGCAGGTTCTCTTTTAAGGGATAATTCTGCAATAGTACCAAACTACTACAAGCAAAGTTGTTAAAGGCTTTTTGTACTTTAAACTAATCTTTTAAAAAAATATATAAGAGTGCAATAGTATAACACTCCGATTCTCTAAAAATAAGGCATCCAAAAGTACTGTTTTGGCACCAGTAACAAAATTCAGCTACCAGCACTAGAGTTTAAAAATTTTAAAGAATTCCCTTTTGCAATCAATAGTTACTTTAAAAAAGGAAGTAATGAAATGTTTAAATGTCCGACTACTGAGAACATCATGTTACGTTACTTACAGGGGAAGTTGTTGGAGATGGATCATTTTTGTCTGGAGGTGAATGAAACTTGACAAAGGCGAGTCCGTATGCTATGTTCTATAAAGTTTACAAACAAAAGCATATTAGATAACGTCATACCTACTCTAGCTACATTGTATCAGTGTACACCTTCATTTCACATAAGTTATCTAGAATGAAATAAACACAACATCAACAGGCTTACAGTCTTAACACATGCTGCTCACTTTTGCAACACTGTGCACTTACTTTGTTGTAAGGCTGGCTACACACAATTTTGACTCTATCCCACTTTTCCTGTGCTGTGCTTTTCTGCAGCTGGTTCGGCCCAAAGAAACGCACTCTGTTCATGTTGGTGCCATTACGGCTCTCCGTGGGGGACATAAAGGACGACGTAACCAGAAGAACCTAAAAAAAAAAAAAGATTGAAATGAAATAATAAGTAGAAAGTATGTTGTGATTTACCGACAACCACAGTTAGAAAGTTTGATAATCGTACTGGTTTGGTTAAGGAGTATACCTCGTAGTCCTGGTCTTTGACAGCTGAAGAATTCCCAACCAACACCTCAATGAAAGCTGAGCCTTCATTTCCAATATCAATGCTGTGCACCTGCTCCTCCTTCTCAAACTGAGAAAAAAGCAACAGCCCCAGATTAAACATGAAGACCTTCATGAATGAATACTTTTACACATTTTTGTTCAGGTAAATCTGAAAGAACTCTGGCATGTGACTATGCCATCTTATTTTTCATTTAGAACACTCTACAGTACTAAAAATTGCATAATAATTAAAAATGTATTATGGAATGTTTAATTTGCCCTGTAATACATTTTATTGCTGAACAACTGAAAGGTCTATTTACTTGTTGTTGACATGCAGCACAAACAGGCACAGTGTCTTTAACAGGTTATTTATAGTGTTATTTCTCTGCTCAGCAGCTTGTTACGAGAAGTAAAGATGTTCTCTCCCCGATGTGATTAAAACTCTGCGTTTTCAGCAAAATGGAGTTTGGCAAATTTCCCTCCGTCTATTCCATTTAAGAGCGGCTGCTCTAAGTCTAAGAAAGGAAGTAGCATTTTGACCTGTTCATGTAAGAGGAAGATGTCAAGGCTAAAACAAGGCAGACAAGGGGGTTCCCTCAAGGCCAAAAATATAATCTACGAGCAGAAGTGGGAAGCCTCAAGAATGCAAAAACCATGCGATGACATTCCACAAAAATCCGTATGTAAATACAATACGTGATGTAGCATAAACCTGCATGTAGGAACAAATATTGTAGAAATATGTTGAATTTATACATTTACTGAGCTGTAATACTTTTTGCGGTTTCCATTCAAGTAATATTTCAGGATGAATGTATGTTTGTATCGAATAACATTAATATGGTTGTTTACAGATATAGATCTCCCCAAAACCCGAAGCCACACAAAACAAACCTGCTACAAGACACAGAGGCGTTGATCGTAAGACGTCGACACGTCACACAACCATTTCCAGCCGAGTGCTCAGCTGGTGGGAGTGTAAGTGTGAAACCCACCTGCACGATGACCGACGTCTGCTTCTCGCCGGGTTTCGCAGCTTTCCACTTTCTGTATGTGTCCGAGCTCAGGAGGTTTTCTGCCTTGTGAGTCTGTTTCGCAGGACGACAACAAGTGAGCTACAGGAAGCCTGATCTGTGGCTACATGTTTAAAAAAAGCAACACTTACACTGTCCTCGGTGCTGCAAGACACGACGTGTTTGAGTCGGATTTCTGGCATGTTGCTGACTTTCCACAGGTTAAACACTGACGTTATTCGGCCAGGGTTGCGTCAGAAAAAGGCCCGGGAGCTCACCTTCGCTTCTCAGATCACAGAACACGTTAACGTGCAGTTTCAGTGCGAGCAAAGACAGAAGAAACACGTTACTTTGTCTGTTTGCTAACGTGATAGCTTGCTAGCAAACAATAGGCAGAGTGAACTTTCCCTGATTAGCCTGATGATATTAACACACGTCAAAGGCCGCTGAAAGTGAATATCTGCTATGCACTTTAAACATATTCGCTTGTTTTTTTATTGCAGTAAACCTCAGGAAAAACATAAATGCTTTTTATTTTAAGGTAAACGTGCATAGAGACGAACTCATTTTCCCACCAAAAGCCCGTTCTGTCTCACGTTGTGACGTAACTTCCGACTAATGTTACTTCCATCCAATGAGCGTTAAGTTTCTCTTCTTCTACAGATTTTTATAGCGTAATTGCATAGTCATATCACCACCGTGTGTTAATAATGTGTACGTTTTAAAAGTAAAATCACTGAAATATTATGTGTTAGTTTTATTATCATCATTAAAAATACGTTTTAAAAAAACAATAAAATGCTCCTGTTCGTTCTCACCTTTTTACTATTTTACAACAATGTACACATTATTTCAATACTATTACATTAACAAATATTTCAATAGACAAATCTCATGACCAGAAATCTCAGGAGAAAAAACAAAAGCCAGTTCCTTGCATGTCTGACTTAGATGAAACAGTGGTCTGTTAGCTGTAGAGATCAGATAATGCTTCATTGATTGCTAGGGGTAAATTAATGACATGCCTATTACGAATACAGAAAAAAATCTAACAAAATTATTTACAGAATGAATAAGTATTAAGCAATATACACAACAAATTCAGAAGTATAAAGTAAATACAAAAAAATACACTAAACCAAATCAAGAAAGTTGGTCATAAAAAATGGCTCAATTCCAATTAGGTGTTTCAATTAAAAGACCATATTTTATTAATTATTCTTGTGCGTTTTCTGCAAGGACATGTCTTCAATGACAAGACGTACTGTCTTATGAGCAGTGTTACAACCTTCCTAACTCAGTGATGTAAAAATGTAGCAAGTTGCATTACAGCGGGAACTGCATACTTTCTCTTTCTAGAGGAACTTTAAACTATTCCTGAAAATCACTTTGTGTTACAGTGATTTAAAGTATATGTATCTGCAGCTGCAGATAAATATGCTACTGAAGGATCTGACTGGAAAGCAAAGTCAGATCTGGTGTTACTTGGTGGTGGTACTGGTGTTGTAGATAAGATTCAATATCAATTATATTTTTAAAAAGCTCTCATCAAAGCCTTTAATCACTAATAGAAAAAGTTAGTACAGAGGAAGGTCAGAGGTCAACACTAACCATAAGACAGAAATTGTTCAACACTGAGATTTAAGACAGTCCAATTCTAGCTATTCAAGACATCAGAGTGCTGACATGCTGATGACACAGATACAAATGTACACTATATACAATGACCGGAAAGTTTCATGAATGTGTGTGCTACAATTAGAGAGAGAATGAATCCAAAGTCTAACGAGAGCTTCATGTAGTGGCTGAATCATTTAAGTCATAGTTCAGAGAACCTCCAGGTAGATGGCTGTTTCTGCATCAGCCACAGCAGCGCTCTGCATCCTTTCTGTGACTCCCAGGGCGATGTGTCTGTTTCCTCCTCTCCTTCTTTTCTCTCCACCTCGCCTGCCTATTGGATGGATCTGTAAAAGGCATAAAAGGTTAATATTCCTCAAATTTGTTTTCACAAGATTTTTATCCAATCAAAGCCTTTTGTTGAGAAGGACACACCCTACAAGATCAAGTTAATCCAATACCTGGTTAGTACGGACAAAAAATGGTGTGCAGTTCTGGTAAACAAGTTGGTAGCTGCCATTGGTGTAGACATGAGACACCTCTGTGCAGTTAATGTAGAGAGGCATCCTGTCCCTATAAATTCCCAGTCCTTCAGGACACACATCTGGATGTCTCCTCAGGACATGTCTGAGAAATGCAGAACAAATTCCATATGTTAAGCTCCTATGGCAAACATTTTTGACAAATTTTAGTTGAAAGGGTTGGTTTGCACCACATACTTTCCAGCTCTTCTTCGGCAGCAGCAGATAATTAGAGATATGAGGAATATGACCACACAGATGGCAACAGCAGGTATCACCAGCAACAAAAAAGGTACAGTTTCTGTAAGTGGATAAAAGGAGCAGCAGTGGATGAGCACAGAATCATGGTGAATAACTATAATGGTTAGAATTTGCCTACTACATCATGAGTGAAGCAGCATGAATTATGGCAGAACTGCCTCTCACAGTAATGTTTTTTTAGTATTAAGATCTGTTAAAGTCATATTAAAATGTAAAAAAAGAGATGTGACAAGAAAGGTGCAATATAGAGTTTCTTTTCAACCTTAAATAACTCCATCTTTCATTTTTGTTTACTCATTTTCCAGCTACTGGCATGTTGCACAAATGCACCAGGCCTACATCAAAGTGAATAATCAAGAGGCAGAGCTGTTGTTTGAAACAGCCTTTGGAGCGCACCTTCTCTCTGCAGCAAGACCAGGGAGTCATTTCCAAGTGGATTAAAAGCGAAGCACATCACCACCAGGGGTTTGTCCATACGCCCCTTCAGAATAGCTGTAACCATGTGAGGTTCTGATGTTGTTGACTCGTTATATTCAAAAGGCGGAAAAGTGCCGTTAACACTCCAGGTGACTACGGGTTTGGGGTTGGAGTCGACTGAACAGTGACACAGCACCACCATGTCCTGTACGACGCAGCTGGAGGAAAGCTGGAGGATGACTGGTTTATCTAGAAGAGAGAAGACATGTTCATTTACACTGTGTCAGAAATTCCTTAAATTATCCCAGTCAATATTTCATTTAAAAAATATCAAGTAAATAACATGTTTATCTTGCTGCTTTGAATTCAAAGTGTACTTCGGGGTGTGGTATCACTGCTGTGTGAGCACCTAATCAGGTGGACGTGACACAAAGTGCCCTGTCTGCAACTTTCATCCTGCTGTTACTGATATTTTTTAATTGCTTCCAAAGCCAAACATTTGCAAACACTCAGAATGTGTGTATTACATTCCACGTTGAGCGGCACGGGCTGGGACTCTCCACGACCAATCGGGTTCTCTGCAGAGCAGCGGACCTTCATGTCTCGGGTCACGTTGTAGACTCGAACTCTGTGCGTGCGCTGCTGGAGGAGCTCTGTGCGTCCACTCTGACTGTAAGACCAGTGGTACACCGACGCTGGCGGGTCAGCTTTACATGAGCAGACCAGCTGAGCACTGTGCCCTTCCACCACTTTGACGGTTTGGACCTGAACCTTCACATCTTTTGGTGGGACTATAGACCACAAAGGCAAAATGTTTCAGTGTAATCTGAGATTAGAAAGAGAAAGATGCTGTAAAAGTCAAAGCTACCTACATGTCACATGCAGATCTTTGTAAGTGGCTATTGATTTTGCTCCTGGGTACTTGACTTCACATTTGAGCCTGGGGTTCACTGGGTGTGACACAGTAAAGGACAGCAGCGCCACTAACATCAGTCTGTGGGGCTCTTTGTGGATTGTCTGTACCTCCCCATGCTCGGTGCCGTTTTGTTGGGCACCTCTCTCCCAGATCCACTTCAGGGTAGGGGGGCTGGAGGGACAGTGATAGAAGACGGAGCAGTTCAGGGTGACCAGCTGTCCCACTGTCACTGACAACATATCGCTGATGACAGGAGCCGCAGGTGTGTCTGTCATTGAGAAACATCATTACCGTGATGTATTTCTGCGGTGTGTGTTAAAAAGATGAGTAACTACAAGAGCACATTGCACAATGTCCCACAAAGACATTATTTACAGTTCACTATGTTTAATAATTTATATTCTGTTTGTCATAATAGCCTTCTGATTAATAAGTAATCTGCACTTTATTCACTTTTCTAAACCACTCAGTCACGTGTAGGTGATTCTCTCCTGTGAGCTTGTACCAATATCCTGCTTGCGCTAATACAATTACATTTTTGCTCCTTCAGTGTGAATACACATATTAATTCCCAGCGTACTAGACAAGAGAGAAGGCAGAACAGTGTCTTTTCCACTCACCCGCAACATCCAGATTAAAGCCTGCTGGTTTTCCCCAGAGTAAGTCTTCACCCTTCTTTAGAGTTATCTCAAACTTCCGTGAATCATCCTGACTAATCCTTTCTATCTTCAACGAACAGTCCCCATCTGCAATTTGGCCGAACAGGGATGTTCGGCCTCTGAAATCCCTGCTCACTTGACTCCTGTCGTAGCTGTTGAAAGCAGTACTCCGAAGAGGAAACACATAGCTACCACCTCTGAAACTCAGCTTGACATCCAGCTTATCCCTTTTTGCCCTGGGATGATGAGCTGGAGGAGGGAAAGAGCAGGGAATCACCACACAGGAGCCCACCAGGGCTTGGACATGCTCAGGGACTGAAGGTACAGGAGAGGCAGTGTGGACCTCCATACACAAGGCTGCTGTTGTTATGGAGACAAGAAAGTCATTTACCCAAGACCCCATATGCTGTAAGTTTAAGTTTTAATGATGTGATTTTATCGGAAGCTATCTACACATAATCATTAATGTAATATTCATATTTCACATATTTAAAACTTTCCTTTTTTCTGCTTTAATTTGGCTACAGTGAAACCAACAACCGTTTTCTAAATACATTGCCAATTTAAAAAACAAACTTCCCTGGAGTCCATTTAGCTTATTATACAGTAAGAACTTCATGTAGCATGAGGTTTGAAAAGTTGTCCTTTACCATGCTGTCTGTGAATTCATAATATGACCCAGAACCTTTTCGTAACAGCTAAATTATTTTTGGAAAAGGGGAAGGAGGCAACTGCACTTTTGGCTCTGGAACTCATCTGCTACTCGTGGTCTTTCTGCTCTGAGGACGTTATGTTGCCAAACGATAACATTTAAATAATCTTGTTAATTTGAATGCACTTTTGCAATTTTACTTTCATTGTCATCAGTTTTACTGAGAAAATCAATTAGCATATCAACAGAAATTATTTGTGTGTTAATATATTGCAATCCTGCGGAACAGTAGATTCAGCAGGGGACATTCACAGACAGAAAATAATTTTTTACAGTAATTGTTATGACAGCACCAGTGGCATTAGGACACACAAGTCATAATTTTACTAAGTTTTCATTACTGGGTGAATAACGTCATAAAACTAAGTCCGCAAAAAATATCAAAACCAATTTGTATAAAAACAATGACTTTAATTACTTACCAAAAATAAGAGGACGCACAAGAAAGACTGTGTCCACATGCATGACTGCAGCCCTGCTCTGCCAGCACAGACCAGGGGAAAGATGAACAAAGCCAATAGGGGGAAGTTGGATTGTTTCATTGTGCCCTCAGCACTATGACTTCACTTTGGGGCCTCCTCTTCCAATATCTCCGTTATATTTATATATTTGACTTATCTTAATGTCTTCTCAAAGTCATGCAGTTGAAGCATTTAAGTATTTTGAAAGACTTAAATAGTATTTAAATTGGTGTAACTAAGATCCATTTTCCAAGGAAACAACAACATCAGCATATATCTGAGACAACACATGACAATTGATGAGTCACTCTCATGCTGTCGCAGTTTCCTCAAACCCTCCAACAGCTACAGTAAATGCGCTCATTTGTCATTCCCTACACGAGCTGCCCTAACACAATATCTATAAAGTGAGAAAGCGATAAAAGTTCCACAGAGAGTAAAATAAACAGATTAATGATTTACATTCATGTCTCACAACGATTTATTGCGCTGCCGTGAACAATAATTAATTGTCAATGTTGCAAAGACAAGAAACGTTCATATTTGAACAAGTGACTGCATAGAATTGTTTACACTACAGTAGACTGTTGGTCCAACAATTAGTTCAAATACCACCAAAATATAATAAACATATTATAGAATGTTTATATAACTGCAGAAATTAGATATATTAAAATTAGTCACTTTCATATTTCACACATTATGTTGTGAAAATGAACAAGTCCATTCATTTACATGTCTTGTGAGTCACCGGTGAGGATTTGATCTGCAAGATCAAACAACACCGCATAACTACAGTCAGGGACAAAGATTAACTATACGAACTATGGACCCACTGAAGGTTTGTTTGAATTGCTTAAGTTAAGGCACTCCACCTTTCTACACCTTAAAATACAACAAACGGCTTTCATGCCAACACCCGTGCGTGCAATGAGGGAAAGTGACAGATCATAAAAGCTCTTTACGGTAGGTATTTTATTGAAGGTGCATAACTGTATTTGTGCAGAATTCTTTCTTATTTTTCATAGTGTTATTTGCAGAGTATCCACTGATTTAACTGTAATCAAAGTTTAATTCCGTTTTTCGAATGGAGTGTGTTATATTTACTTTATGCCTCTTGGCAGTCTCGCCCCAGAAGTCATGAACTCAGCACAGCAGCTGCTCCGGTCGCACAGACACGTGCTGCTGAACTGGACTCGTGATCACCCAGCACCCTTGCTGCGTTGGCTGCGTGATGCTGAGGTCCTTTCTTCTGACCAGTACCTGTCACTGCTGGACAGGTCGCCTTCCAATGCTGTGGCACAGGCTCTGGAGACAGTGTGTGCCACTGAGGACAGCAGCCAAAAGTTCCTGGTGGTGCTGAAGGAGGTGCAGGACTATTACTGCAGAGATCTGCAGGTCTGGGCTGAGAAGCACTGCAAGAATGATTCCATCACTAAACCCGTGGTTGCACCTGCAAACAATGAAGGTGAGGTTGCTCTGAAAGAAAGATGATGACTTTAGATTCATGTTTATATCGACTGGTACATTTAACAGAAGCATAAGATTATTATCAAATGATAATGAATAGCTCAGTCGAGATAAGTCCTCAATTTAGCAACGTGTCTGTAAATATTATTGCTGCGATAGGTGTCACAAAATGACATGTATAATTTACTTTATGAAAACATATGTTTTGACCAAATGCACCTTGCGGAGAGCTAGTGCATGATCTTCTTCAGCAAGCAGGATTTTGCTCCAAGTGGGTGGGTTTAGCATTTTAACTTTAACCATAACTGATATTTCTCAACTACTGGATGTCATCAAATTTTGTACACTGATGCTCGCAGGATAAATCCTACAGTACTTCCCTGACTTGTCCCAGCTGCTTTGAGTTTTTTTTTTATGTGTGTGAAATATTTACAGCATGGGTTGACAATAACTTGGTGAGATCTGTTGACTTTGACGTTTAAATCATGCCTGCAACTGTTAAATGGATCTCAAGATCTTTCCGCTAGCACCACCATCAGGTCAACGAAATTGTTTGCAGTACATCTAAAACAAATTACATTACTGGCACGTTACCACTCTCATATGTGTGAACATGGAAAACATATCTTCGAAACATAAGCAAGTTGACATTGTGATCATGTTAGCATTTACACCATGTAATACCATTTAGTACATTTATATCAACAGACAAGAAGTCCAAAGGCCCTTTTGCTAAACTGTTCAAAGGAAAGAAGAAGGGATTCACCCCAACTACTGAATTTAAAGGTATAGAGTTATGTTTTAAAAAACAAGGTTTTAAATAATAGCAACATATTATTTTACTATGATTTGTTCCTGCATTTTGAGTGATGAATGTGTTCAAGTAAAATAATCTTACAATCTGTTCAATATGCAGCTAATGAAGAACTGAAAACCAGCCGGAGTGTAAAGCTGGCCAACATCAGAGGTGTGTGTGTGTATTGGTGAAGGACATGTCAAAAAAATTATTTTAAACAAAACAGAATAATCACTTAATTTAAATATATTCACAGTTTTGTTTCTTCTGTCTGTTGCTGCAGTTCCCATATCTGCCCACAAAACAACCCTACTGAAACGCACAGAGCAGCTAAAGTGTTACTCAGAAGGTGGAGGAGAGGCTTCGAACTCGGCTTCTCACATCGAGATCCGCTACACCGACCTTTTTGTGACAGAAGATAGTGACCTCGTTGACAACAACCAACACGAGTATTTTGACTTGGCGAGCAGACGCGCTCGCATATATGTCCATCAGGCTTGCCAGCGCATTCGGCCATGCCATCTATTAAGCCCAGAAGAACCATCAGGAAGGCCCCCGAAAAGGGTTAAAGTGAAGGGTATTGCGGGTATCGGAAAGAGTGTAGCAGTACAGAGACTCGTCTATGAGTGGGCAATAGGGAAAAGCATGCGGGAATTCACCTGCGTTTTTGATCTGCGTTTCCGAGAACTCAATCTGATTAATGCACCGTTGAGCTTATTTGGGCTGCTTGGTGAAAGGTTCCGGTACCTGAAGGAAATTTTACCTGATCTTTTCAACACACCGAGCTCTTTGCTCTTCATCTTAGATGGATTAGATGAGTTCAAATTCACCTTGGACTGGAACAATCCTGGCAAAAACATTGATGTGGATTCAAACGTGCCAGTGTCGGAGTTGATAGTGGCTTTAATCAAGGGAACTCTTCTCCCAGAGGCGTCAGTCATTCTCACTACAAGACCATCTACTAAAGCTCCCAAACAGTTCTTCCAGAGATGCTGTGTAGTGCTGGGCTTTGAGAAGGATCAGGTGAAGGAATACACCACCAAGTTCTATAAAGACAGTGAAGTGGCTGGAAAAGTCTATGATTACATCTTAAACAATGACAACCTTTTTGTGCTGTCCTTCATCCCTCTTTACTGCTACATCATCTGTACTGCTATGGCTGAGTTCTTCTCTACAGGGACTCAAGGTGTGGATGAGTCGAAGTCTCTGGAACTGAACCCACCCAGAACAGTCAGTGAGGTTTACTTCTGTTATCTGTTTACGGCAGTCAAGCACCATGCACTGAAGGGACATACAGAAAGAAGCACTCCTAGATCTGAAGTTCTCTCGCTAGCTAAGCTACAACTGACAAACCTGGGTAAACTGGCATATGAAAACCTTCTACAGAAAAAAATTATGTTTGATAGAAGAGATCTGGAGAAATATGGTGTCACTCCAGCTGATGTTCAGAGCACCTTTCTTTGTGAAATCCTGCAGCCTCTCAAAGAGGAAACAGTCGAGATGTTTTCTTTCTTTCACTTGACAGTCCAAGAACATCTGGCCGCACTCTACTGCGCAATCAACCTCTTTAGCAATGAGGACATAATCCAAGCTCTGGACTTCTGGTGCTTTGGGGTAAATCCACCATCTTCTAAAGCTGCACCCTTGCAAAACGCTGGCTTCAACACAGACAAACTAGAGGGTCTTCAGATGTTCACACGCTTCTTCATGGGAATGCTTCGAGCACGGTTGGCAGGTCAGTTAGACGGCCTTGTTCTTTCCCCGGTGGAGCAGGAAAGTGGCATTACCACTAGGCTAGGTTTGTGGTTCCAGGAACAGTTTAAAGGCAGAGAGATGGAAAACATGACAGCCCTGAATCTTCTCCACTGCCTCATGGAGTTCCACATGAAGGAAGCTACTAGCATCGCGGCACCAGAGATCAAGAAACTCAATCTGTTTAAAATGAAGCTGAGTGTTGTGGACTGTGCAGCAATACATTATGTGCTGCAGTTCTCCCCACACAAGCTGCAGGAGCTTAACTTGGGCTACTCCAACATTGGAAACCGAGGACTGAACAGACTGGGGCCAATCCTGCATCGCTGTGAATCTCTTTAGTGAGTAAATGATTTTACACTGGACAGTAAAATCGATCAGATTTACCATGAATACCGGACAGTGGGTTTGCTTTTCTAGCTATGTAGAGTTTGCACCGTCTGTTTGCCCGTCTTACATTTTTGCTAAGTGACTAACCAGCGAGTACAGCACCTTCTGTGTAATCCATGCGTGACTCCAGCCCAACCCCATGAGCCTGAGCATTACAGAGATTTTCCAAAAGGAATGAACAAACTGCTGATAGCAATTTACCGTATTTTCCGGACCATAAGCCGCTACTTTTTTCCGACGTTTTGAACCATGCGGCTTTTACAGAGATGCGGCTTTTCTATGAATTTTTCTGCAGCCCTCAGATGGGCGCTGTAGATGGAAGTCAGTGCAAACAAAAAAGCGCCAGTTTTTATTCTTAGCGCATGCAACCCAAGACGTACAACAGCAAACATCAGCACTTTTACTGCCGTGTTACAGGCACCATTCAGGTTCAGGTGTATGAATAAACACTTATGGTACAAAATCTTTCTATGTAAATATCTTATTTCTCAGCCTGGATATTGGCGGCTTATAGTCCGATGCGGTTTATATGTGACAAAATATATATTTCTTTTAAATTTTAGCGGGTGCGGCTTAAATTTAGGTGCACTCTATAGTCCAGAATTTACGGTAAACCTAACAGGGTTTTGTTTGTTATTCTCCTACAGCTTGAGATACAACTGTCTGGACAGACAAGCTGCAATTTTAGAATCTGCAATTCTGAAATCAAACGAGTGCCAAGTGAAGAAGCTGTTGTGAGTCATTAAAGTGTATTTATTACACCAACCACTTGCAAAAAAGCATTAAGCCTGAGCATTTCAAGCCTGATAAAAACAATTTACATCTTCAATACAACTGCCTCTTGCCCATGTCCATTATGATAAAGCTTCTCAACTGGTCGGATGGAGCAAACTGTGCTTTATAGTGTCTCCCAACAGCGCACAATTGGAATAAAACCTACATATTACTATTGACTACACAGGCAATTCTTAGGCCTTTTTTTCAGACGTTAATATCTACACATGCTCAACCCCTCAGGCTCCAAACACTTGAAAAATGAATCATAGATGTTTTACTTTATGTATTTTACTTTAAGACAACTCTACTTATTTTTACAGCATGTGTGGTAATAACCTGGGTCCAGAGGGTGTCTTGGAGCTGTGGAATGCCCTGGAGTACAACAACACAGTGGAGGAACTGTTTCTGGATATTACCGGCATCACGGAAAGGGGAACAGAAAACATTGTCAACTGCCTCAGCAAAAACACATCTCTGAAGGCACTGACGTAAGAATAAATCACACCGGCTTCTGCTCAGGGTTCTCAGGGTATTAGTGTAGGAAAACCTGCGTTCGTGCCTGGTAAGAATGAATAATAATAATTTTTTACCTGTTTGTTTTGTCTCTATCAGCATTGTTGGGAATGACATTGGAGAGGTGGGAAGGACAAGGCTGAAGGAGCTAGAGAAGCGTCGACCGGGACTTCGGATCATTGCAAACTTTGTAGATGACCTTGGATTACTTCAGGCCTACCTGGACTGGGTGGAAGAGATCCAGGCTGACAAAGACCAGATGGACTCGGTAAAGAATGTAGACGCCCTACAGTCTGTGCTAAAGGGACTTGAGATGGCAGGAGAGCAGGCAGGGAAAGGAAAGAACGTAGAAAAAGCTAATGAGCTCAGGACAAAGATTGTGGCGCTGCTGAAGTCGTCTGCAGATCTGACTCGAGCAAGATGACCACAAGTTATGTTAAATCGCCTGTTATTTGTAAAGTCAAAAAAATTCTGACTTTACTCAATAAAAGTGTAATTAATTTTAAGCCTGTTCTGCTTGGGGTCTTAGATACCCTGGCAGTTCAAAAAATATGATCATGCTGTATCATTGTACAGCAATATTTTTATCTTTTATGACAGTTTGAATTTAATTTTAGGTTAAAAAAAAAACTTTCTGCATACCTATCTATCTACCTACATATGTATTTTAAAGCATGCACCTCATGCATATTGTAGACCAGGAATACAGTTCTCTAGAGGAGGTTTGAATAAAAAGATCTGATGGAGTTGAAACATTGTTTATTTTTGTCAATATCTGTGACCAGATATGCCTCTGACTGTATATTCATATGAGATGTAAGTTCAGGATTTATGGTTTTTTACTTTGTTTTTACATCTTTTAGTGTATGTTAATGTAGAATGTCACAGTTTGTATCAAATTACCAGAAATTCATTTCAGTTTTTTGGAACAATGTGATGGACATTCGCTGTGTCTTGATAACCGGGTGTGCCATGTGAAAGTGACTCTTCAAACAATTATAGCTCTAAATGACTTATTTTGGTTTAGTTTCTGAATTCTGTATTTGTCAAAAAACTAATCAAAATGAAAACAAGATATCTGTCAGGGACAGAAAACATTACAAACATATTAAATGCAAAGATTTCCTGTCATAACACTTTCCTTTCATGTTTTGTTGTTGACTTTTTGCTAGCTTTGTACCTCACATTTAAAGGTCACTTTAGAGCAATCTTGTGAATATAAATCTATGAATATAGATAATAAATCAGAGGCTCTGTATAAACATTGGATGTAGCCAATACAACAAACATCCAGAAAAACAGTGCAAATACATTTATCTTTGTAAATTTAGCAAAAAATATATTTTTACATTTTTACATTATCAAGATCTATTATTATTATTGTAAGGGTTAGCCTTACAGTTCAAAGTGGTTTTGTGAATAAGTGGAAAAATTATATACAAAAATAAAACAAACCTCAAACTGAACAAAATAAATAATAAAAATGAAAAATAAACAAAAGAAAAACTATGCTAGGCTCATTGCAAATGAGCAAACTAGCAGCAGATCCCCGTCTGAACTGCAATGAACAAAATCCCCCAGGAGCTTCTACCTCAGGCCTTATATACCTGAAGCCCCTCCTATGAAGACAAGCCATTACTGATCAACACAACCAATTAAACCAAATTAAGACACACTATAATATCTCTTCTTTTGAAACAGTATACATGTCTTAAATATATAATTCTATTTTACCCCACATAGCAAGGTTAACATAAGATGTTATTAAGGATACTTTTTAAGACAATTTCCTCCCACAATCCTAAAACTCCCCTTTACTTCCTACCTGGATGGTACAACCCAATTCCCCCCTGCTATAAAGACCCTTCACCCATCACACTTCCTGTTTGACAGTGTGACCTGGGACCTGTTGGCAGATGGATTGGAGCATACACAACATTGGGTAGGTATCACAGTGAAATTGGCTTTTGGAGGATATGAGAACAGGGTGCATTGTCTATACAACCAAATCAACAACTCTACTCTGCCGGCTAGATGGTAAAATAAATAGAATTGGCAATTATAGTTTGATAACACATCTACACCTACTGCAAAAGTAAAAATTTTGAAGAAATCTAGCACGACTGTAAGATATTTATTTTTTGACGACCCCATTTAAAAGGAATAAGGTGCCCAAAACATTGGAACTACCTGTTCTTATAATGCACTCACCTATGGTTCCCCAAACACTTTGGAATCAATAATAAATATTTAGCAGATCCACACTGGACAAGGGAACGTCCGTGAGTGAAGTGCACGGTGTCAGTCCCTTGTCATCCTCTAGCTCTGACATGGACCTGACATGACAGTCAGAGGATGTCTTCTGAAAGAAATGTCAACTAATGTCAACATCTCTGTTCTCAACTTCACACGTTTCCATCCATCATAGGGAGAGAATATCTCCTGTACTTCTGCCTACAACAAGCAAGATGGCAGCACTGTGTTATCTGTTAGTTTGTCTCCCTCTGTCTCTCGTGAGTTTAACATCTTGGCCTAGTTTGAAATAGAGCTGAAACAAGTAGTTGATGAGTCATTCATGTCAGGTATGTCTGCAAATCAACCAATCAATTAGTATTTTTTTACAAATGGTAAAAATTCTAATTGCTAAGTTTAGAAAACGCATCTATGTCTAAGTCTACTAATGTATAACCTTACTATAGCTGTTATTTACTTTACTGAGATGTTTGCTTCAAATTTTGACAATAACTTTTCTGTTCAGTATAAGAATGGAACCAGTCTAATCCTTCAAATAAAGCTCACTTATTAATTTTGTGATGCAATGAATACACCCTGGATTTAAATTATCCAAATAATAAATACAACTAACCCTTTTGTGACAGCTGATGTTGTCTCTTACAACTTTTCACATTATTTTATTACTACTCTGATATTTACAAGTGTGCTTCATAACTGAGTCAGTGGTATGGGGTATAGGGGAGAGCAGTGGCGTGGGGGAGGGAAGTACGAGAAAATGATACATCATGGAGCGTGGTCACTATGGTAACCTAACCTTACAGAGCATGTTACGGCTCTTAGCATTAGCTGGGTCACGTTTGTCAAATGCAAATGAGAAGATGTACAACAAAAAAAGTAAAACAAATAAAAATCTGTATCAGTGACATTTGTTCCAAGGCAAGTAACGGTATCAATAAAAAAGGCACTGAAATCTAGAAGTTACCTTTTGTGAGTTTATTATAGATAACAGCAGGTTGCTAACGGCTACTGCTAGCTAATGTTAGCTTTGACTCAGACTCCTCCGGGCTAATGTCAACTGCAGTATCAGGGACTTTAAGGATGAAGACGTGGGAGTAAACTTCAGGTATTGATATAACTTAAAAACTTTTTATTGAAGAACATACTACCTTTAACCCAATGGTTGCTATGCAAAGGAGGTCTCCACTGCGGCGATCCCATGGGGGTATGTCTGATGATGTAGCGTAGGGACAAATAGTTCATGTGTTAACTAAACCAGATTCAGTATGTGCAGACTTTTATCAGCAGATCTAGCTCTGTCTGAACTACTAGTTCATGCCAATGTTTCACTGTAAATTCTAATTAGTTAACTAAAAAAAACTGATAAGAAAAACCCCAAGGAAACTGTAAACAGGAATTTAATTTTGTATTTACAAATGCTTGTAATTATTCAAATTTAAATTACACAACTAAATAAAAGACAGTGTATAATACTTATAAATAAAATTTTATTTAGGTGTCCTTGTAACTCAGTCTGGAGTACGCAGCATTTCCATTTCAAGGTAAATTTACTGTGTAACGCTTGATTCCTAACACTCATTTTAGGTGTGCCAACTACTTTGACCACTTAAAATTACTAAAATAACATGTTTAGTAATCTAACAAGTTACAGTAGTCTGATTTACTTGTTAAAAGAATGTAAAAAGATTGCCTTAAAACACAAAGTCATAGTTGCTTGTGTAGTTTTATTATTTCAAACATCTGTTACACAGGACTGTCCAGTTAGTTTACATTAGTCACGAACACTGAGCCAGTGGCCAGCGGGGGCACGCCAGTTTCCATCCTACAGTTGAAAATCAAGATGGATTCTCCCAGGGTTTTGTATAAGGACCCAGAAGTACAGGCACAGGAGGAAGATTGAGAATGTTCGACAACAGCAGTGAATGACTAGAGTGATCAGAAGGTTGAGGAGTCGGTTTCAGGAGCCAGATAGAGTGGGGAACCAGGAGAGAGGTTAGATGGGGATGGCCAGGTGGGTAAGGGAAGAGCAGGATACTGGTGAATCCAAGACAGGTGTACACAGGGCAGGAGTTAGTGAATGTAATTCCCTGGCAGACAGACAACACGAGGAGCCAGCAGGCAGGCAGAACAATAAGCCAGCAGCCAGTTAACAGACAGGTAGCAGGTGTGAGACTGAATAGCCAGGTCAGAAGTAGACAGGTTAGCAGATGAGTTGTTGCTGTGGAGGCAGGTTACCAGTAGACAGGTTCGCATGGAAACAGGGTACCAAGGTCCAGCACGTGAATCAGGAATAGTTGAAATCAGATAAGCAGTAGACAGGTGCACAGGCAAGCAGAGAACGAATATCCAACATGTAATGCAGGAATGGCTAGAAAGCTCACTGAAGAACTGCAGAACAGTCATGAGGAAAAAGAATCTGGGAGGGAGTTGAGGTGAAAGTGAGGTACAAATAGGCAGGGGGAACAGGGGAAAACATGTAAGGTAAGTGATTGGTAGTGAAGTTGGTAGAACTAACTATAGAGCAGGAACAGGATGTGGAGAAAACAAGCAAAAAAATTAAAGTCCAGGCAAGGAAGTAGAAATGAAGGGCTGAATCATGACAGATTCATGGTTAAAATGTAGCAGCAATGCAGCTGAAAACTCAGAGGAAGAAAGCAAAAACAGAGCCAAGACTTTGTTGATTAAGTTTCAGGGAACGGTGAGTCTTTAACTTCAGCTTGACAAATCAACGGAAGTCGGTGGAAATGCAAAGCTTATTGCCTTTGTGAGATTTGTTGATACTGATGACATTTATGATCACACGTCTGCAAGAGTTTGGAGTTTGCAGGGGAAAACAACAGGAGAGAACTGTCGTGGAAAATAAAAGTTACTCTGTGTTAACAAATCAGTGAGAGAAGCTCTTGTGCGGTTTTATCATTTTATTATAGTTCACCCGGGGAGAGTAGTCAGTGGAAACCCAAAGATATCCCCTGAGGCTCTGCCCTAGGTGCAGCCTACATAATAATTTATACATGCAAGGGGTTTGTATTTATCCAATCACGGAAAGATTATACAAAACACTTCCTAATATGGTAGGAACAAAAGGAGGCGTTTAACACTGGGTCAGCATGGTTCATCATCCTGCTTGCAGAAAACCAGGAAGTTCAGGCAGACAGTTACTTTGGTATATAGCTTTTGCTGCACCCTTAAGCATATATATACATGCACATATACATACGCATTCACACATATATATGCAAATACATATATACATACATATGCATACAAGACACATGTTCTTAATATGATTAACAATCATTGAACAAGATACAAAAACAGTAATATAAATTTTCCATTACAAGAACATATTTAATGTTGTTAATGCGTTCTGCGAAAGCAGTTTGAACTGGAAGTCCTGCCCCAGTGTCTGTACTGATGCAGCTGATTCTGTGACAGGCCCTATCAAAGGGCCCATGGCACGGATCCGAAATGAAAATCCTCAACTGAGTTGGACTCACTGTGTCTTGCATTTGAAAGCACTGACATCTAAGAAAATGAGTCCTGCGTTGAACGACAGCATCAAAGTAATAAAGTTTGTTAAGGCAAAGCTCGCTACCCCTACCTGCCATCATGCTGTCAAATGTCCAGTCGCTATGAAACAAAATTGAGGATCTTTCCACGCTTGTGCAGTGTGATCTGGGCTATCGCCAAAGCAGCCTGTTCTGCTTTACAGAGACTTGGCTTTCTGAGGATGTGGATGTTCAGCTGGAAGCATTTAACACCATTCGTTTTGAAAGACACTACAAGAACGCGGAAGTCAATTAGGGCCATACGCTGTATGAGGGGGGACAAGGATCTGGGAGGGGACGGATGGTAGAGCTGGGTCTAAAGGCAGGGGAACAGGTGTAAACAATTAGGGTTTGTGTTGAGTGGGGGAGTAGGAAGTGAAGCTGAGGAAAGGACAAGCTGAGGTTTAAGGCCAGATCATGACAAGTAAGAAGATATATTGTTCACGAACCACAAGGTCAGTGGTTCGATCCCTCCTTGCTATGTGTTGAAGTGTCCTTGGGCAAAGACACTAAACCCCAACCCCACAGACACACAGAAAAATGGCCATTCACATCTACTCTACAGGCATTTTTGTGATTCACCAGTTAACCTTAAATGCATGTTTTTGGACTGTGGGAGGAAACTGGGTGAATTGGTAAACCCACAGAACCAAAGGGAGAACGTGCAAACTCCACACAGAAAACCCACAACCTTCTCGCTGTGAGCAAGCAGTGCTTACCCCTCTACCACCAACTAGTTCCCATGCAATTTTGTTTTGGTTGATTTATTTATTTACTTTTATATTATTTTTTAACGAAACAGGAGAAAACACAAAAATGTGAAAAGCGTTCTACTCAGTTTTACACAAGACTCGCCATAACCACTCTTAAGAGTGCCCAGGTAAATCCCGCACAGTTGCTATTTTATCAATCAGGGAAAAAGGAGCGAAATGATGGACTAGAAAATAAGATCATAGAAACAAGGATTTGTAGTCTTAATGAGCCAATCTTACCTTTCTCAAATGTTTGTTCTATGCTTATATACTTTTCTGCAGTTATGCTGTGTCAGTAGACAGACAACTAGTAGCTAATGTACGTACAACATCAGATAGTGCCTTCTGAGCCTGCAAGTAACTGTCAAGGAAACCAATGTTTGTATTGCTTTTCGGGTTGTTAGAAACGGACTGGAGCAGCAAGTCATTGTTGGAGTCCAGTGTTTGGCTGTGGAAGGCACACAGTTTTCTTACCATGCTCAGAGGAGTTTAGGTATTATATTAACGTGATTTTAGAACTGTTGTTATTAGCTGTACTGAGGAACACAGAAGTTCAATAAATCTGCAGCGTTTTTTATAATACATCTCTGAAGTGGATCTCTTTTGGACCATTGGACACGCGTAAGGTGGCCTCTACATAGTCTTAATATGACCTGCAAATGTACATGCTGCTTTATCAGCAGAAGTGATGGAAATGAGTCATTGTTAACAGAAATTAACCTGTGCTTTTCCTGCCAGAACAAATTAACATTTTAAATATCTAACGCTAAATGGTAAAAGTGATGTTTTCATTAGTCTGCTTATTGTAGGTATAAACCTTGATGGATCCTATCACGGTCACTTTGTTTTAAACCTGTACTTTAGATAGAGTGGGGTATTGTATATGTATTGTATTGAATATGCCACATTTTAAAAAGAAGCAACAAACCCTCCCTTTCCCTTCTGTAAAAAGTAATTACATTGACAGATCAATAACGTGATATAGTACCGTAGCACGTTATCCTGTGGCGTATGAAAGACTTTATCCCTATTGTATTACATGCCAAATTCAGTCCTGGGTAAAACTGCATGAGGCCGGCTGACAACAACGTAAAATTAGGCAATGCGTGGATCAAGCCAGGCTCTACTGAAAACGAAAAAAAAGGAAGGATCACAATATATTTTTGCGCATCAGTTGATATTTAATAATATCCCAATGTAATTCAAGTCTATATTCTTTTCTAAAAGACCCTAGAATTAAATGTATTCATGTAACACATCCCAACGCGTACACGCAAATTTTTCCATTTTACAGTAGCACACATTTTTACCATGGGGAATATTATTCTGATATACAATATGGTACAGCATGTTGTGGGTAAGGCAGTCATCCACGGACCCCAGGGTCAGTGGCTCGATCCCCGGTACATCCCTTCTGCACGTCGAAGTGTCCTGTGGCAAGACACCTAACCCCTAGTTGCTCCCGGTGGCCCAGATGAGCACCCTGCGTGGCAGCCATTGCCATTGTTGTGTGTGTACCAAACTCTTAAGTCCCTTTGGATAAAAGCATCTGCCAAATGACTGAATGAATGTAAATGGGGTTCGGAGCATTGGAATTATATATATAACACACCACAGCTCTTACTACAAACAGGGATATGATCCAAAAAACACCACTACACAGCTTTTTATGCTTCTTTACCTTTAATATTTGTTTAGCTGTTTATCTGCTTTATTGGTCCTGGGAACTGCTTTGCTGTTGTGCGATATGCAAAGCTGATTTAAAATATCCCACAAACACGTTACACACGTACAATTTTGCTCCTTTACATAGATTATGGTTATGTTATGATGGTTAAGCTTTTTATTTTCATTTTTTTAGTACACAGACAATCGCCAATAAACAACATGAGCAACTCTGCACAAGATACGCAAATAGAACATCATGAATGTCTGCAAGAATTCTTTTCAAATTTGCTCAAGTAAAAACATAATTGCATTATATCAAGGTCAGAAAGTTATCTGGCCAATATCCAACAAAAAAAAAGCTGCACTCCTCAATGGTAAAGAAAACTGTTTTACTTGTATATATTGTATATGTCACATGTATGACATATGCAAACAGTCAAATAGGGGTTTGCAAAAGCTGAAATCAATTGACCTAAATTAAAAGACATAGGACCTAAGTGGCTCTATGCTAATTCCCCAATCTCTTTCTTCCAAACAGATCACAAGATAATCGCCAAAATTACACCCTTGAAAGCCACAGAGGAACCCCGAGGACAAGAGGCGTTCCTGTGTTCCTGTGTTTATGAGAATGATTGTATCGATGGAAAGCTGAACAGTGCACAATTAAAGTAACAGGCTGCCAAGGAGAAGATGAAACAATGGTACATCGATGAAAAAGCAATTGACTATAGACCAGCTATCATTTTATTAATAAATTAATAGTAAACAACTTGAGAAAATAGATGGGTCAGACTGCGAGCTGGGATATACCATGACAAACACTGCACCAAATTCTCCAAATACACTCAGTGTTTGCCGTTGGTGATGGGAATTGTTTTACAGTATCTCCATATCGCATCGATTTGGAGTCACACATATTTTTGCTCTGTTTGATTATAGACTTTTACTTATACAGTTTATAATACTTACAGATACATATAGTTCCCACAGGGTGTGTATGGCATTGTGCTTGTGTATCAAAACTGCTGTTTCTGAGGACACCTCTCGTTCTCACACAATAAGCTCTAAATGCATTGTACTGCACAACTTCCTTTTTTACAGTTTCATCACACTTTTGTGTGGTCAGTTAGTGTTATCTTAATGTTGAGTAAAAATATCTCTCTCTAGGCTTTACCATAACTCGCTCTTTCTGGCTTGTCTC
Organism: Channa striata; assembly: GCA_033026295.1. Classification (NCBI taxonomy): domain Eukaryota; kingdom Metazoa; phylum Chordata; class Actinopteri; order Anabantiformes; family Channidae; genus Channa; species Channa striata. The sequence continues at coordinate 22,083,654 of CM065175.1, read as the reverse complement.
ATTTTATATCCAACTAATCTTGGAACTAACAATTTATAACCTGGTTGTCTTTGATGAGATCAATGAAAGCGAGACTACACAGGACTTTAGTTTATTCCTGAGCTTTACCAAGCTTTTTCTTTAACGAACCTTTACTGCTGGGTAAGTAAACTTTTTTTTTTGTTTTTTGCCATTGAAATTCTATAACATTTAGTTTTCCAGAAAAGATTTTATCTATTCTGATTTACAAAAGAACAATTTTCAAATATACATATTTGATGTTTTCGAAATTCATATAAATCACTTGGTTGTTTATAGTGATCGACTAACTTTTATTCACACGTCAGTTAATATCTGAACGATTGGAAGCTTCAGTTGTACAAATGTCTGCAGCGTATTGTCACTTTTAACAACTCTTCATGTCCTGCCTCTCTTACTGTCTACAGCGTATTGTCACTTTTAACAATTCTTCATGTCCTGCCTCTCTTACTTTGTACATTGTTATTTTGTGTTTGTTCACTTCCTTTGCTTTAGGGTCGTCATGGAGATGACTGTAAGGAGCGAAGTCATCCTCTCAGTTTACATCATTTCCTTCCTGATAGGTCTTCCAGCCAACCTCCTGGCTCTCTACGCCTTCAGCGTCAAGATCCACTCAAAACCAGTGCCTATCGACATCCTGCTCCTCAATCTGATTGTCTCTGACCTGCTCTTCTTAATCATCCTTCCTCTCAAGATGCATGAGGCAGCATCTGGAATGAAATGGAACCTGCCCATCTTTCTGTGCTCCATCACCGCATTCACCTTCTTCTCCTCAATCTACACAAGCGTCTTGGTGTTGACGGCCGTCAGCGTGCTTCGTTACATTGCTGTGGCCTACCCTGTCACCTATCATCACCTGCACAAACCTCTGTATGCAATAGTGATCAGTGCAGTTATTTGGATAATCTCAACAGCACACTGCAGCATCACTTTAATCACACAGCTTCACCCAAACCTGGCCAACAAAAACTCAACTGTTTGCTATGAGAATTTCACTGACAAGCAGCTGGAGATTCTCCTTCCTGTTCGGTTAGAGATGTTCTTCGTGCTCTGCCTAGTCCCTCTTCTGATTTGTGTGTACTGCTACATGAGCTGCATCTGGATACTGTACAGCCATCCCCGGATATCCCGAAAGAAAAAGGAGAAAGCCATCGGCATGGCCCTCGGGACTCTGGCTGTTTTTTTAATATGTGTGTTTCCATACAACCTCTCTCATTTAGTGGGTTACATCGAGGGCAAGAGCCCAAAATGGAGGTACTACGCTTTGTTACTTAGCACCTTCAACACCTGTATCGACCCAATAATTTTCTACTTTTCTTCTTCCTCCTTCCAGTGCACTAGTAAAAAGTTCATTTTCAGGAAGCAAGAACGCAATGTTTCAACATTAGAAATGCAGGGGACAAGCACTAGTGAAAAATAGGTTTTCATTTATATGCATATCGAGCTAATTATTCCACTGTACTGTCTGTACCGATCAACCACAACAAGTAGTGGTGTTAGTGTTGGGGTCATTATAATAGTCTTTCATTGACTGTTCCTCGTATATTTATGATCAGTGCCCATGTGAAACCTTTTAACTAGTATAGTGTTACACATTATTTGACAGACATCGTTGAGCTATGTTTGACATTTATCTAGTGTTCAGAAAGCAAATTGTGTAAGTGCGCAATATCTGACTCATTGAGGTGTTACAACACCTTGCTCTCCGTGATCTAATATGTGTATATTTAACATGTTGTTTGGAAATGAGTCAAACCAAACTTCAATTGAAAAACAGAACTAACCAAACTCACGTAATAAATAAAACATCCCTGATATAGTGTAGTGACAAAAAGGCTAAGGCCCTGAGAGCTCATGGCACAGGAAATTGAGAAAACACATGCAAATAGACAAAGCACAGGCAAATTTATAAAACAACTTCATCAATTTGACCACACAGATGAAGCATTAAGAAAAATGGTGGAAAACAACACAACCAACTATAGAAAAGCACTGCAAAAGCTGCAATACAACCATATGAACAAATGTGCCACAAAAACAGAGTAGACAACAGTCATAGTCATGTTTCCAGGGGACGTTAAAAGGTGATGGACATTTAGATTTTAAATGTACCTTTAGTTGCTCCCAGAATCATTTCTGTTGTGTTGTGACATTTGCAGCGTGTTTTTCATTTTGGTTTTACTTTGCAAAAAAAAAACAAACTTTTAAACAATGTAACATTGTAACTGCAGTGCTGTAAACCTCTGTTGTACTTGATTGTCTATTTTGTTGACATTGTTTCCACTGAATATTCAGTGCTCAGATTTGTTCTCCATAGTGCAAATGCCAGCAGAAGATGCTTTAAGGGCAGAAAGAGACTGGTTGTTATTTGTACTGGTTTGATGAATTGTACCATGCTTCTTTGAACCTGTTAATACCTGCTGACACGTTTTTCTGGAAGACATCTTTTTGTGAACTACTGCTTCCTACTGTTGTGGTGTCATTACTGCATTTGTCGCTACTGTACTTGATTGTTCGAAGTTGGCTTCAATTAAAAACCATGAGCAAATGTGTCTGTTCATTCTGCAATAAACTATATTGATGAAAAATAGTAAGAAGTTCCTACTGTTATCAACTTAGTGAAGTTGACTACATAAAATAAGTTAAATAATAATTGATTTTATACCGATATGTTTCAGGCCTGATAAATTAACACAATACATGCAGGCACATGAAATCCAAACCTAATAGAATATTAGAAATTATCTTTTGTGCGGTAACGTTTACATGCTAAATTCTATATGCAGGTCAACACGTGCTGCTGTTTTGCATTTGGATTTCATTGCTTTAACTTTTTCACAGTTAACTGTAGTTTTGAGAATTTCACTCCCTTTAAATTACTTTTACTGTCAATTTCTTAAAAAACAAACAGGAAATGAGTATATGAAATGGGAGTTAGTTTGTTTCAGCAGATTTTTTTATGGACTTCTCTTTTAACTTTATTTTCATTTGCATCCTGCTAAATGGTGTTGTCATGATGTTAGTAAATCCCAACGTTTATTTTAAAGTATTATTGCCATAACATGATATATGTAAGATTATGGAAAAACACAGTATTTTATATTTAGTATAAATATAACAAAGTTGTATTTGGTAAGGATGAATCACAGGAATAAACACAGGATTAAAGGAAAACTGATACTACATATACTATAACATGTTTGTTTAATTTGACAAATTTCTGTTAAGATATGAGTTCTCAAATACATTTAAATTTTTGTGTAAAACTATTTAATGACTAAGAACTTTCTTCCTTATACAGTATTAATGTATGTTTTAATCTGCATAAAGTAAAAGTAAGTTAATTAAGTAATACATTCACAATTTCACCCATAAATATTGACTAGATTAAAATAAAACTGCACCACAGTCCCCAGACTTAGTTCAAAGGAACGATTGCATAAATGTAATTTCTTACCAGCTGATCCTTGCAAAACGACTCTGACTCCATGCACACTGGAGGAGGTGCACTCTGTCAGCTCCTCTGTCTGTCTCATCCTGCAGCTCTGACATGGACCTGACATGATGTTTAGAAGACAATGGATGACAAACTAATGTCAGCATCTCTGGTTCTGCACATCCCAGCGTTCATCACCATCATAGGGAGAGAAAATCCCCTGTACTGGTGCCTACAACAAGCAAGATGGCAGCACTGTATCATCCATTAGCACAAGCTTATCAGCTGCCATCTTGCTTGTTGTAGGCTGGGATGTGCTGTCTCATATGAGTTTATATTTACATATACATTTACATTTCCATTACATTGTGGAGACTGAGATGATGTGTTCCATGAAGCTCAGTTGGTCAATTATGACCCCCAGATTTCTGTCCGACTTAGCAGGGACAATCACTAGACTGCAATGTTGATGCTAATGTGGTACTGTGTCGAAGGTTTGGCTGGGAAGACTGGAACCTTGGTTTTGGAGATGTTGAGCTGAAGATGTCTTTCCCTCATCCAAGCAGAGATGTCGGAGAGACAGGCAGAGATGCATGTCGAGGCAGTTGAGTTGTCTGGCGGAAAGGACAGAAAGAGCTGCGTGTCTTCCGCATAGCAGTGATACAAAAAGCAATGTGAATGGATGATAGAGCCCAGAGAATGAGTATAGATGGAAAAAGAAGAGGACAGAGAACGGAGCGCTGCGGTACACCAGTGGAGAGGTTATGAGAGCTAGAATCACGCCCCTGCCAGTATACCTGGTCTGTAGATCACCACAAGGTAGAGATCAAGAGAAGGCTTATTCAACAGTGGAGTAATCTGGGCCTGCTTGAATGAGGTAGGTGCCTGGTGTGAGAGAAGTGTTGGTGATTTGTGTAATGGCTGGTATTGCTGTAGGTGCAACAGCTTGAAGAAGGGTGAAGGGGATCGGATCCAGAGAGCAGGTGATCGGGCGATTGAGAGGAGGAGAGTGGATAAGTCATCCTCTCACATGAGAGAATGTGAAGCGTGATGAGTCATTCGATGTAGATAGCTGGATTTCATCTGGTGGAGAGAACTGTGAGCTGATGGCGTTCACCTAGTTAGTGAAGAAGGAGGCAAAGTCGTCAGCTGTTCGATAGGTGGTTGGCGGAGGTGGCGGTGGGGAGAGCAGTGAATTGAAACTGGAGAACAGCTTTCTGGTGTCCGTGCTGTTGCTGAGCTTGTCCTGGTAGTATTCAGTCTTAGCCCTAGTGACATTTTGAGAGCAGGATGCAAGAAAACCCTGATAGTCAGCAAGAGCAGACTGAGACTGGGATTTGCGCCACTTCCTCTCAGCACTCCTGAGGATAGTGAGACGTTCACAAATCTGGTTGGTTAACCACGACTTGGAAGCAGAAGAGCGAGCATGTCTAGAGGCTATTGGGTCGAGAATGTCTAGGCAGGATGGGAGCGTATTGCAGAGCCTGTCCGTGGCCGCATCTGTGTCGAGGGTGGAAAGATCTTGGGGCGAGGGCAGCGTTGCAGAAACCAGTGAAGAGAAGCGCTCCGGGGTTGAGAGATTGTCAGAGCTACGTTTTTCTTGGACCCAGAAGTACAGGACACAGGAGGAAGAATGTGAACATTTATTGATAATAAAGTAAATACAGAGGATAATGAGGTGAGTCGTGGCAGTAGACGGCTTGAGGGGGGAGTCGTGGCAGTAGACGGCTTGAGGGGGGAGTCGTGGAAGTGGACGGCTTGAGGGGGGAGTCGTGGCAGTGGACGGCTTCAGGGGGGAGTCGTGGCAGTGGACGGCTTGAGGGGGGAGTCGTGGCAGAAGACGGCTTGAAGATGAGACGTGGCAGAAGACGGCTTGAACGTGAGTCGTGGCAGAAGACGGTTGGACGCGAGTCGTGGCTGAAGACGGCTTGAACGCGAGTCGTGGCTGAAGACGGCTTGAACGCGAGTCGTGGCTGAAGACGGCTTGAACGCGAGTCGTGCAAAAGTGCAAGGGAGGAAGTGGGGCTGAGGAACTGAGTCATGACAGAGATCTGGGGTTAAGGCAAATGTAACCAGTACGGTAGGAGAAGCTGCATGAAGAAGTGGTCCAACAAATGCAGGGGAGCGACAGCAGTGTCGTCCATAGTGCATTTACTGATCAGAACGAGGTCTAAGTTGTTGCAAGCTTTGTGGGTCGGGGGAGTAGAGACCAGCCTCAGATCAAACGTGTTCAAAAGAGAGACCACGTCAGCCACCTGGGGTTTGTCTAGGTGGGTAGTGAGGTCTCCTAAGATGATGAGAGGAGTGCCATCTTCAGGGAAATTAGAGCTGAAACCAGTAGTTGATTAAAATATTACTCACGTCCAGTCTGACTACATTGTGGATAATTAATTAATCATTACTAGTTTTTCAGTTACAAATAGTAAAACATCGGATTCTAACTGCTATGTTAAAAAAGCACGTATGTGGTCTATCTAATTTTGCTTTATTATTTATTCTACTTTGCAGAGATGTTAGCTTCGAAATGTTGACAATAACTCTTCAGTTGTGTAGAAGAGTGGAACCAGTGTTATCTCTCACTAAAAGTTCATCTAGTCATTTTTGTGACACTGTGCTGTCCTCACAACACGTGTACTACGTGTGGGCCGGACAGCCAGCTAACAAAGAAAGGATCCATACAAGGCTTGTTTTTACTGCAGTTGCTTATGTTATGCATTTATCTTTCTATGTATATTGCATTTTTGATTTTTCTTTTTTTTGGAACTGAAAGAAACATTGACTGCTATTAAGATTAATACGTTTATAACTGTTTGTAACTTTACTACTTTAAAACCTTAAATTAGCTAGTGTGCACTAAATCTGACACACTGAGGCCTTAAAACACACGCTTTCTGTCATCTAATGTACATGCTGCTTTACAGGAGACGTGATGGAAATGAGTCATTGTTAACAGAAATTCACCTGTGCTTTTCCTGCTAGAACAAGTTAACATGATAAATATCTAAAGCTAAAGGGTAAAAGTAAAGTTTCCATTAGTCTGCTTATTGTAGGTATAAACTTAGCACTGTCTATCACTGTTCTGTGTTCTAAACCTGTACTTTAGAGGAAGTGGGGTATTGTATATGTATTGAATATGCCACCTGGTAATGTGAATTGTTTTACAGTAGCTCCATATCGCATCGCTTTGGAGTTACACATATTTTTGCCCTTTTTTTGATTACAGTTTCATCACACTTTTGGGTGGTCAGTCATACAGGAGTAGACTTCATCACTCAGTGAGTAAAAATACCTCACTCTAGACTTTAGCATGATTTACTGTTTCCGGCATGTCTCATTTTATATCACGCTAATCTGAGAACAAACAACTCATAACCTGGTTGTCTTTGATGAGATCAAGGAAAGCGAGACTACACAGCACTTTAGTTTATTCTTGAGCCAAGATCTTTAACGAACCTTTACTGCTGGGTAAGTAAAATGTTTAGCTAGTTTTGCCATTGAAATTCTGCATTTGGTTTTGCAGAGCTGATTGTATCCATTCTAATTTACAATAGAACAATTCCAAAATATACGTATTTGACGTTTTCAAAATTCATATAAATCACTTGGTTGTTTATAGTGATCAACTTACTCTTACTCACTTATGTCTGTTGTTGGCCGAATGATGGGAAGGTTCAGTTGTGGTTTTGATGGTGGGGCCATCTTTAAGATGATGTGGATGTTCATCATCTTTACTTAAAATCATTGTTCATTAGGTATCAGATATAAGCTAAATGTTTTTTATTTGGGCTACATTATGTACTGCATGTAGACTTTGATGACTTATCAAGTCAGTTTTCAACTTTTCAAATTTATTTATATAGTGCCAATTTAAAACAAAGTCTTCTCTAAGTACTTTACATAATAAAGTCAAGATTATATAAGCATTTAGAGAAAACCCAAAAAACCCCGCTTGAGCAGCCATAGGCAACGGTGGAGAGGAAAAACTCCCTTTAAACCTCCAGCATAATCAGCCTCAGAGTGGGCAGCCATCTGCCCTAAATCGGTTTGTCACTAGTACAAGAATAAAAATGTCTGCAGTATAAAAACGGTCACTTGTAACAGCTGGCCATCTCATGCATCTCTTACTATGTATATTTTTGTTTTGTGTTTGTTCACTTCCTGTGGTTTAGGGTCGTCATGGAGCAAGTTGTAAGGAGCGAAGTCATTCTCTCAGTTTACATCATTTCCTTCCTGATAGGTCTTCCAGCCAACCTCCTGGCTCTCTACGCCTTCAGCATCAAGATCCACTCAAAACCAGTGCCTATCGACATCCTGCTCCTCAATCTGATTGTCTCTGACTTGCTCTTCTTATTCATCCTTCCTCTCAAGATGCATGAGGCAGCATCTGGTATGAAATGGAACCTGCCCAACTTTCTGTGCTCCATCACCTCTTTCACCTTCTTTGCTTCAATCGACACGAGCGCCTTGTTCCTGTCGGCCGTCAGCGTGCTTCGTTACATTGCTGTGGCCTACCCTGTCACCTATCACCTTCTGTTCAAACCTGTGTATGCAATAGTGATCAGTGCAGTTATTTGGATAATCTCAACAGCACACTGCAGCATCATTTTAATCATACAGCTTCACCCAAACCTGGCCAACAAAAACTCAACTGTTTGCTATGAGAATTTCACTGACAAGCAGCTGGAGATTCTCCTCCCTGTACGATTAGAGTTGTTCTTCGTGCTCTGCCTAGTCCCTCTTATCATTTGTGTGTACTGCTACATAAGCTGCATCTGGATACTGTACAGCCGTCCCCGGATATCCCAAATGCAGAAGCAGAAAGCCATCGGCATGGCCCTCGGGACTCTGGCTGTGTTTCTCATTTGTATGTTACCATTCAGCCTCTCTCATTTAGTGGGTTACATCGAGGGTAAGAGCCCAAAATGGAGGTACTACGCTTTGTTACTCAGCACATTCAACACCTGTATCGACCCCATAATTTTCTACTTTTCTTCTTCCTCCTTCCAGTGCACAAGTGAAAAGTTCATTTTCAGGAAGCGCGAATGCAATGTTTCACCATTAGAAATGCAGGGGACAAGCACTAGTGAAAAATAGGTTTTCATTTATATGCATATCGAGCTAATTATTCCACTGTACTGTGTGTACCGATCAACCACAACAAGTAGTGGTGTTAGTGTTGGGGTCATTATAATAGTCTTTCATTGACTGTTCCTCTGTATTTTTATGATCAGTGCCCATGTGAAACCTTTTAACTAGTATAGTGTTACACATTATTTGACAGACATCGTTGAGCTATGTTTGACATTTATCTAGTGTTCAGAAAGCAAATTGTGTAAGTGCGCAATATCTGACTCATTGAGGTGTTACAACACCTTGCTCTCCGTGATCTAATATGTGTATATTTAACATGTTGTTTGGAAATGAGTCAAAACAAACTTCAACTGAACTGAGAACTAACCAAACTCACATAATATATAAAACATCCCTGATGTAGTGTAGTGAAAAAAAGGCTAAGGTCCCGGTGGCCCTGAGAGCTCACGGCACGGGAAATTGAGAAAATACATGTAAGTAGTCAAAGCACAGGGAAATTTATAAAACAACTTCTGCAATACGACAAACTGAAGAAATGTGCCACAAAACAGAGTAGACAACAGTCAGTCATGTTTCCAGGAGAAGCTAAAAGGTGATGGACATTTAGATTTTAAATGTACCTTTAGTTGCTGCCAGAATCATTTCTGTTGTGTTGTGACATTTGCAGCGTGTTTTTCATTTTGGTTTTACTTTGCAAAAAAAAAAACAATGTCACTCTTAAACAATGTAACATTGTAACTGCAATGCTGTAAACCTCTGTTGTACTTGATTGTCTATTTTTTTGACATTGTTTCCACTGAATATTCAGTGCTCAGATTTGTTCAACATAGTGCAAATGCCAGCAGAAGATGCTCCAACATGCAGAAAGAGACTGGTGGTTATTTGTACTGGTTTGATGAATTGTACCATGCTTCTTTGAAACTGTTAATACGTGCTGACATGTTTTTCTGGAAGACATCTTTTTCTGAACTACCACCTCCTACTGGCATATTTGTGTCATTACTGCATTTGTCGCTACTGTACTTGATTGTTCGAAGTTGGCTTCAATTAAAAACCATGAGCAAATGTGTCTGTTCATTCTACAATAAACTTAATTGATGTAAAATCTAAGAAGTTCACATTATTACTGTATGTTTTAATCTACTTAATGGAAATGTAAGTTATACATTCACAGTGTCACATATAAAATTCTCAGACTTACCTAGATTAAAACAAAACTGCACCACAGTCATGAATATTATGTCAGAAAAAGTCATTTCCTCAGACTTAGTTCAAAGGAACGATTGCATAAATGTAACTTCTTACCAGCTGATTCTTGCAAAACGACTCTGACTCCATGCACACTGGAGGAGGTGCACTCTGTCAGCTCCTCTGTCTGTCTCATCCTGCAGCTCTGACATGGACCTGACATGATGTTTAGAAGACAATAGATGACAAAATGTCAAAAGCTGGGGAAAAACTAATTTCAGCATCTCTGCTGTGCACATCACAGCGTTCATTTTATCATCTTGGGAGAGAATATCTCCTGCACTGCCGCCGACAACAAGTAAGATGGCAGCACTGTGTCATCCGTTGGCACAAGCTTATCAGCTGCTGTCTGATGTGAGTTTAACATCTTGGTCCAGTTTGAATAAGGGCTGAAACAAGTAGTTGATTAACATATCAGTCACTCACGTCCAGTCTGTCTACATTTGGGATAATTAATTTTTAGTAGTTTTTCAGTTACAACTGGTTAAAACATCTGATTCTAAATGCTATGCTAAGAAAGGATCTATGAAGTCTATCAATGCATAGATTTTTATTATTTAATCTACTTTGCAGAGACGTTAGCTTTAAAATTTTGTCAATAACTCTTCGGTTCTGTAGAAGAGTAGAACCAGTGTTACCTCTCAGTAAAAGTTCATCTAGTCATTTTTGTGACATTGTGCAGTCCTCACAACACGTGTACTACGTGTGGGCCGGACAGCCAGCTAACAAAGAAAGGATCCATACAAGGCTTGTTTTTACTGCAGTTCCTTATGTTATGCATTTATCTTTCTACGTATGTTGAATTGTTCTTTTTCTCTTTTTTTTTTTGGAACTGAAGCAAAACAGAAAGAAGGTTAATTTAACAAACATTACATAAAGTTACACATGTAGTGTTGCACTCAATAGTTTAGCTTAAACGCAGCTAATCCAGCTAAAATGCACACATTTATCGGGATACAGGGAACAAGTCTGACATTCTCGTAATGCTCATGAACATGTTAATACTTACAAAGTCCAATATTCCCAAAGGCCCAAACGTTTAGGCAACTTTCAGCACATACACCAACTACTTTAACTTTTTTCCGCTGTAAAACTAGATTACTTTAGCAAAGGAGTAAATACGTCAAAGTTTTTAAACAGCTTTTATCACTGACCTATTTTTATTTATTTATTGCTTATAAACTAATTTAACAATTTATTCGTGTAACTTATTAATCCTGTAGACTTATGTTTTTGATTGAAAGGCATCACAGATACAATAAATCAATTCTGGATTTGCCATAAATTATCCAATCACAAATATGGCTAACCGTTTTGTAACACCTGCCGTTGTCACTTTTAACTTTTTATCACCACTATTTTATCACCGCTCTGTAATATTCATGAATTCTGTCTGACCTATTTTGCACCTCACAATAACCAGAAATGAAGGTAGTGATATGATGTTAAAGTTCACCAAGCAATATGATTTTTTTCAAATAAACGCAATCCGCGTTGGCTCAATGATTAGCATTGTGTCTTTTTAGTCACTATGATAACTTTGCATTGACTGTTATTAACATTAATACGTTTATAACTGTTTGTAACTTTACTACGTTAAAACCTTAAATTAGCTAGTGTGCACTATATCTGACACACTGAGACCTTAAAACACACGCTTTCTGTCATCTAATGTACATGCTGCTTTACAGGAGACGTGATGGACATGATTATTAATGATGATTAACAATGTTATTGTTAACAGAAACTCACCTGTGCTTTTCCTGCTAGACCAAGTTAACATGATAAATATGTAAAGCTAAAGGGTAAAAGTGATGTTTCCATTAGTCTGCTTATTGTAGGTATGAACTTAGCACTGTCTATCACTGTCCTGTGTTCTAAACCTGTATTTTAGAGGAAGTGGGGTATTGTATACAGTGAGGGAAAAAATTATTTGAACCCCAGCTGATTTTGTAAGTTTGCCCACTAAAAAAGAAATGATCAGTCTATAATTTCAATGGTAGGTTTATTTGAACAGTGAGAGACAACAATGACAAAAAAAATCCAGAAAAATGCGTTTCAAAAAGAGTTATAAATTAATTTGCATTTCCATGAAGGAAATAAGTATTTGATCCCTTTGAAAAAGCTGCTTTAGTACTTGGTGGCAAAACCTTTTTTTGGCAATCACAGAGGTCAGCCGTTTCTTGTAGTTGGCCACAATGTTTGCACACATCTCGGGGGATTTTGGCCCACTCCTCTTTGCAGATCCTCTCCAAGTCATTAATGTTTCGTGGCTGATGTTTGGCAACTCGAACCTTCAGCTCCCTCCACATATTTTCTATGGGATTAAGGTCTGGAGACTGACTAGGCCACTCCATGACCTTAATATGTTTCTTCTTGAGCCAATCCTTTGTTGCCTTGGCCGTGTGTTTTGGATCATTGTCATGCTGGAATACCCAACCACGACCCATTTTCAATGCCCTGACTGAGGGAAGGAGGTTCTCACCCAACATTTGACGGTACATGGCCCCATCCATCCTCCCTTTGATGCAATGCGATTGTCCTGTCCCCTTGGCAGAAAAACACCCCCAAAGCATAATGTTTCCACCTCCATATTTGACGGTGGGGACGGTGTTTTTGGAGTCATAGGCAGCATTCCTCCTCCTCCAAACACAGCGAGTTGAGTTGATGCCAAAGAGCTCGATTTTGGTCTCATCTGACCACAACACTTTCACCCAGTCTTCCTCTGAATCAGTCAGATGTTCAGTGGCAAACTTCAAACGGGCCTGTAGATGGGCTTTCTTGAGCAGGGGGACCTTGCGGGCACAGCAGGATATCAGTCCTTCACTGCGTAGTACGTTACCAACTGTTTTTTTGGTGACTATGGTCCCAGCTGCCTTGAGATCAGTGACAAGTTCCTCCCGAGTAGTTCTGGGCTGATTCCTCACCGTTCTCATTATCATTGAAACTCCACGAGGTGAGATCTTGCATAGAGCTCCAGACCGAGGGAGATTGGCAGTTAATTTATGTTTTTTCCATTTGCGAATAATTGCACCAACTGTTGTCACCTTCTCACCCAGCTGCTTGGCGATGGTCTTGTAGCCCATTCCAGGCTTGTGTAGGTCCACAATCTTGTCCCTGACATCCTTGGAAAGATCTTTGGTCTTGACCATGGTGAAGAGTTTGGAATCTGGATTGATTGATTGCTTCTGTGGACAGGTCTCTATTATACAGGTAACGAGCCGAGAGGGCTGCCAATGTCAGCTCGTTACCTGTATAAGACCCACCTGGGAGCTAGAGATCTTGCTGACGGATAGGGGATCAAATACTTATTTCCTTCATGGAAATGCAAATTAATTTATAACTCTTTTTGAAATGCATTTTTCTGGATTTTTTTTGTCATTGTTGTCCCTCACTGTTCAAATAAACCTACCATTGAAATTATAGACTGATCATTTCTTTGTTAATGGGCAAACTTACAAAATCAGCTGGGATTCAAAAATTTTTTTCCCTAACTGTATGTACTGAATATGCCACCTGGTGATGTGAATTGTTTTACAGTAGCTCCATATTGCATCGCTTGGAGTTACACATATTTTTGCCCTTTTTTTGATTACAGTTTCATCACACTTTTGCGTGGTCAGTCATACAGGAGTAGACTTCATCACTCAGTGAGTTGAGCTTTGTAAAAAAGAAAATAAAAAGAAGAAGAAAGTCTTGGATGATGCTAATTCTATCTTATCTCACTCTAGACTTTAGCATGATTCACTGTTTCCGGCATGTCTCATTTTATATCACGCTAATCTGGGAACTAACAATTTATAACCTGGTTGTCTTTGATGAGATCAAGGAAAGCGAGACTACACAGGACTTTAGTTTATTCTTGAGCCAAGATCTTTGACGAACCTTTACTGCTGGGTAAGTAAAATGTTTAGTTTATCGAACCACGCTGATTTCTAGTTTTTGCCTTTGAAATTCAACATTTGGTTTTCCAGAGCTGATTTATCTATTCTGAATAACAACAGAACAGTTCCCAGTTGGTTGTTTATATTAATCGACTTATTCTAACTCACTTATGTCTGTTATTGGCTGAATGATGGGAAGGATTCAGTTGTGGTTTTGGTGGTGGGGCCATCTTTAAGGTAATGTACATATTCAAAGTGGTTTTATATTTACTTCAAATCATTGTTCATTAGGTATCAGAAATAAGCTAAGGAGTAAAAGTTATGTTTCCATTAGTCTGCTTATGGTATTTATACACTTTAATGGATCCTTTCACTGTCACTGTGTTTTAAACCTGTACTTTAGAGGAAGTGGGGTATTGTATATGTACTGTATGGAATTTGTCACAATTTAATAAGAAGAAAAAGCAAGATTAAAGCAACAAGTTGCCAAAAAAAGGTGAAACAATGGTACAGCGATGAAAAAAGTAAGTCACATGTAGCGATTTTGCAACACATATACTTGATATTAATGTAAACATTACTATTAATCGAAGTGGGGCAGCAAGTTCTATAAGCTGAAGTTCGCCAAACCTGAATAACAAAGATAAGAATGAAGAGAAAACAATGTAGCACGCTATAAGTATAATTTTAAAAGTAGAAAAGATAGACAAAGAAATAAGGATTTCTTGACGACATCAGCTAAGCTTTCTGAACTGAGGCTCTTTCCTGATTCACGATGGAGTTCCGAACTTGTGTGAACTCAAACTAACTGAAAATTAAGATTTTTACTTTGTTAAATAGTCCAGGGCATCGTTAGAGAGCGTGCTTAAGCCAGGCAATTTGAATTTGCCGCGAGGATTGTGTCTGCAGGGAGACACTAGCCTCTCCTTTGTTTTAATATATTTTTTAAATATTTTAAATGTAGACTGGATATAATTTCTTTATCAATGCCATAATTTCTTCACATGAAATAAAGTGACTATTCAAATTATCATGGAGGTTAAAATGCTTAAACCATGTGATGGAATCTTATATTTGTTAATGTTTCCTAATTACATGCATGTGTGGATTCTGATGAACAGATGCAAATCAAAGGATTATTACATGGTGAATTGGCTTTGTCTAATTCCTAGTGACACACAGTAAGAACACAAACGCAAACAACAATTAGGAAATTAGTTATTGATTAACCTAGACATTGATAATCGATCATATCATAGTCTTGGGTCTGTACGTTACCAGGTGTGCACTTGGTATGCATGATTTTCTAACATGTTTTTATTATGTACATGATTAACTGAAGAATATGACATCGTTTTTTGACCTTCAGACAATGACATTAACACCATTGATTTCCATATGGATGCACTTATAAATTCAACCCAAGGGTGGCAATGTTGCACCATGTTACTCTCTCTCGTCACTATGAATTATTTCTTCAATTTATAACTTAACAGTTATTTGACGTACAGAAGATCCTGTTGTATGTACTTTCAGCAAATTCTGTAATAAGCACAGTGGTGTGCATATTATGAAGTTTGACAGCTGATTTGTCCCTGTTTTGGAGTTTGAATCCAAAATTAAAGTTTTACCTTCCCAGGAGCTTTGCATTTTAAACTTCATAACTGCCCTGTAAATTCCTTCTTGGGGCGGCTAGTAGAGTCTTGAAAAGAGGAAATTAGCAAGTGACTTAAAAGACAGTTTATGAGTCTGGTAAGTTACTGAGAATGGGGTAGATTATTCACAGAATGGCATGAGTGTCAACCAAAGATTTGTATCGTGCAACTGAAGTTGGTCTAAAATAAAAAATTAATAGAAAACAACTAGAGAAAATAGATGGGTCAGACTGGGAGCTGGGATATACCATGAATTCTCCAAATACACTCAGTGTTTCCACCTGGTGATGGGAATTGTTTTACAGTATCTCCATATCTCATCGATTTGGACTCACACATATTTTTGCTCTTGATTGATTACAGACTTTTACTTATGCAGTTTAACTTCCCACAGGGTGTGTATGGCATTGTGGTTGTGTATCAAAACTGCTTATTCTGAGGACACCTCTTGTTGTTCTCACACAGTAAGCTCTAAATGCATTGTACTGCACAACTTCCTTTTTTACAGTTTCATCACACTTTTGTGTGGTCAGTCATACAGGAGTAGACTTCATCACACAGTGAGTTGAGCTTTGTAAAAAAGAAAATAAAAAGAAGAAGAAAGTCTTGGATGATGCTAATGTTATCTTAATGTTGAGTAAAAATATGTCACTCTAGACTTTAGCATGATTCACTGTTTCCAGCATGTTTCATTTTATATCACGCCAATCTGGGAACTAATGATTTATAACCTGGTTGTCTTTGATGAGATCAAGGAAAGCGAGACTACACAGGACTTTAGATTATTCTTGAGCCAAGATCTTTAACGAACCTTTACTGCTGGGTAAGTAAAATGTTTAGTTTATCAAACCGCGCTGATAGTTTTTGCCATTGAAATTCTACAACATTTAGTTTTCCAGAGTTGATTTTATCTATTTTGATTAACAATAGAACAGTACCCAAATATACAGATTTGATATTTTTGTAATTCATATAAATCCCTTGGTTGTTTATAGTGATAGACTAACTTTTACTCACATATATCAGTTAATATCTGAATGATGGGAACGTTCAGGTTGTGGTTTTGGTGGTGGGGCCACCTGTAAGATGATGTAGATGTTCAAACAGGTTTTATATTTACTTCAAATCATCGTTCATTAGGTATCAGAAATAAGCAAAATGTTTTTTATTTGTACTACATCGTGTACTGCATGTAGACTTCGATGACTTATCAAGTCATACATCAGTTTGTAACCGATTCAAAAATACAAATGTCTGCAGTATAAAAATTGTCACTTGTAACAGCTGGCCATCTCATGCATCTCTTACTATGTACATTTTTGTTTTGTGTTTGATCACTTCCTTTGGTTTAGGGTCGTCATGGAGATAATTGTAAGGAGCGAAGTCATCCTCTCAGTTTACATCATTTCCTTCCTGATAGGTCTTCCAGCCAACCTCCTGGCTCTCTACGCCTTCAGTGTCAAGATCCACTCAAAACCAGTGCCTATCGACATCCTGCTCCTCAATCTGATTGTCTCTGACCTGCTCTTCTTGATCACCCTTCCTCTCAAGATGCATGAGGCAGCATCTGGAATGAAATGGAACCTGCCCAACTTTCTGTGCTCCATCACCGCATTCACCTTCTTCTCCTCAATCTACACAAGCTCCTTCCTATTGACGGCCGTCAGCGTGCTTCGCTACATTGGTGTGGCCTACCCAGTCACCTATCATCACCTGCACAAACCTGTGTATGGCATAGCCATCAGTGCAGTTATTTGGATAATCTCAACAGCACACTGCAGCATCACTTTCATCATACCGCTTCACCCAAACCTGGCCAACAAAAACTCAACTGTTTGCTATGAGAATTTCACTGAAGAGCAACTGGAGATTCTCCTCCCTGTTCGGTTAGAGATGTTCTTTGTACTCTGCCTAGTCCCTCTTATCATTTGTGTGTACTGCTACATAAGCTGCATCTGGATACTGTACAGCCGTCCCAGGATATCTCGAATGCAGAAGCAGAAAGCCATCGGCATGGCCCTCGGGACTCTGGCTGTGTTTCTCATTTGTATGTTACCATTCAGCCTCTCTCATTTAGTGGGTTACATCGAGGGTAAGAGCCCAAAATGGAGGTACTACACTTTGTTACTTAGCACGTTCAACACCTGTATCGACCCAATAATTTTCTACTTTTCTTCTTCTTCCTTCCAGTGCACAAGTGAAAAGTTCATTTTCAGGAAGCGCGAACGCAATGTTTCACCATTAGAAATGCAGGGCACAGGTACTACTGAAAAATAGGTTTTCATTTATATGCATATAAAGCTTGTTAGCGCTTCGCTTTACTGTCTGTAACGATCAACCACAAGAAGAAGTGGTGTTAGTTTGTAGGTCATAAAAGTTTTTTATTGACTGTTCCTCTGTATCTTTATGACCACACAGGTGCAGCATTAAGAAATTTGCTGCAAAGATCCAAAATACAACCAAATTGTGAAAGGCGCTGCAAAAGCCACAACACATCCAACTATAGAAAAGCACTGCAAAAGCTGCAATACAACAAAATGAACAAATGTCTACTCTGTTTTTGTGGCACAACAGTCATAGTCATGTTTCCAGCGGACGCTAAAAGGTGATGGACATTTAGATTTGTAAATGTACCTTTAGTTGCTCCCAGAATCATTTCTGTTGTGTTGTGACTTTTGCAGCGTGTTTTTAATTATGTTTTATTTTGCAAAAAAAAAACGCGTAATTATAGCTGCAGTTCTGTAAACCTCTGTTGTAATTGATTCACCTTTTTTGTTGACATTGTTTCCACTGAATATTCAGTGCTCCGATTTGTTCACCATAGTGCAAATGCCAGCAGAAGATGCTCCATCATGCAGAAAGAGACTGGTGGTGATTTGTACTGGTTTGATGAATTGTACCATGCTTCCTCGACCCTGTTAATACCTGCCGACACGTTTTTCTGGCTACACCTTTTTGTGAGCAACTCCTACTGGCATATTCGTGTCATTACTCTATTTCTTGCTACTGTCTTAATTGTTCGAAGTTGGCTTCAATTAAAAACCATGAGCAAATGTGTCTGTTCATTCTGCAATAAACTAACTTGATGAAAACTAGTAAGTAATTTGGTATCTCATTGCTTTAACTTTTTTTACAGTCAGCTGTAGTTTTGAGTATTTCACTCCCTTTGAATGACTTTTACTGTCAATGAATTTCTTAAAAAATAAAACAGGAAATGAGTATATGAAATAGGTGTTAGTTCGTTTCAGCAGATTTTTTATGTACTTTCTTTTTACCTTATTTTCATTTTGCATCCTGCAAAATGGTGTAGTCACAATGTTGTTAGTAAATCCAACAATTATTTTTTATTAAGTATAAATGCCATAACATGATATATACAAGGTTATGGAAAAATGATGACAAAGTTGTGTTTGCTAATGATGAATCTCAGGAATAAACACAGGAATAAAGGGAAACTGACAGCTCACTGAGGCAAATTTATACGTTTGAAAAACATACATTTACACTACTGTATAAAACTATTTAATGACTAAGAACTTTCTTCCTTATACAGTATTGCTGTATGTTTTAATCCGCTTAAAGTAAATGTAAGTTAATGTAAGTTATACATTCACAATGTCACACATAAACATTGACTAGATTAAAACAAAACTGCACCATAGTCATGAATATTATGTTTTCTCACAGAAAAAGACATTTCCTCAGACTTCGTTCAAAGGAACGATTGCATAAATGTAACTTCTTACCAGCTGATTCTTGCAAAACGACTCTGACTCCATGCACACTGGAGGAGGTGCACTCTGTCAGCTCCTCTGTCTGTCTCATCCTGCAGCTCTGATGTAAACCTGACATGATGTTTAGAAGACAATAGATGACAAAATGTCAAAAGCTGGGCCAAAACTAATTTCAGCATCTCTGCTGTGCACATCACAGCGTTCATCTTATCATCTTGGGAGAGAATATCTCCTGCACTGCCGCCTACAACAAGCAAGATGGCAGCACTGTGTCATCCTTTGGCACAAGCTTATCAGCTGCTGTCTCATGTGAGTTTACCATCTTGGCCCAGTTTGAATAAGGGCTGAAACAAGTAGTTGATTAACATATCAGTCACTCACTCTGTCTACATTTGGGATAATTTATTAATTACTAGTAGTTTTTCATCTGATTCTAACTGCTATGCTAAGAAAGGATCTATGAAGTCTATCAATGCATAATTTAGCTTTATTATTTAATTTACTTTGCAGAGACGTTAGCTTTAAAATTTTGTCAATAACTCTTCAGTTCTGTAGAAGAGTGGAACCAGTGTTATCTCTCAGTAAAAGTTCATCTAGTCATTTTTGTATCTACGTGTGGGCCAGACAGCCAGCTAACAAAGAAAGGATCCATACAAGGCTTGTTTTTACTGCAGTTCCTTATGTTATGCATTTATCTTTCTACGTATGATGCATTGTTCTTTTTCTTTTTTTTTGGAGCTGAAGCAAAACGAAAAAAAGAAAAAATTACATAAAGTTACACATGTAGTGTTGCACTCAATAGTTTAGCTTAAACGCAGCTAATCCAGCTAACATGCACACATTTATCATGATACAGGGAACAAGTCTGACATTCTCGTAACGCTCATGAACATGTTAATACTTACAAAGTCGAATATTCCCAAAGGCCCAAACGTTTAGGGAACTTTCAGAACATACACCAACTGCTTAAAGAACAACAACAAAAAAAACTTACTTAAAGGAAACGTCTGAGTTTTCACTAACTGTAGAGAAAGAGATTTACGTCGATTTAAATAAGTCAATTTACGTAAATAGTTTGTTTTGCTAGACTGCATGTAAACACGTGTAGATGCTTGTTCCGCCTCTGGTTTGGACACATAATAATATAATATAACTAGAATGCTGCATTTCCTGAAGAAAATGTGTGTGATTGCTGAACGCTACAAAACTGTTTGAGTAATGTTGAGATTGGAAACCCTGAACAATTTAGAAGTGAATGGAATGTTGTCTTGATGCCTTTCACATTTGAAAACATTAACGACAATTAGCTATCAGCACACAAAGTAATTTGAACCCTCTCCACATAAAAACAATTTGAAATATTTATATTAATTATTCTGCAATAGTAATACTAGACTTAAGAGTAAAACGTAAAAAAAAAAAGTACAGTCACAATAATATTGCTAAAACTGAATTTAAGTGAAATCAAAGCTATAAAACAACTAAAGGGAATAAAATACAAGAAACTCTCATGCTGGGTCAAAAGCCGGAGAGAAAAACTGAGTTTTAAGCTTGACTGAGAACTCCTGTTTAACTTGCAGAGATGCAGAGTAAATCCCACAAATTAGGACCTGCAGTAGCAAATGCAACTAACTGAGCTGCACTAACCTGCCTGTCCAAGCTAAAGCCACTGTCCACCTTAGCGTCCAGATTTGTGAGAGTAGGTTTAAGAAATTATTGTATTTTCATTCAAACTGAGGAAATTAAGAGCAACCCAGGCTCTCACTTCATCTAAACACTCCCTCAGTGAACATGTAGTAAAGCCATTGTTCTGTTTCACACAGGCAATTGAAATAAATAAATGCATATATATAAATGTATTTCCTGTAGTTTCCATTAAAGCCATGCAAAAACACAGTCCATGCAACCTTATGTGGTAAACCTTTCCACAAAGAGTCCGAGCCATACAGCCCAGAGGGCCATCAGTGTTGTGCTCTAGTCTCCACTGATGCGTCCCCCTCCAGTGTGAGGTGTCTTGGCTCCCCCTCGTGACTAAAACGAGCAGCTGCAGGCATGTGTTCATGTGTCTGTGAGTGAGTGTGGACATTTCCATAAGGCCCAGCCAGCTGTTCTTCTGTTATTCAACAGAACTCGAGGTCCTGCTAGTCATATGTGGCCTAATCCACTTTCTACACACTAGTGAGTTTGACTTCGACCCGTGTCTTTTTTACTGATGGTTTATTGCTTTATATGTCTTTCGGCTTTGAATGTGTCCTGCTCAAAGACTGTGGCTTTGTCAAAACTAATTATATTATGTTACTTGTCCATGTAGGAAAGAAATGCAGATGATTTTCAGTTCAGATTATTCATAAAGTCAGTAGTCTCAAATGCATCTACACGTGTTTACATGCATTTACATGCGGTCTACACGAAACACACTATCTACATAAATACGCAGATTTTTATACCCGTATAGCAGGGGTCTCAGACTCGCGGCCCGCGGGCCAATTGCGGCCCGCGAGGCGATAGTTTGTGGCCCCTACCTTAAATTAAAGTTTAATGTTAGTGCGGCCCGCGAGTTTGTTACTTGTGACGTACATGTAGGAAATGACGAATTGAGAAATGACGCAGATGATTTTCAGTTTACTGATGATTCTTCTGAGGGTCTCAAAAGCCAAATGTGGCTCAATGCATCTCTAGCAGCAAGATGTTTAGAGAGGCCATGTTCAGAAGAGCAGTTCATGTTCTTCAATTTCCACTTATGTTCAGGACAATTCATGTTCAGAAGAAAGCTTAAAGAACTGTTAATACAGACATTTGAATCCTAATTATTATAATTATTATTATTATTTTATTTACTTATTACTGATTGATTGATTGATTTTCTTATTAATTTCTTATTTATTTTCTTCTAATTTGTTTATTTATTTTTTCATATTATTTTGTGTTAAAAATAAAAAATAAAGACATTTGAGAAGATTAAAATTATTTAAAAGTTTTTCTTGTGGAAACCTGATGCGGCCCAGCCTCACCCCGACTCTGCCTCCAGCGGCCCCCAAGTAAATTGAGTTTGAGACCCCTGCCGTATAGGATAGAGTGAAATGGAAACGGATGATTCGCTGTGGCGACCCCTGATGGGAAAAGCCAAAAGAGTAGTAGTAGTATATTTGTTGAACCATTGATGCTTCCAAACAAGTAGGAAGTAAGATGGGCCATGTGCACCAATGAGTGAGCGGCAACAAAATTAAAAAAATAATAATAATGATTATTATTATTATTATTAGAATAATGAATAATTGAAAAGAAAGATAAAACCCTCAAACCCATTTTAGTTATATTATGTTACGAGACTGCCCAGGTGAATCCAGCACATTTGCTGAGAGGTAACTTTTATCACGCTGGGAAAAAGTAGGGAAATGAGCTACTGTAAATTTAGATCATAAAAACAAGGATTAGCAGTCCAACTTGACACATGCAAATGTACATGCTGCTTTACCAGGAGACGTGATGGAAATGAGTCATTGTTAACAGAAATTCACCTGTGCTTTTCCTGCTAGAACAAGTTAACATGTTAAATATCTAACGCTAGAAGGGAAAAAGTGATGTTTCCATCGCGTAGTGTAGATGAGCCTCCCTTTCAGCTTTCTGTTCTCTCTGTTCTCTTATCTGTCGAGCTGACGGATTTAAAATAGCTCATGACGTTTCCTGTAGGAGACTAAATAACTAGAGGGGGTGTACAAGGGCTTAAAGTGATGAGGGATGACCCTGAGCACAGCAACAGACCAGTGGGCTGTCACAGACACAATCACACAGCAGCTTGAATGGTACAAGGTAGGACTTGTTGTCCATATTAGT
Organism: Channa striata; assembly: GCA_033026295.1. Classification (NCBI taxonomy): domain Eukaryota; kingdom Metazoa; phylum Chordata; class Actinopteri; order Anabantiformes; family Channidae; genus Channa; species Channa striata. The sequence continues at coordinate 22,060,754 of CM065175.1, read as the reverse complement.
CAAATAAAATGATAAAATAAAGAGACAAATTCTCTTTTTTTTTTACTTTTTAAAAGTTGCTTTCATGATAATTGCTTTTGATGAAAAAGTACATTTTGGTAACTTTCATAAACCAGAAACGTAAAAGAAAAAAAAGAGGTTCTGAAAAAACTGTAACAACTTACTAACATGACAAACATATGATCTCAGACAAATAGTAATAATAACAATGACGGACCATCTTGTTAGTGTCACAATGGTAAAATGAGTAAATATAATGCGAAAAAAAAATTGTCAACATCATATTTCAACATAACACATTGTTTCTGCTGCTGTTTCAGAAAGATCAGGTGATTTCCTGAATGTTTTACAGCCATTACTTCCCTCATGGGGGCTCCTTATCTGATTAGACTGCTAAGCTTGTCCACAGGTAATATTCAGATTTATTTCTGGTTCTGTTGCTGAGTGTCATGTTATACATGAAGTTGTATTGTACATGAAGTTTAAGCAAATGTTTGTGACATTGTCAACTTTTAGGGAATGGTACTAAAACGAAGGAAGAAATAACAGAATAAAACAATTGCATATTTAGATCGTCAATATGTCATTTCACAACATATTGAAAACGTTTCTTAAATTGTGAATGTAACATTTTTATTAGCATTTTTTACAATGTTATGTCATAAACAGAGCTGTATAGTTTACTTTACATTTGGTATTCAAAATGGTATTTTACAGCAATATTTTAATTATGTTATTGAGAAATCTACATATTTGTTTTTCTTGGTATAACAAATGGCTCTAAATATTGCAAACATGGCTTTGTGGTTTTCTTGGTTAACATCACTGTGCATCCGCATTTCAATTTGTCCAACGCTTATTTCATTTTCACAATTCTCGCCACACCTGACACCACAAAAACACAATAACCACAACTAACACATGAGGTCTTACTCAATAATGTTCTCACTTTTTTCTTATTCTTTCCATCACCACACATTATTATTGCAGCTATCCAGCAGGTGGGAAGCTGGACCATCAAGGTACCCACAAAAATCACTGCAGTCGAGGGGAGCTGTGTTATAGTTCCATGTCAGACGGAACCTCATTCTGAAGTCATCTGGTACGAGTACCATGGCACAAATTATCCTGTGGTGTTTGGCAGAACTAAGACTAACAACATCGCAAAAAAATTCCGCGGACGCACCTCGGTGCTGGGCGAAGCTAAAGACGGAAACTGCACGCTGAGGATCAATGATGTGAGGCCTGCTGACAACAACTTAAAAGTGTATGTGTGGATCAACCCAGGCTCTAAGCAAAACCAAAGGTTTTATGATCAAACTGTAACTATTGTTGTTGGTAAGTATTTGTAAACCAAAATTTGATCAAATATAGGGCTGGATGATATGAATAAAGGAAGTATCGCAATATTCTTTGCATATTAGTCGATATTTAATATTATTGCAATGCAATTCAAGTCATTATTCTTCTCACCCAATAACACAATACGTAATTCCTTGCTACAGTTTTTAATACAACCAATTTCATTTATACAACTATACATCTAGAAATGAAAATTTTATTCTGTGCTTTTATGTGTTTGCTTTCTTTTTTCAGAGAGGAAAACTCCCATAATCTCAATTCAGGAACATATAGTTGCTGGGCAGATCTTTCAGGCCAACTGTAGTATAAACTACTCCTGCCCTTTCTCAGTTCCGTTACTTCACTGGAGCATCAGTACAGTTTTGAAGAACTCCACTTTAATTGTTTTCAATGAGGAAACGGCACAATGGTTGTACACAAACACACTGTACGTACTAGGAACGTATGAAATGCATAAAACAAAAATATGGTGCTCTGCAGAGTTCAAATCCTTCATCACAGAGAGTTCTCAAAAAACACTCAGCATTTTATGTAAGTGTCTGCTTAAAATGCAGCAAAGGACAAAAGCACATTTATATGTAACGAGTGAACTATCTTGTTATTTATATGATGATTGCCTATATCCATAGATAAACCTGTGGCTGTGAACCTGATAGGGGGAGAGGAACCGGTGACAGAGGGCGGCAGCGTCACGACAGAGTGTGGTGCTAATGCTAACCCACGGCCGCACATGTACTCGTGGCTCAGACGACAGATGGATCAGATCAACAACATAAACTCAACTGAGAGGAATATGTCCTTCAGCAACATCAAACGACACACCTCTGTGTCCTGCATCGCTCACAATGACATTGGATTTGGGCAGTCTAACTGGTTGGATCTAGATGTTCAATGTAAAAAGTCTTACTGATATAATCGCAATATAATCATTCACACAAGCAACATGCTCAGCTTTTCCAGGGTACTGATCAGCAGAACTGCATTATTAAAAGCTAAGAATTAATCTTTTTGTCGGGGGTTGTCCAGAGGCATGTCATGTTCTGACAAACACATAACGTATGAGCATAAGGAAAGCTTTTTTTGAAAAGTAAAGAAAAAAATCCTTTAAAACATTAGCATCACATTTCAGGATTTGGCATCAGGATCAGGTTGATTTCTCTACCGGAACTACACAACATAAGATGTATAGCTCTTCCCCCACTCCAAATATTGTTTAAATGAGTAAATTTCCATGACAACCGAGCTACTCTATCTGGTGAGGCAGATCACGTAAGAGGAAATTAAGAGGAAGGACTTAAATCGAGGAAGTCAAGAGTACTGAAACTAAACCACAGTCAACGTAATGTACCACAATCAAGCAAAAAAAGGAAATACGAGACCCAGAGCCTGTTAGTATTCAGTCGTGCAAAGTAATTATGTACATTTACTTGGTGCATTGCGTTTAGTAATTTAGTTATGCTAGTCTTATATATATATATTATCTTCTTAGAGAGTTAGTAATGTGTTAAATAAATGTAGAGGAGTCAAACAGTAAAAGTGCACAAAAATAAGAAATTGCAGAGTTATTAGCCTTGATGTGTTGTTTTTTTGGATAAAATAATGTTTTCATTAGTATGTAGGTATAGTTGTCAGTGAAGAAAATTATATTCCCTCTTCTGCTTCAAAATGTCTGCAAAAATGTGGAAAAGCCTGTGTAAAATTGTAGCATTTAGTCCAAATTAAGTGCCATAAGTACATGTGTGGGATGCATTATAGAGTTATAATCCACTTGTATTGTTCCTATAATTGTTAGTAGGAGAACTGCTTTTAGATTGATGATACTGTGGCTTTATTGATTTCTCATTACATAACATTTTTGTTCCATCTTAGATGTACCAGAAATCCTACCTGAGTCATTGTGCCACCTTACAGAAGAAGTTTTGAGGTGTATCTGCCGTGCCGAGGCGTCCCCTAATGCCTCTATATACTGGACCCTTGATGGAAACCTCACTCTCCCTCTGTCCTTCAGCTTTGTTTCTACAAATGAGAAAAATGTAGTTTCTGGAGAACTACTAGGGTCAGCTAAAAATCTGACTAATGTAACTTGCACAGCCTGGAACTCATTCGGGAGTGATACAGCACTGCTGAATATCAGCAACTTATCAAAAGCACGTAAGTTGCGCTTGTTTTGTGTGCACATGTGTATCATCTTTATTTTTATATAAATGCAAATATGCATCATCTTCTATCTTTTTCCAGCTTATTTTGCTATGTGGTTTTTTGCTTCATTGGTCGTGGGAACTGCTTTGCTGTTTGGATGTGCATTGTGCATCTCCAGAAAATATTCCACAAACCGGTTGGTACAGTAGACTTTGCTCCTTCACATAGATTATGGTTGTGTTGTGGTGGTTAAGCTTTTTATTGCTCTTTCTTTATTGCCATATTGTCTTTAAATATCTGCAGACAATCACGGGAGATTGTGCGCAACTCTAGCCTCTCAAGGTATGAAAATCGGTCATTATGAATGTCTGCAAGAATCCATTTCAAATTTGCTTACATAAAAGACAAATATTTGTGTCATTCCAAGGCCACAAAATTATGTGGACAATGTCCAACTGCAACAAAGGTGGACTCCTCGAAGGTAAAGAAAGCTGTTTTGCTTTTAATCTCATCACTTGCTGTTATGTGTCATTGATGTGGTATATCTGATAAAAATCAGGAAATTCATATGACACATCAAACAGTGAAAAGGATTTTTGTCAATAATGGATGTGGACAAGCTGGAATAAAATAACATTTACCTAAATAAAGGACATAATATCCAAGTGGCTCCATGTCAAGGTCCTACTGTCTCTTTCTTCCTAACAGATCTCAAGATAAACAGCTACAATTGAGGCCTTGCAAGCCACAAAGGAACTCCGAGGAGGAGAGATTTTCCTGCATTTACGAGAACGAGTGTATTGAGAAGCGCAGAGTAACGAGACCTCAACAGTGCGAAAATAAAGCAACAGCCTGCCGAAGAAAAGATGAAGCTAAGGTACAGTCATTCAAAACACACAAGCTATCATTTTAATAACATAACCTGATAAAATGGATGAATCGGACTAGGAGCTGGACTATACCTTAAAAAATACTGTAGTGCCAAATTTTCCAAACACATTAGATTATTTTATCTCCAAATTGCTTTGATTTCAAGTGGCACACTGCAGGGCTTTTTTTTTTTTTTTTACTTCTCACAGGTCTTGTATGGCAACATGTTTATGTAAACTGCTGAATCTGAGGACATCTGCTCTCATGCAGTAAGCTCTAAATGCATTCTGCTGCGCAACTTCCTACTTAACAATTTCATCACACTTGAGCATGGTCAGTCATACAGGAACAAACCTGATGAAAGTGAGCAGAGTTTTGCCAAAAAAAGGACAGAAAAGAAAAATAAAAAATAACTAATGCTATATGGTATACAGTCTAAAACCATCTTAACATGTTATTGACACAAAAGAGTCTATTTATATTTCTTGTTGCAATCTTACACATAAAATAATGACTAATTCTCTGAGAAAGCTGTGATAAATGTACATTTGAATAAATGTAGGCTCATTAAATTTAAAACATAATAATGTTTAGAGTTCTTTCCAGATCGTGTTAGAGGGGGTTTTACTTTCAATACAATATACTAAATGCAATGTACAAGTCAAAATGATCTGCAGTTTTGCATTTTGGTTAATATTTACCCAATGATGGTATCTCATTGCTCAATAGAAAATTGCGTAGAGCAATGTCTCGCTCTAGGCTTTTGCATGACTCGCTCTTTCCGGCAACTCTCTTTATATATCAAGCTCATCTTTGAACTCACTACTTATAACCTGGTTGTCTCTGAAGAGAGGAAGGAAAGTGAGACTACACAGACCTTTAACTCTTTTCTTGAGCCTTAAGATCTTTGATAACCTTTACTGCTGGGTAAGTAAAAATGTTTAGTTTATCAAACCCTGCAGATATTTTTTGATATTGCAATTCCACAACATTTGTTTTTTCAGAACTGACTTAACCATTCTGATATACAATAGAACAGTTTCAGAATATGCACATTTGATGTCCACTGTCTTCGGCCAGATGCATGTATAGAATAAACCAACATGTTTATAGGACTTGATGATGTAAAAAATATATATATATATGCACCTATATAAATCAGTTGATTGTTTATAGTGATCGACTTACTCACTTGTGTCAGTTAATATCTGAATGATGGGAACGTTCAGGTTGTGGTTTTGGTGGTGGGGCCACCTTTAAGATGATGTGGATGTTCAAACAGGTTTTATATTTATTTAAAATAAGTGTTCATTAGGGATCGGAAATAAGCAAAATGTTTTTTATTTGGGCTACATCATGTACTGCATGTAGACTTAGATGACTTATCAAGTCATACATCAGTTTGTCACTAGTACAAAAATAAAAATGTCTGCAGTATAAAAATTGTCACTTGTAACAGCTGACATTTACTGTCTCTCTTACTATGTATATTTTTGTTTCGGGTTTGTTCACTTCCTGTGGTTTAGGGTCGTCATGGAGCAAGTTGTAAGGAGCGAGGTGATCCTCTCAGTTTACATCATTTCCTTCCTGATAGGTCTTCCAGCCAACCTCCTGGCTCTCTACGCTTTCAGCGTCAAGATCCACTCAAAACCAGTGCCTATCGACATCCTGCTCCTCAATCTGATTGTCTCTGACCTGCTCTTCTTAATCATCCTTCCTCTCAAGATGCATGAGGCAGCATCTGGAATGAAATGGAACCTGCCCAACTTTCTGTGCTCCATCACCGCTTTCACCTTTTTCTCCACAATCTACACGAGCGCCTTGCTCCTGTCGGCCGTCAGCGTGCTTCGTTACATTGGTGTGGCCTACCCTGTCACCTATCATCACCTGCACAAACCTGTGTATGCAATAGTGATCAGTGCAGTTGTTTGGATAATCTCAACAGCACACTGCAGCATCACTTTCATCGTGCAACTTCACCCGTCCCTGACCAACAAAAACTCAACTTTTTGCTATGAGAAGTTTACACCAAAGCAGCTGGAAATTCTCCTCCCTGTGCGGTTAGAGATGTTCTTCGTGCTCTGCCTAGTCCCTCTTATGATTTGTGTGTACTGCTACATGAGCTGCATTTGGATACTGTACAGCCGTCCCCGGATATCCCAAATGCAGAAGCAGAAAGCCATCGGCATGGCCCTCGGGACTCTGGCTGTGTTTCTCATTTGTATGTTACCGTACAACATCTCTCATTTAGTGGGTTACATCGAGGGCGAGAGCCCAAAATGGAGGTACTACGCTTTGTTACTCAGCACCTTCAACACCTGTATCGACCCCATCATTTTCTACTTTTCTTCTTCCTCCTTCCAGTGCACAAGTAAAAAGTTCATTTTCAGAAAGCGTGAACGCAATGTTTCACCATTAGAAATGCAGGGGACAAGCACTAGTGAAAAATAGGTTTTCATTTATATGCAAATAAAGCTTGTTAGTGTTCCACTGTACTGGTGGTATTAATGTTGTGGTCACTATAACAGTCTTTCATTGACTGTTCCTTTCTGTAACTTTATAACCAGCTCTCATGTCAAACCCTTTAACTAGCACAGTTTTACACAGTATGACAGGCATCTGCAGCTGAGTTTGACATTTATCTAGTGGTCACAAAGCAGATTGTGTAAGTGTGTGCAATATATGACTCCTTGAGGTCTTAAAACACACTGTTTTCTATCACCTAATATAAGCATACATATAACATGTAATTTGAAAATAAAAACATAACATCATTTGAAAGACAAAGAACTAACCGAGTTCACATATTATATAAAGTATGTCTGATTATGTAGCCTAGTGACAAATAGACAAATAGTCACTTCATTGTTAAACATGACCTGAAGTGACATTTTAATAAACGATTCTTTATCAGTCTGGCAAACTTTTATCAGAATACCAAGTTCTGCTTCAATTAGTAATTTATGCTTATTCTTTAGTGTTTGCCTCTTGTACACAGTAAATTTCAATCTATACGTAAGTATAGTACACTTTAAACTTAAACAGCTAAACAGTTTACCATAGTAGAAAAGTCAATTTAGGTGTCATCCTAACTCAATATGTTGGAGTATTCCTTATGACTATTTCAAATAACAAAATAATTTAGAGTTAAATTTACCTCATAACACACTCCAAACAACACACATATTTAAGTTGTCCGAGGATCAGTTACATAAACAGTAATCTAAGTTACTGGTAAACCCACCCTAACCAACTGCCTTCCAAAAAATAGTTACTTATTTAACTGTATTAGTTTAAACCTCTTTTGTACATAACTTTCCATTTTGTTCATGTTGTTTTTAGTCTGTAAATATCAAGTGCTCAGATTGTCCCACCATAGTGCAAATGCCAGCAGAGGATGGGGGCAGAAAGAGACTGGTGGTCAGTTGTACTGGTTTAATACAGTGTAACATGGTGCTGTGACCCTATTAATACCTGCCTACAAATGTTTTTTAGCAGTGGCACTTTTTTGTGAATAACTGCCTCCAATTGACATAGTTATGCTGTTGCCTCATTTGTTGCTATTGCGCTTGATTCTTTTAAGCTGGCTTCACTTAAAAACAATAAGTATATGAGTGTTTCCATACTACAATAAACTAACTTGATGAAAACTAGCAAGAAGTTTTTACTGTTATTAACTGAGTAAAGTTGATGAAATGTCATAAGTTAAGACAGCTATGGGATTTTTATATTGATATGTTTCAAGCCGAGTGACGTTACCAATTTTGATAGCCACAGGCGTTAATCTACCATTTAAAGCAACCCTATTCAACCCCCCAAGTAGACATCGTCTCTCTGCTCTTGGGTCCAGCCTGGATATGGGGAATGCTGAACTGGGAGCGGCAATCAACCGCCTGTTCCTCCTTTGGCAGTGTGTAACCGAGCCAGACCAGAGTGGGAGGCTTTTCAGCTGCTTATTAAATTGTCCCAAGGCAAAAGACCTGAGTATGCCATTGTTTTGCACACAGCAGCAGCATAAATCAGCGGGAATTAGCCAGCTCTTTATGACAAGTTTAACAATCACTTTCAGAGTGGCTAAAGTATGAACTGGCCACCCGTGACCTTTATAGGGGTTTTAAGACTATGTCGTGAATTAATTGACTATGTAAACAAAAAATTTTGTTTACCTAAAATGATGACTTTTACAAAACTGTGATAAATGTACAGTAAAATTGCTCATGAACTCAAAACCTAATAACTATGTTTAGCATTTATTCCACCAAAGATCTCGTGGGAGGAGGTTTTAAATTTGCATACTGAATTCAATATACAGGTCAATGTGAGCTGCTAATTTGCATTTGGTATCTCATTGCTCAGTAAAAATCTAGAGCAATGTGTCACTCTGGGGTTGATGAAAACTTCCTGTTTCTAACTTGTCTTATTTTATATCAAATTTATCATTCAACTCACAACGTCTAACCTGGTTGTCTTTGATGAAAGGAAGGAAAGAAAGACAACACCGAACTTTAGCTGTTTTCTTGAACCTTAAGTTCTTCGACAATCTTTATTGCTGGGTAAGTAAAAGTAATTAGTTTATCAAGCTCTGCAGATTGTTTGTGCTCTTGTAATGTCACAATATTGTTTTTTTTGGGGGGGTCTGGCTTTACCTATTCTGATATACCATAAAACTGTTCCCAGATATACAGATATGATGTTTTTAAAATTCATTGTCTTGGACCAGATGCATGTAAAATATACCTACAGGTCCACAGGAATTGATGATGTAAATTAAGATATAACTGCACAAAAATAAATACCATGGCTGTTTACAAGGAAAGACAAACTATTACTTACTTATGTGAGTTAATATCTGAATGATGGGAAGGTTCAGATTGTGTTTTTGGTAGTGGGGCCACCTTTAAGTTGAGGTGGTCAAAAAGGTTTTATATTTGCTTAAAAGCTACGTATCATAAAAAACTTTTCGTTTTACTTTACTGTTCATTTTACTTTTTATGTAGACATCTAACACATTCATACACCAGTTTGTCACCGATACAAAAATACAAATGTCTGCAGTATAAAAATTGTCACTTGTAACAGCTGGACATCTTCTGCATCTCTTACTATGTACATTTTTGTTTGCCTTTGTTCACTTCCTGTGGTTTAGGGTCATCATGGAGATAACTGTAAGGAGCGAAGTCATTCTCTCAGTTTACATCATTTCCTTCCTGATAGGTCTTCCAGCCAACCTCCTGGCTCTCTACGCCTTCAGCGTCAAGATCCACTCAAAACCAGTGCCTATCGACATCCTGCTCCTCAATCTGGCAGTTTCTGACCTGCTCTTCTTATTCATCCTTCCTCTCAAGATGCATGAGGCAGCATCTGGTATGAAATGGGACTTGTCCAACTTTCTGTGCGCCATCACCGCATTTACCTTCTTCTCCTCAATCTACACGAGCGCCTTCCTATTGACGGCTGTCAGCGTGCTTCGTTACATTGGTGTGGCCTACCCTGTCACCTATCACCTTCTGTTCAAACCTGTGTATGCAATAGGATCAGTGCAGTTATTTGGATAATCTCAACAGCACACTGCAGCATCACTTTCATTGTGACTCTTCACCCAAACTTGGCAAACCACAACTCAACTATTTGCTACGAGAATTTCACTGACAAGCAGCTGGAGATTCTCCTCCCTGTGCGGTTAGAGATGTTCTTCGTGCTCTGCCTAGTCCCTCTTTTGATTTGTGCGTACTGCTACATAAGCTGCATCTGGATACTGTACAGCCGTCCCCGGATATCTCGAAAGCAAAAGGTGAAAGCCATCGGCATGGCCCTCGGGACTCTGGCTGTGTTTCTCACTTGTATGTTACCATTCAGCCTCTCTCATTTAGTGGGCTACATCGAGGGCAAGAGCCCAACATGGAGGTACTACACTTTGTTAGTTAGCACCTTCAACACCTGTATCGACCCCATCATTTTCTACTTTTCTTCTTCCTCCTTCCAGTGCACAAGTGAAAAGTTCATTTTCAGGAAGCGCAAGGTCAATGTTTCACCATTAGAAATGCAGGGCACAGGTACTAGTTAATTGTAAAACAGGTTTTCATTTATATCCATTTGAAGCTTGTTAGTGTTCCACTGTAAACCAACCATGACAACAGCCGGTGGTGTTACTATGATATTCTTTCTTTGACTCTTCCTTTCTGCAACTCTGTGACCAATGCTCATGTCAAACCCTTTAACTAGCATAATTTTATATAGGCATTGTTTTAGCTGAGTTTAATATTTGGTTGGTGGTCACAAAACAGATTGTGTAAGTGTGTGCTATATGCGACTCACTGAGGTGTAAAAACGCACTGTTTTCTGTTAATAACTTCAGTGTTCATACATCTTTTAAAAAGGGAAATTTAAGCACTTTTCAAGCACTTTTAAGGTCAGTTTTCAAGTTTTTCGATCACTTCACAGCTGTGGTATTAACTGCCATTAATTCTGTTTTTAAAAGGTTACAATTTTTCCTTTTTTGTTGAAAATGTTACAGTGGTAATAATTCTATGTGCTTTGTGATGACGTCACACATGCCGATGGAGTCTGACTAGAGTTTATTATGTTAAGACATAGTTCTAATGTTTTTGGCCATGCTATTTAAAACAGATAAGAAACCAAATTAAAACTTGAACATAAACTGCTGTTTGCAAACCGAGTGATAAACTTTTCTTCACTTTGCTACAGCTTTACTGAGTCAGCCATAAGTTTCCAGGTTATAATGTTTGCTAACATTTCAGTTGCAGAAAGTTACTGACATTCCTGTTATTGTTAAGTACTGTCGGGTACGTTCACTGAATATTTCATAAACTAGCAGGTCATAACTGACATGAAATACCGGCACAGCCACACTGACTCAGTTAGCGGTTAGCATACACACACGAACATGTACGTGTAGCATTAAGCTAACGGTACTCGAAGATTTAATAGCACAACTCACCTTTCATGAGACCTGAAAGCGCAGAATCTCCCAGGATGAAAATCTGTAGGTCTTTTCTGCAGCAGGCTGTGCGTGGATATTTTCTCCTTTTATCCATATTTTGTATTTTTCATTTTCGAACAAGCTCGTGGCTTGTTGGCGCAGTTGTGTCTGACTCCGTGCGTTGGGGGAGGGGCGGGGTCACGAGCCCAATTCATGGATAATAGAAAATATGTCTGATGATGTAGAAATAGACAAAGTTATGTCACGGGGTGGTAAACATGACCTGAGGTGACGTTTCACCAAACTGGATTTATTATTTTTTATCAGTATGAGTGGTTTAATCAGAAGATCTAGCTGTTTGAATTAGTAATTCATGCTAATCTTTTACTGTTTACCTTTTGTACATCGTGAATTTTATAATGACTTAAATTTAGTAAAAAAAAAAATTCTGATTGATTGCCTTGAAAAAAACCCAAATGAAATGTAACAGGTATCGTCTTTTGTTCTTTGAAATACATATTAAGTGTAGTACATTTTCTATTTAGTTTACACAAGAAAATAAACAGCATGCAATACTTGAAAATTGAATGTCGGTGTCTTTGTGACTCAGTATGACCATTTCAATCAATTAAATTATTTCAAGTTAAATTTACCGTGTCACGTATTTGAAACCATATGCAGAATTAAGCCGTGCCAACTACTATGACATTTCTTGCAACTTTGAAAGTTTGAGGTTCAGTTACATAAACTGTGATCTGATTTACTTATGAAAACCATGAAACCAACTGCCTTAAAAAACAATTAATTGTTACTTGTGTAATTGTAGTATTTAAAACATCTGTTGTACATGACTTTCCTTTTTGCTCACATCGTTTTCAGTCTGTAAATATCCAGTTCCCAGATTTGTCGCACTGTTGTGCCATTGCGGCAGAAGATGATTAACCTCTTTTGTTGCTACTGATTTTTTAGATTAGCTTCACTTAAAAACCATAAATAGAGTTTAGAGTACTAGATGAAAACTAGTAAGAAGTTTAAACTGTTAATGACTAAGTAAAGTTGACTAAATAGCATAAGTTAAGACAGCTACTGGATTTTAGAGTTATAGGTTTCATGCTGAGTGTTACCAATTTTGATTCATAAAGTGGTTGGTCTACTATTACTAGCAACCCTCTCTGATCCCCACCAAACATTCCCAAGAAGCCTGCTTCGTTTCTCTAATGTCAGGTCCAGCCCAGGTAAGTGGCAACTTATCTGCTGATATCTGACTCACTGAGGTGTTAAAACGCTGTTTTCTGTCATTTAATATGTACATATTTAACATGTTGTTTGGAAATGAATCAAACAAAACTTTGTGTGAAAGACCAAGAACTGAATTCAACTATAATAAAAAGTCTGTCTGATGATGGTGAAACAGACTAAGTTACTTCATGGTGTATTAAACATAACCCGAGGTGACATTTTCTTAAAGTTAAATGTAGCTTGTACCATATCCCAAACACAGGTATTTAAGTTGTGCTTGTTAAAAATATCAAACCAACGGCCTTAAAACTCAAATGTCCGCTGTGTAACTGTAGTATTATAAACCTCTGTGGTACATGACTTTATATTTGTTGACATTGTTTTCAGTCTGTTCATATCCACGCTCAGATCTGTCCTGCCATTGTAAAAATTGCAGGGTTGTTGTCTCTTGCACTGGTTTAAATAATTGTACCATGATGCTTTGACCTTATTAATAACTGCCTACAAGTTTTTTCAGTAGGCAACTTTTTGTGAATTATTGCCTCATACTGGTGCAGTATTGTCATTGCAGCGTTTGTTGCCACTGGACTTGATTCTTTTAAATTAGCTTCAATTAAAAACAATGAAAAATTAGTTTGTTTATTCTGCAATACACTATCTTAAAAACTACTAAGAAATTCATATTATTAACTGAGTGAAGTTGACTAACTGAAGTTAAGACAACTATTGGATTTTTATTATTTCAAACCAAGTGATGTTACCAACTTTGATTCCCAAAGTCTTTGGTCGACTAATACTAGCAACCCTCTTAGATCCCCACCGAACGTTCCCAAAAAGCCTCCGTCATCTCTCCGCTCTCATGTCCAGTGTTGGAATGGGGAACGGTAGATTGAGGGTGGCAACCCTGTTCCTCCTTTGAGTGTTTTTACCTGAGCCAGACCAGAGCGGGAAGCGTTTTGGCTGATGATTTATGGACAGTAGCAGAAGAAAGCACAATGGAAGTCAGGACATTATCAGGACTTGTTTTATCAAGTACTTTGGATGAACAGGCCACCCATGACCATCCAAACTGTATATCTTAAATTGACTGTGTAAACAAACAATCTGTTTATATATTGATTGAATAATATTGATTTATTATCTGAGAAAGCTACGATAAACGGACACTTTAATAAATGAAGGCTCATGAAATTCAAACCTTATAATACGGTTAGAGTTTATTCCAGCAGAGATCATGTGGCAGGTTTTACATTTACATACTGAATTTATTTTACGGGTAAGCATGAGCTGCAGTTTTGCATTTAGTAAAAGAGCAATGTCTCACTCTGGGCCTTATCATAGCTCGCTGTTTCTCACTTGACTCATTTTACATCAAGTACAAATTATAACCTGGTTAAGTTTGTTGAAAGTAGGAAAGGGAGACTACACAGAACGTCAGCTGTTCTTACATGCCTAAACAACTTCGACAACCTTTTTACTGCTGGGTAAGTAAAAAGGATAGTTTATCAAACTCTACAGATTGTTTTTGCTGTTGAAAATGCATATTTGTTTTTTCAGAGCTGGCTTTATTATATACATATAACTATTTATACCCAAAGGTTTATAGGTATTGGTGATGTAAATAAAGATATAACTGCACAAACTGAATAACGTGGTTGTTTATGTTGTTAGACTAACTATCAATTACTCATGTCAGTTATTTTTAGGAAAGGGAAGTTCAGATTTTGGTTTTGCTAGGTTTTATACCTGCGTATATTCTTTGTTAATTATATAACTAAAACAAGCTAAATATTTTTAATTTAGACTAAATCATGTGCTGTATATAAACTTATCAAGTCATTCACCAGTTTGTCACTGATACAACAATACAAATGTCTGCAGTATAAAAACGGTCACTTGTAACAGCTGGACATCTCCTGCCTCTCTTACTTTGTACATTTTTGTTTGCCTTTGTTCACCTCTGTGGTTTAGGGTCGTCATGGAGCAAGTTATAAGGAGCGAAGTCATTCTCTCAGTTTACATCATTTCCTTCCTGATAGGTCTTCCAGCCAACCTCCTGGCTCTCTACGCCTTCAGCGTCAAGATCCACTCAAAACCAGTGCCTATTGACATCCTGCTCCTCAATCTGACGGTTTCTGACCTGCTCTTCTTATTCAATCCTTCCTCTCAAGATGCATGAGGCAGCATCTGGAATGAAATGGGACCTGCCCAACTTTCTGTGCTCCATCACCGCATTTACCTTTTTCTCCACAATCTACACGAGCTCCTTGCTGCTGTCGGCCGTCAGCGTGCTTCGTTACATTGCTGTGGCCTACCCTGTCACCTATCATCACCTGCACAAACCTGTGTATGCAATAGTGATCAGTGCAGTTATTTGGATAATATCAACTGCACACTGCAGCATCACTTTAATTATACCGCTTCACCCGTCCCTGGCCAACAAAACTCAACGGTTTGCTATGACAACTTCACTGAGAAGCAGCTGGAGATTCTCCTCCCTGTTCGGTTAGAGTTGTTCTTCGTGCTCTGCCTAGTCCCTCTTCTCATTTGTGTGTACTGCTACATGAGCTGCATCTGGATTCTGTACAGCCGTCCCCTGATATCCAGAATGCAGAAGCAGAAAGCCATCGGCATGGCCCTTGGGACTCTGGCTGTTTTTTTAATATGTATGTTTCCGTACAACATCTCTCATGTTGTGGGTTACATCGAGGGCGAGAGCCCAAAATGGAGGTACTACGCTTTGTTACTCAGCACATTCAACACCTGTATCGACCCCATAATTTTTTACTTTTCCTCTTCCTCCTTTCAGTGCACAAGTAAAAAGTTCATTTTCAGAAAGCGCAAACACAATGTTTCACCATTAGAAATGCAGAGCACTAGTTAACTGTAAAACAGGTTTTCATTTATATGCATTTGAAGCTTGTTAGTGTTCCACTGTGCTGGTGGTATTAATGTTCTGGCCTCTCTGATCTTCTTTCAGTGACTGATCCTGTAACTCTATGATCCCTGCTCATGTCAAACCCTTTAACTAGTACGACTGCTGCGTGCAGTATATCTGACTCACTGAGGTGTTAAAACGCTGTTTTCTGTCATTTAATATGTGCATATTTAACATGTTGTTTGGAAATGAATCAAACAAAACTTTGTGTGAAAGACCAAGAACTGAATTCAACTATAATAAAAAGTCTGTCTGATGATGGTGAAACAGACTAAGTTACTTCATGGTGTATTAAACATAACCCGAGGTGACATTTTCTTAAAGTTAAATGTAGCTTGTACCATATCCCAAACACAGGTATTTAAGTTGTGCTTGTTAAAAATATCCAAACCAACGGCCTTAAAACTCAAATGTCCGCTGTGTAACTGTAGTATTATAAACCTCTGTGGTACATGACTTTATATTTGTTGACATTGTTTTCAGTCTGTTCATATCCACGCTCAGATCTGTCCTGCCATTGTAAAAATTGCAGGGTTGTTGTCTCTTGCACTGGTTTAAATAATTGTACCATGATGCTTTGACCTTATTAATAACTGCCTACAAGTTTTTTCAGTAGGCAACTTTTTGTGAATTATTGCCTCATACTGGTGCAGTATTGTCATTGCAGCGTTTGTTGCCACTGGACTTGATTCTTTTAAATTAGCTTCCATTAAAAACAAAAAAAAATTAGTTTGTTTATTCTGCAATACACTTTCTTAAAAACTACTAAGAAATTCATATTATTAACTGAGTGAAGTTGACTAACTGACATAAGTTAAGACAACTATTGGATTTTTATTAGATGTTTCAAGCCAAGTGATGTTACCAACTTTGATTCCCAAAGTCTTTGGTCGACTATTACTAGTAACCCTCTTAGATCCCCACCGAACGTTCCCAAAAAGCCTCCGTCATCTCTCCGCTCTCATGTCCAGTGTTGGAATGGGGAACGGTAGATTGAGGGTGGCAACCCTGTTCCTCCTTTGAGTGTTTTTACCTGAGCCAGACCAGAGCGGGAAGCGTTTTGGCTGATGATTTATGGACAGTAGCAGAAGAAAGCTGAAGGAATTATCCAGAACATTATGACATGTTTTATGAAGTACTTTCAGAGTGGTAAAGGATGAACAGACCACCCATGACCTTCCTAGGGACACGAAGAGCATATCTTAAACTGACCATGTAAACTATATGTTTACTTAAAATAATTTCTTCTTCTCTGAGAAAGCCATGATAAACCCATGAAAACTCATGAAATCCAAACCTAATAATAATGTTTAGAGTTTATCCCTGCAGAGATCTCATGGGAGGAGGTTTTACATTTACATACTGAATTCCATGAACAGGTCAACTTGAGTTGCAATTTTGCATTTGGTATCTCGCTGCTCAGCTAAAATTGCCTGGAGCAATGTCTCACTTTGGGCTTAATCAAAACTCGCTGTTTCCCACTTGACTCATTTAATATGAAGCTCGTCATTGAACACACAGCCTATAACCTGGTTGTCTTTCATGAGAAGAGGGAAAGGGAGACGACACAGAACTTCAGCTGCTTTCTTGATCTTTAACAAACTTTACTGCTGGGTAAGTAAAAACGATTAGCTTATCAAACCCTGCTGATTGTTTTTTTTTTTGTAATTCCACAACATTTGATTTTTCAGATTGGGCTTTACATATTCTGATATACAATAGAACAGTTCCCAGATATGCAGATATGAAGTAATAGAAATGTAACGTCTTGGACCAGATCCATATAAAATATACCTACAGGTCCATAGGAATTCATGATGTAAACAATGATATTACTGCACCAAAATTAATAACATGGCGGTTTTTTTAGTGATAGACAAACTATTAATTACTTAAGTCAGGTAACACCTGAGTAAGTAGAAGGAACCGACTGTAGTTTTAGTGACCTCCTATAATATGATGAGGTTTAAACAGGTTTTATTTTTCTTTATAATCATTGTTCATTAGGCAATAGAAACAAATATTGTTTTCTCAATCCTTCTTAATAAGACTAAATGATGTACTGTACATGGACTTCAATTAATCATCAAGTCATTCACCAGTTTGTCCCTAGTACAAGAAGAAAAATTGTCACTTGTAACAGCTGTTCATCTGCTGGATCTTTTACTATGTAAATTTTTGTTTTGTGTTTGATCACTTCCTTTGGTTTAGGGTCGTCATGGAGATAACTGTAAGGAGCGAAGTGATACTCTCAGTTTACATCATTTCCTTCCTGATAGGTCTTCCAGCCAACCTCCTGGCTCTCTACGCCTTCAGCGTCAAGATCCACTCAAAACCAGTGCCTATCGACATCCTGCTCCTCAATCTGGCAGTTTCTGACCTGCTCTTCTTATTCATCCTTCCTCTCAAGATGCATGAGGCAGCATCTGGAATGAAATGGGACTTTTCCAACTTTCTGTGCTCCATCACCGCATTCACCTTTTTCTCCACAATCTCCACGAGCGCCTTGTTCCTGTCGGCCGTCAGCGTGCTTCGTTACATTGCTGTGGCCTACCCTGTCACCTATCATCACCTGCACAAACCTGTGTATGCAATAGTGATCAGTGCAGTTATTTGGATAATCTCAACAGCACACTGCAGCATCACTTTCATCGTGCAACTTCACCCAAACTTGGCAAACCACAACTCAACTATTTGCTATGAGAATTTCACTGAGAAGCAGCTGGAGATTCTCCTCCCTGTGCGGTTAGAGTTGTTCTTCGTGCTCTGCCTAGTCCCTCTTCTGATTTGTGTGTACTGCTACATGAGCTGCATCTGGATTCTGTACAGCCGTCCCCTGATATCCCAAATACAGAAGCAGAAAGCCATCGGCATGGCCCTCGGGACTCTGGCTGTTTTTTTAATATGAATGTTACCATTCAGCCTCTCTCATTTAGTGGGCTACATCGAGGGTAAGAGCCCAACATGGAGGAACTACACTTTGTTACTCAGCACATTCAACACCTGTATCGACCCCATAATTTTCTACTTTTCTTCTTCCTCCTTCCAGTGCACAAGTGAAAAGTTCATTTTCAGAAAGCGTGAACGCAATGTTTCACCATTAGAAATGCAGAGCACTAGTTAACTGTAAAACAGGTTTTCATTTATATGCATTTGAAGCTTGTTAGTGTTCCACTGTACTGGTGGTATTAATGTTCTGGCCTCTCTGATCTTCTTTCAGTGACTGATCCTGTAACTCTATGATCCCTGCTCATGTCAAACCCTTTAACTAGTACGACTGCTGCGTGCAGTATATCTGACTCACTGAGGTGTTAAAACGCTGTTTTCTGTCATTTAATATGTGCATATTTAACATGTTGTTTGGAAATGAATCAAACAAAACTTTGTGTGAAAGACTAAGAACTGAATTCAACTATAATAAAAAGTCTGTCTGATGATGGTGAAACAGACTAAGTTACTTCATGGTGTATTAAACATGACCTGAGGTGACATTTTATCAAACTGGATTCTTTATCATATGTGCACAGTTTTAAGTTAATTGTACTTTGTCACATATTCAGAACAACACACACATTTAAGTTGTGCTTGTGGCACATGACTTTCTATTTGTTGACATTGTTTTCAGTCTGTTCATAACCACGCTCAGATCTGTCCTGTCATAGTAAAAATTGCAGAGGATTCTCCGAGGGCAGAAAGAAACCAGCTGATAATTGCACTGGTTTGATGAATTGTCCCATGGCGCTTTGACCTTGTTAATACCCGTGTAGAAGTTTTTCCAGCAGAGGAACTTTTTGTGTAGTACTGCTTCCTACAAGTGTAGCAGTGGGCGTAGCCACATTTGTTGCTACTGCACTTGATAGTTTTAAGTTAGCGCCACTTAAATCAAGTGAGTTTGCTTAATGAAAAAAGGAAAAAGTTCATACTGTTATTATCTGTGTGACAAAATAAATAAGTTAGGACAGCGATTGTATTCAGAGTGATATGTTTCAGGCCGAGTGACATCTTGCTTCCCAAAGTCTTTGGTCGACCATTAAGAGCAACCCTCTCTGATCCCCATCGAACGTTCCCAAGAAGCTACTTCATCTTTTTGTTCTCGGGACCAGCCCGGGTACGGAGAAATGCAGACTGGGAGCGTCAACCCACGGCCTGTTCCTCCTCTGAGACTGTTTAACTGAGCCAGACCAGAGCGGGAGGCGTTTCGGCTGCTTACCAACTTGTATCAGGGCAGAGGACCTGTTTCCGAGTATGCCAATGATTTATGGACAGTAGCAGCAGAAAGCACCAGGAATTATCCAGAACATTATGACATGTTTTATGAAGGACTTTCAGAGTGGGTAAAGGATGAACAGACCACCCATGACCTTCCTAGGGATACGAAGAGCATATCTTAAACTGACCATGTAAACAAGCAATCTATTAATATAAAATATTAAAACTGTATATTCTCTGAGAAAGCCATGATAAACCCATGAAAACTCATGAAATCCAAACCTTATAATAATGTTTAGACTTTATCCCTGCAGAGATCTCATGGGAAGAGGTTTTACATTTACATACTGAATTCAATGAACAGGCCAACTTGAGTTGCAATTTTGCCCTTTGGTAATATTTACTAAATGATGTTATCTTCCTGCTCAGTAAAAATTACGTGGAGCAATGTCTCACTTTAGGCTTTAAAGTGACTCGCTTTTTCCGGCATGTCTCCTTTTATATCAAGCTCATCTTTGAAGTGGTGAGAGGAGGGAAAGGGAGACGACACAGAACTTCAGCTGCTTTCTTGACTCGAGAGATCTTTGACAAACTTTACTGCTGGGTAAGTAAAAACGATTAGCTTATCAAACCCTGCTGATTGTTTTTTTTTTGTAATTCCACAACATTTGATTTTTCAGATTGGGCTTTACATATTCTGATATACAATAGAACAGTTCCCAGATATGCAGATATGAAGTAATAGAAATCCAACGTCTTGGACCAGATCCATGTGAAATATACCTACAGGTCCATAGGAATTCATGATGTAAACAATGATATTACTGCACCAAAATGTGGCTGTTTTTTTAGTGATAGACAAACTATTAATTACTTAAGGCAGGTAACGCCTGAGTAAGTAGAAGGAACCGACTGTAGTTTTAGTGACGGGGCCTCCTTTAAGATGTTGAGGTTTAAACAGGTTTTATTTTTCTTTATAATCATTGTTCATTAGGTAATAGAAACAAATATTGTTTTCTCAATCTTTCTTATTAAGACTACATCATGTACTGTATATGGACTTCACTTAATCATCAAGTGATTCACCAGTTTGTCGCTAGTACAAAAATAAAAATGTCTGCAGTATAAAAATTGCCACTTGTAACAGCTGACATTTACTGCCTCTCTTACTATGTATATTTTTGTTTTGTGTTTGTTCACTTCCTGTGGTTTAGGGTCGTCATGGAGCAAGTTGTAAGGAGCGAAGTCATTCTCTCAGTTTACATCATTTCCTTCCTGATAGGTCTTCCAGCCAACCTCCTGGCTCTCTACGCCTTCAGCGTCAAGATCCACTCAAAACCAGTGCCTATCGACATCCTGCTCCTCAATCTGATTGTCTCTGACTTGCTCTTCTTATTCATCCTTCCTCTCAAGATGCATGAGGCAGCATCTGGAATGAAATGGGACTTGTCCAGCTTTCTGTGCTCCATCACCTCTTTCACCTTCTTCTCCTCAATCTACACGAGCGCCTTGCTGCTGTCGGCCGTCAGCGTGCTTCGTTACATTGCTGTGGCCTACCCTGTCACCTATCATCACCTGCACAAACCTGTGTATGCAATAGTGATCAGTGCAGTTATTTGGATAATCTCAACAGCACACTGCAGCATCACTTTCATCGTGCAACTTCACCCGTCCCTGACCAACAAAAACTCAACTTTTTGCTATGAGAATTTCACAGAGAAGCAGCTGGAGATTCTCCTCCCTGTTCGGTTAGAGATGTTCTTCGTGCTCTGCCTAGTCCCTCTTATGATTTGTGTGTACTGCTACATGAGCTGCATCTGGATTCTGTACAGCCGTCCCCGGATATCCCAAATGCAGAAGCAAAAAGCCATCGGCATGGCCCTCGGGACTCTGGCTGTTTTTTTAATATGTGTGTTTCCG
This sequence comes from Channa striata, assembly GCA_033026295.1. Classification (NCBI taxonomy): domain Eukaryota; kingdom Metazoa; phylum Chordata; class Actinopteri; order Anabantiformes; family Channidae; genus Channa; species Channa striata. The sequence goes on along the minus strand of CM065175.1, from coordinate 22,039,137 downwards.
TACAACCTCTCTCATGTTGTGGGTTACATCGAGGGTAAGAGCCCAAAATGGAGGTACTACACTTTGTTACTCAGCACATTCAACACCTGTATCGACCCCAATAATTTTCTACTTTTCCTCTTCCTCCTTTCAGTGCACAAGTAAAAAGTTCATTTTCAGAAAGCGCAAACACAATGTTTCACCATTAGAAATACAGGGCACAGGCACTAGTTCAGTGTAAAACATGCTTTTATTTATATGCATATTAAGCATATGTTCAATGTTAGTATACCACTCTGCAGCAATTAGCCGTAATATTAATTCGACTTGGTGGTGTGAATGTTCCGTGTATGCAATAACAGACATCATATCAGAATGTGTATCTCATGTTATACAGATTGGTATAAGGCAATTTTACGTAGGGGATTTAATAGTTTGGTACTAATGCAGACATCATAACTTTATCATTTATAGTACGTTAACTCTTTTGAATGATAGCCAATACCTTTTTTCAGTACAAGTAAAATATATAAGACAAAAGTCAATTGTGAAGTCCTACTGTGTGCACAGTTCGAATACAAGATACTCCCTTCTATTTGTAACACAGGTTTCACTTTATTCTCTGATTCGGCATTTCCTTGAATTGACTTTTGAGGCATCAGCACATCATCAGTAGGGCGTCACAGTCACTTTTTGACATAGAGCAATTGCAAAAAAGCCATTTCTCAGATAATGTCTCATGATGAAGATAACACATCCACAGGAATTAATAGTGATGAAGCAGAAGAAACTCATTAAAACTAGTGGCATAGATCAGCTTTAGTGATTGAGGTGTCTGTCCTTTTTGCTGACATAACCACAGAACCACCGTGTTGAGCAAATAAAGTGTAATAAGGACGTTATCGTGCATTACACCCATGGTAGATCAAATAAGGTGAACCATGATGGATATGTGGTGTACGTGCAGAGTTTTTATGGCAGGCCTGGCACACTTTGTTTAATATGCAAATTCATAAAATAACAGAGTTTCTTGTCAATGTGATGGAGGTAAAAACGTTATCAAAACAATATTTAGTTACTGTAGCTGTGACTCATTTCAAGGGCAGATGATTGGGCAACGAAGAGGATTCCTGCAACATTAGCAGCAAAGCATAGGATAGAGAAACCTCCATCACCTCCTCTCTTGCTCAGATTTGGCACTTCCTTGTACTGATTTTTTGAGGTGGAATTAAAGAGACTCTGCGCATGCTGGACAATATTTAGCAGTGGCAGAGTGGAGTGTCTGGCTGATTTTGGCCGACATCTGAGGTCTATGGCTTCAATGAACGAATTCAGACTGACGACGGACAACGAAGCAAACATCAGTAGAGAGGAAACCGTGTTGCTTTAGCAACTGTATGGTGATTGTTGACACTTTGGTCATTTTCTAAACAAATCAAAGTTCTCTTTTAACATGGGTTTCAACCTTTTATACAAACTGAAAGTATTGAAAAAAGCATTCCAACTGCGGAAAGTTTGACAGTGGATGGAAGGGATATTAGGCTAGTTCGTGAACTCAAGTGAATCTAACCAGCTTGAAACATGGTCGTCTGTGACACAGACATCAGCGCATCATCAGTGGTGATGAACCAGAAGAAATTCATTAAAACCAGTTACATAGATCAGCTTTAGTGTCTTTCCTTTCTCCTGACATCACCACAGACCCACCGTGATGAGCAAAGATGTTGTAATAAGGTCAAAGTAATCAGTCACTCCACCCATAGGAGTTCAACTAAGTTGACAACTTGTGGTGTACGTGCAGAGTTTTTATGGCAGGCCTGGAAAACTTTGCATAGTATGCAAATTCATAAACTAACAATTTTCTTGTGAATGTGATGTAGGTGAAAATATTACTATTAATAAACAGTATTTAGTTACTGTAGCTGTGACTCATTTCAAGGGCAGATAATTGGGCAACGAAGAGGATTCCTGCAACATCACCAGCAAAGCAAAGGATAGAGAAAAAATATTAAGATAAGACAATATGACATTTAAAATTCCAAAATTTAGTCATTTAAACTACATGACATTCCACGTATTTACTTGATCTGTAAAGTGTGAGGATGTAGGTTGTTTGGACAAGCAGACACAAATGACCAACATGAATGTATATGAAGTCCAGTCATGTTTTCTGTTGACATGAGGACATATTATTTTCATCAACTGCAAATTGCTAAAGTGTTTCCCCCCTTTCTGCCAGTTTTTGTCACTACAACACGTTAAAGTTTTCTCGGGTTATGTTTAGGGAGTTGCTCAGAGGACGGCATTAGTTTATGACCCATTCATCATCCTACAAAATATTAGATCTCGCTGTATAAGATCCAGTTTTGTGACAGTAGCAATTTTAATTTTATTGACTCAATATTTAGTTAGTTTAATAGACCAAACATGTGACTTTAAACTTAACCAAAATCTTTCTGGCCTGGTTCATTCATTTAATAAAAAAAATGTTGTATTAAAACAATCATTTTATGTATGCTACAAAAATGTAATCATTTGTAATTCAGCTGCACAGGGACATAATTTTTAATATGCAGATTGTCATCCTCATCAGTTTGACTGTTTTGGACAAAACCTCAAGACACATTTTAAACATATGCAAAATTCCAAATTTTATTAATTTACAGTGAGTACTCTATTTTTGAATGGGAATCATATCATCAATATCTCTTAACACATTATTTCCTGTTTACTTTAACGTGGCCCGCAACTCTTCTGCACTCATGCATTCTGTAGGCACACATGTAGAATATCCCTGCAAAAACAAAACACAAGTCAGCTGGAAAGTTGTAGGGTCGAAATTATCAAATTTCTACAGAACACAGACATTTCAGGTACTAGATAATAAAAAAAGTAAAACAACAAATAAAATTTTAATTTGTAGTTAGGGAGCTTACTGTGTAAAGCTGTGCAGAGTTATAAATAAAAGGCACTAATTTATAGGAACAAACCTGCAAAAAAGGTCATGAGCAGTGCAACCCAGCCCAGTATGTAGGACCAAGAGAAGCGCCAGTCCCCAAAGCGCTTGCCCAGAAAGTTCACCGTCACCCCAGTGTAGATGGCCATTGCAAGCAGGACAAAGAGGGCTGGCGTTGTGGGCAGAGAGTGACAATATTATAATTAAATATGCAAAACAGAAAGGGTGACTTAAGCCGAATTAAGAGGACGAGGAAGCAGGTTTTACTGTTGTGCATAGCGCTTCGATGAGCCTGGTAAACTTTGGGATTTGCATTTTGAGCAGGAACAGCCGTGACTCACTTGAAACAAAGAACATGATTCCAGCCGCAAACGAGCGGTTAAACCTCTCAAAGGTGGAGAAGTGGGCGAAGGAGAGGATTCCTGCGATAATGCCAGCAAAGCAGGACATGGCAGACAGGATCATGAACGCACGGGTGGCATTCCAGTAGGCTGAGAAGGAACAAAACAAGGAGGAGAGAAAACACGCTACAAAGATATGTGCAAGATATGAAAAACGAAATGATGATCGTTGATTTATTTGTGTTCAGCCATTTTCGAAATACACTCAGTATCATAAAACACTGTCAAATAACTTGTTCTTGAACCGTCTGAAGGCAGATTTTTTTCCATAGAGACTAAAACTGACATTTCTGCTGAATTTCTTAAAATATGATACAAGGACAAGGTGAAAACTGTTTTGTGGACAGTTCACGTGAAAAACATTTGTACATTTTGAAAAGACCACTACCTCTGTCTGCTGGTTAGTCCACCACTTATCTGGACTAATAACTGAATCAGAAACTATAATGGGTTGACAAAGTTTTCCAAAAAGATTCAAGATGTATCTGAATGGCTTTAGTGATCTCCTGACTTTTCCTTTAACGTCAGCAGCAGCTCAAATTTAAATTTGTCCAATACTTGCAGAACTAACAACATTCACATTAACATTTGTACTTCTTGCCTAGTGCCATTAGTAGATTTTACCACCAACACATGAACTGTATTGTCGTTATTTCCTGTAGCGTCATCACATGGACACGCTCATTTCACCTTTCGCTTGAATCCGACTACAGTTTCAGAGCCGTCATTTGGCTTTGACTGGATATTTTTGTCATTCTAGTCGGCGAGAATGCAAATCACACGCCGTCAGCGTCACCTTGTATAGAGTCTGTTGTTTCAGTTCAGTATTCTTTAAAACTGTAAAAAGGGAGGAGGGAAATGCAAAGGGGCTTTTTTTTTTTTTTTTTTTTGCAGATTAAGAACTTTCATGCTTACCAATGCTGTCAGTCTGCATGTAGCACTTGCCAGACATGCAGTACCTCCACAGGCCTTGATGGGCGAAACTGCCCGACAGACGATACTGCATCCAGTAATCGGTGGCTGTGGAAACCACCAACAGTATGTTGCCCACGATGGCACAAAACAGCCCCCCTCCCATGAAGCTGTACATCATGAGTGACGCTACGACAGCGGACACAGCTGTACGCACTGCGCTAAAAGGAAAATGAGATGTGAGTCAGTGATAAACTTTTACTGATGAAGTATATTTTCCAAGTACTTTCACTCGGAATGATTCATTTATTCATTGTTTAAATTAAGGCAGCAGATACCAGAACGAGTGGATGCAGAGGGATTAAAAGATCTGACTTAAAAGTATCTGATAACCGAGACCTCACGTGAACTTTAATTATCCATTAAAACTAAGCCACTGATACACATTTCCTGTTTACTCACATCAGCTTATGGCCTCACCGTTTACCAAAAGAAGGACTCTTACCACAGAATCCACTTGAAATTCAATGACTGTCGCTGAATGGGAACTGCAAGAAATATGTTGTCACTACTGAGGCCCATACTTCTAGTCAGCAGTTCCTCATTCATGGGAAATTCTATCTGACAATTCAAGACGGTTTTGGAACTATTCTTTGTGTGTGTGTACTTATCAGATCAACTGCATGGTAATCGGTAACAAGGCAGAGGACGTGTCATAAGAGCAGCTGAGCTGAACAGAGGAGTCACACAAACCACAATCAGATCTGGCCCGAACATGTGTTCACGAGTCAGCACTGCAGTTAATCAAGCCACATGAACCACAGTGACCTAAATGAGAAAGTAAGAGCACTACATCTCCACCAAGTGAGAAATGCTGTTGATATAAGCAAAGCTGACAATAACCACACAAAAGCAAAGAGAAGTCTGTGTTCATAGGCAAAACCAGCTTCCACGATGCAGCTGCACGGCACATGTTCGGCAGTCGATAACAGCGAAAGAACAACATGCTTCATCTACACTCTGGGATGAAATGTTTGAACTCCATTGGTTCTTCTGTCCGTGTGACAGCTACGAGATAAATCTAAAATCAGCCTGACAAATGTGTGTAAATACCATCTTTAGATAACGCTGGAAATATTTTGTAAAAACAAATCTAAATTGCATTTTTACAATCTTGCCATCGTAAGTGATGCCAACAAATACTGAAAGCTTGTCACCATCACATGGTGAAGGCCCCGCCTGTGACAAATAAACCCACAGGTCAGCATCCATAATAAGATATGTCATCAACTTTATTCCGGGGCATCAGCCACTAACACAAGGCGTCCACGGCGTCTTACCTGAATTCTTCAGGATATATCAACCCTCTTAAGTACGAGCCTTTCCTCAGGGAAAGAGTGAGAGAGTGTGCAGGTCAGGAGTGAGCGAAACGTCAAAGAGGAAGCCCTAGGCTGGATTCCAAAAAGTTATCCCCTCCACTTTTCTGTTGATGGAGGCAAAATCCTTTAAAACATTCAACACAGAACAAACGCACTTCGGCTGGTGGGCCAAAGGCCACGTGACTCTCCCACATTGAATTACATGGGAGTATTTTGGGGGGTCGGTGGGGTGTGGGGGGGTCAGGGGAGGGTCGGGTATATGAGGCTGCTGCCGCCCAGTCCTTGTCTGTTGTTCTGTTGGGTGTTCTGGAACTGCGGATGTGCAAAGGCTTGCAGTACTGCCGTGGTCAATGGAACATGCTGAGGTGCACACTTTCTTTCAGGGCGGCCGGGGTGTGGTCACACACACACACACACACACACACACACACACACAACCATAGAGGTGCTAAATGAAAATGACACATCGCACGTTCACTGTCAAACGGCCAAGTGGAAGAAACACTGACTGTAAATCACCAACAATATTTAAAGTATTAGCAATGACATTTGATCATTAGGTTTATTAGTTAGATGTTAGTCATAGTTTACAGTGTTCGTAATATCTATACCTGAACAGGTATGACACACGAAGTGTAACAACTGCTACAAGAGCCGGACTTTTTACATGTCAGATGGATTAATTATCACATCGTCCCTGTGGATTATTTAAGCATTTCGGTCAATTTGACAAGCCAATAAAAACATACACAAACTCCAATGAAAGATAACAAGCCCACTGCACCCGCACTGCAGTTGATTGAGACACTTTTGTTACTTGCAATTTCTACAAAATGTTTAAGTCATACCCAGTAAACTCTGTTTCATTCTCTTGTGTAAAATAGTTCATGTGGGTTTCCCGAAATGTTCATAACATAAAAACACATTCGAGCTCAGCAAAAAAAAAAAAAAAAAAAAAAAAAAAAAAAAAAATGCATAGCACTTGTCTCTGGGTTAAGGTTTGAAAACGCTTGTGTTTTGTTCTTCGTTTTAATAATGGATGGATGCATAAGTAACACTAATTCTAAGGCTGTCTAGAGCGTGTTTGCCTCTGGGCACATTCTCTAAACTCCCCTGACAGATGTGTGTTAGTCAGAAATGACACCAGCACTGGTCCCTTGCTCAGACATGTTGAACCCTGATCATGACAGTTTATAACAGGCATCAGCTCTGAATGTCAGTGTCAAGCGGCACCGTCTTGTACTTTCCATTTTTAGTGTCTCGGTGAGTTGTAACCTTTCAAACACTGATCATCATCACCGTCTGCTGGAAAACCGCATCAGAAAACAACAGGATGTTAGAGCGAGGGCAGCCTCCATCACGGTACAGATGTACTGTAACATGACTCACAGCTCACAACGAGCACAAGACACAAAGCGTCTCGAGGGGCAAACGGTTTCTCATGCCGAGTTACAAGAGGATGAAATTTCACAGAACAGTGTGACAACGGCTCCCTCTGCAGGGGTTCCAGGGACAGGCAGCATCGATTTTAATACACTTACTGTATTGATGCATGAAGGAGCTGCAGCTGATCAAAGCACGAGCAAGAACGGAAGTGAAAGGACTGATGGGTACACCACCACCAGGACTGAACCCACAAAGGAGGTGGTAAGAAAATCCTTTACATGATCCAGAAGAAGAAAAGAAAAAAAAAAAATGACTTAAAAGATGAAGCGGAAAAAAAGGACGACGGATTTTTACCTGTTTTAGGTATCACGGTCATTGTTCCTGGGCTTTGCATTCAGCTTCATGTAATTTTATACTATGATGTATATACGTTTTTTTCCCTTTCATTTTATAAAATGAAATAGTAACAACTGCTACAATATTTTAAATATTAAAACTGTAAGAGGTACAGAGGCTCATAAAATCATCTTGACACTAATACTTGTTTTACCTGAAATAACAAATATAGAACATGCAACATTTTTGTAAAACAAATTCAAGTACAACATACAAAATTAACATACACACTGAAAACCTTTTTGGCGTCTAGACCGTTGTAGCAACTCTGACAGGTGGTGGAGGGGTGAACGTGGGGAGAGCCACTGATCTTTCAGAAGGAGTCTACGGAAAAACAGGGCAGATGATTTACTGTAAATGCACAGAATAAACAATCTTCCACAACAATGGATTTATATTTTAAAAAAATCTACCTGCTGTAATCTGTTGTAATCAGGGGGGGACTTCAGCCGCCCTGCTGCTGGGTGATTAGGAGCTACGTCTGACTGGGTTGATTTTGTCTGCGGAGTGAATATAGAAACACATTCATGAACAACAACACTCACATGTAAAATACAGTGGGTCTCGGTGAATTTGAAATGAAGACGGCCAGATTGCTCACTGAACATTTAGAAAATGGGACTGTGCTTAAATTTAAAGTGGTGGTTTCGGAAGATAAACTTTATTAACACTGAGTGGACTGGGGGTAGATAGTAAAGTGATTCTAACCTTTTCAACTGCTCTGGACACTGGATAGCGAGTCTGACGACCTCCAACAGACGGAAAAACAAGCATTTCTTAAACTTAAATGAACTTTCTTTAGTGTTAAACTCATTAGGCACAGAGACTTCACCTACTTTTGTTCTTGTTGTGGCGGGTGTAGAGATAAATGAGGCCACCTATCAGGAACAGGAAGAGAAGGCCACAGGGGATTCCAGCGGCAATGCCAGCGACGGCAGGGCCGCTGAGGCCTGTACCTAGTATCGAGAGAATATCACCACTGATTGCACTAGTGTTACAATCACCGTCATCACTAAAGTGGTGCTTTAATACACAACGTTTGCCATACCCGGGCCGATTCTGTGGGCCACAGACGGCTCTCCTACAGTCACGCCAGCTTTGGGCATGACGCGAAACTGATACGTCAGGCGGGGATTGAGGGCGAAGACGTCCGTGCTGCGAGCAGTGCCAGGTTTCTGCTGGATGGTGCGGTACGTGTTGGAGCTCCCTGTAGTTTGGCTTCCACTGTTGTTCAGCAGGTCGGGTCCTAACATTTCAATGTTAAACCCTTTGCAGTAAAAAATACAAGCAATTATTTTTCCATAACACCGGCATCAGAGCTGACCAATCACTAAAAGAGATGCTGAGGGTTCAGATTCTTTTTGACTGGACAAATATTACTGTTATGTGTACACAAACTCACATATGGAGACAACAAAAACTGACATTTGTATTTGACAGGACTATTGTGCTAACGTTATTTTTACCAAAACACAGTTCTGCTCAGCCAGTGGATTCACACATTACCTAATATTTACTCCCCTATTTTCAGTGTGGAGTTTCTGATGCACCGCGTCGGCTTCTCAAGACAGTTTTGCTGACATGTACAAGTTCATAGGGGTAAGTTTGTTTGCGGTGGATGAAGGCATCAACTTCACTTTTCAGAACCACCTTCCTACAGCGAATTATCACTTTACCTGTAACAACAGAGGTAGGTGGGATCTCCCAGGTCAACGTGACAATGGTTCCATCTTTATTAGGGAGCACGTTGGAATCTGAGATAGACGGCCCTGTAGACGGAGGAATTGTAAACGGGGATCAAGCAAGGGACAGACGGGGGGAGGTTAAGGGTATACCAAGACTGAAGAGCTTTGTTTAAACGGAAACGGCGATCTCAAGTTTTACTTAGCTCTCCATCTGAGGGCCCATTGTGTCAGCGATGAAAAGCTGAAGGCAACAGAGTCTTTGGAGACGGCAAATAATCACTGCACAGTATGGCAGTGGTGACAGACGTAAAAATGAAGGCAATATGCTAAACAATTATATTGTACAGGCTATAGGCAATTAAGTAAAACAGTAAATGCAGAAAAGAATTAGTAAATGTCAAAATAACTCCCAACTCATTTTCACGATCTGTTATTTATTGTACTACTTTCTAAATCCTCAAATCAAACATTGGATATGGATGCTGGCAGAATGAAAGGTAAACAGATCTGCCAAACAGAGAATTTTGGATAGTTATCTATTTTAAAAATATTAAGTGGACTATGGTTTCTAAGATATAATAAAGTTTAATAATTTAGAGAACTGATATTGATTTATAGTGCTTATTACATAAGCAGGATTGTTGAGTGGTATAAAAAAGGCAAAACCCTAAATAACCTTAGACATTCAGTGGTAAAAAGTTAGGAAATTACGGCAATAAAATGAAACAATATTAATAACAGTATGAGTAAGACATAATCTAACATGCCAGTTAAAGGGGACTACTTGGTTTTTACATGGATTTAATACTTTTATTTTTTCCTAAGCAGTACATCTTGTACCAGTGTCTGCTCCAAAGTCTTCATGTGTAAAGTAATTGTAACTGATGCGATCAGGAAATGAAGCAGGTCGTTCTCTCCACCTACGATCAGCAGTACTGTACCTTGCAACAGCGTTTCCCTCCTCTGGATTCCCAGTGGGTTGCTGCAGGTGCAGGTGTAGTTTTGTAGGAGAAAGTTGCTGACGTTAGAATCACGAACCTGGAGCTGCGTGGTGTCACTGCTGATCTGGTGAACTGTCCCGCTGGCGATTGCTTCACTGCCTTTGGTCCAGGACACCACAGCCCTAGGTGACGCATCGCTGACGCAGTGGATGGTCACCACTATTTTGTCCTCTGAGTCAACTGTGGTTGTCACAGCTGGGAGAAACTCTACTGGACTCCCTGATTTCAAAGATACGTTTCTTTAAAATACAGATTCATCATTTAATAGGATGTCCAATGTCTGTAAACTTACTTGCAGTAATATTGCACGTATTCTGTTCAACTGGGTGGTTTGCGATGCACGTGAACGTTCTCCCACTGAGGTTATCGGTGGGGGTGACAGTGACAATCCAGCTGAGGCTTCCTGCTCCACTGCTGGTGTTTAGAGCTGGGAAAGACAGCTGAGCTTGTGGGGACCCACCAGGCCACTGGCAGAGATACTGCAGGCTGGTGTTAGTCACTGACTGCACAGAGCACATCGGGTTACCGGACGGTCTCTCTGTCTCGCAAAAAGCAACATGAATCACACAGTCTTGGGTCCATATTTTTTTTAAAACATAAATAATATCACTTGCATTTATAAAACAAATCAGTGTAAACATCAAAAACCAATGCACAGCCACTGAGCACAATAAATCATTCAAATTGGGTGAACAAGCGTTTCAATATGCAAATGTATAAATATTGTATAACAGCAATAGAATGATTTAAGACACTTTCATATGGACACATGCAAAATGCTCATATTTCACATACATGCATGAAATAAAAGCCATGCATTTCACATACCATAAACATATAAAGTCATGTTTTTTTGCCGCTGTACTGCAGTCTGCTTGTTAAGCAGTGTGCATGTATAAACGCCCCCTTGGCCGGTCCGCACATTTGTTAGATTCAGGACTCCATTGTGGGAGGCGAACAGGGTTTGACCACCAAAGTCCCACCGAGCGGTGGGCTGTGGGAGCCCCTCAGCGTGGCAGGAGAGGCTCAGCGAGTCCCCTGACACGTAGAAAGGCTGAGCGGGACGGGCTTCTAGCACGGGCTCATCCGGTCCATCTGTAGCAGACCAGAAAGAGAAAATGGATTCAGAGAAAGCATTTCCAAAAATTGCCTGGTCGGGATGAAACTGGTGTAGTTCTTACAGAGCACAGCCACATTAATTTGACTTGTCACGTTGCTGAAGGGGTTTGTCAGTACCAGCGTGTACCAGCCCGTGTCGCTTCGGTTTGGTCTGAGGATCACAAGGCTCCTTTGCTCCACCAAGTAGTGTGAGCTGGTTTTCAGCTCTGTGCCACGGAAGAACCACGTCTGTTGCTCGACGATTCCACGCAGCAGCTCATACTGCAGGGTCAACTGGTCAGCTCCCTCTTGGGCAAACGCAGGCCGCGCGCTCAGAACCACATCCTGGATCAATTCTGTGGAAGGGCACAAACTCAGAGCCATTAAATCCATTATGACCCTCCACTAAAGACGCAAACTCCAGAGCTCAGGTTGTACTCACCGAACACCCTCAGAGTGAAACCGGTCACCGCTCTACTCAGGCCAGGCTTTGTCATTTCGACAGTGTAGTTATTGGTGTAGTCAGGTGTCACGTTTGCAAAAGTAAGGGATCCGTTGGGCTCTAACCTGATCACCTTCCTCAAGTTTTCAGCTATGTCTGGGGGAGCACCGGAGTTGAGGGTCCACGTGACAACATGTAGACGGCCCATGAACCAGGTGACCACTGGGTCAGGGGCACCGCTGAACGACACGGCCAGAGTCACACTGCTGCCCGCTGCTGCATTTAGCCCAGCGGCACCGACAGGAGAGACCAGCAGCTCAGCGGGGGCAGCTGTGGGCGCAGAGACAGGTGAGCGGCATAAAGAGAAATTAATCATCTGGATAGTTCATGAGGAACAAAATGATCCAATGCCAACAGAGCCCTGAATGTCTGTTCGTATTAAACTAACACCATAATTATTATCAGAAATAATATTAGAAATCTATATGCAGCTGAGTTTTGAACTTACCCTGAAAAGTAAAGCTGAGCAAAAAAGTGAAAAAATATGTGCTTGACCTCCCACAGCCAAGACACGTCATTGTCATAAGCAGTTTATGAGTATCTGAGAATCCAAAAAGAAAAGCTCTCGGACGACGACGACCTGAACCTGCTGCTGCGCAGAGCGCGTGAGCACCTCACCTGCGCCGAGTGAAAGCCCTGATTGTGAGGCACGTGAGGCCACGCCCCTTATTTAAAAAGGATCCGCTTCCAATCTGTGCTCGTGCCTGCAAGTGCATGTGCTCGAGGAAAAAAATGATTACGTCAATAAATCCAAACACTGTGGAAAATGCTTAGAACTCACAAATACTGGGCTTGTTTTCTAAATGAAAAAAATATATTTTTTTTTAAAAATTGAATAAAAAAAGAGACTTTGGGTTCGATTTAAATCCGTTTTTTATAACCTTGAATCAATATTTTAAAATGATATGTTTTTTTAATGTGCTCGGTGATTTCTTAATTTTAATCAATACAGGAAGAAAAACGCATCAAATCTGTTGCTTTTTACAGAAAGTGAAGAAAAAGAAATATTGGTTGTTCAAAAATGCTTGAAGATTTAGGATTCCCGTGGATCACTGACCTAATATTTAGTTGTGTAACCACCGTTTTTGAGAACTGCTTCACATCTGTGTGGCATGGAGTCGACCAACCTCTGGCACCTGTGCACAGGTATTCCAGCCCAGGACGATCGGGGTTCCATTACACAATTCCTCTGCATTTCTCGGTTTTGCCTCAGAAACAGCATATTTGATGTCACCAACACGTTTTCTATTGGATTAGTGTCCGAGGATTGGACTGGCCTCTCCATCTTGTTGGTCTGGAACAAAGATGCTGCTCACCTACTGGTGTGTTTAGGGTCGTTTCTTGTTGAAACATCAATTGGGTCTGTTGGTTTTCTATCATTCTACTACACCTACTAGTAAACGATTTGTCACGTGAAATATCATTTCTACCAAAAATGGTGATTTATGTGGTTAGTGATGTTGGACTGCTATTATTCTGAACATAACTGTAACTTATACTGTAACATTGGGTCCTAAATGCCTTAAATTAGTGTTAAGTTTTTGTTTTGAATTTAGTTAGGAAGGTGTTGATTAGACATTTATTCAAGCGCTCATGTTTGTCTTTGTGCATTTCATATATAGTCCAGTTGATTCAGATCAGGCCAACTCATACTGCAATAAGGTTCATCAATAACTAACAATTCAACTGTACAGCGCAAACAACAAAATTTGTCTTTTATTCCTTACAAAGGATGGGATTTATTACAGTACTGTTCAATTGGACTGCAGTTTTACCTAATTATTTAACAAATAAACTATATTTCAGCATACAACACAATTAAATGTGTATTTTTTACTGCCCAGTCCCAATCTCCACAGTTGAAGGTAAATGAAACACACATTTTCAGGGAACTTGAACAGCGTGCTGTGACGTATTGTTACTAGCACATCAACAACAAAAAATACAGACAACTGTAGGAAGATACGAAAAAGACTGGCTGCTTTACTTTAATGGTAATTTTCTGTACAATCAACAGAGAAATGAGGCATTTATGGTAAAAATTCACTTATGATCATCTTTCCTTGCTCATACTGAGAGACACTGTTTATACAGAGCACTGAAACCAAGTCACAATTAAAAACAAACTATACAAACTGCCAGCAGATATGACTAATATTGAAGGATGTGTTCTATATTTACATACATGATTTACAAAACCGGCACCTCTACTGATCAAACTGGTGGGTCTGCTGCTGCTGGTTGATGAAAATGCACTGGTGCTGTTAGTGCACAGTGCAAAACAAACAGCAGCATGTTCCTGGGTTTCAATTATTGTTTGAAGACTGTTCATTGAAAATTATATTAGTGGTTTATGGTAGACTTGAACTCGCTACACATTAATGCACACGGAGATGATCTTTTTGTGGTTGTCTAGTTCTGCTGCATAGCAGTGTTTCTCAGTGCTCCTCCCCTGCACAGCCCCAGGAGCCAGTCTCGAACAGACGGATTAGACGGATACATAAGCTAGCCCTCATGGTGTGCTTATGTAATGCGGTCCAGTTATTCATTAGAGAGTCCTGAAAAGAGAGAATAGAATTGAGATATGCAATTCAAGGCAAGAGTTGCAATTAAAATCTTTAATTAGTTTTTGCTTCCCTCACAGAAGTCACATAATACTCTTTGTCAAAGCAATTAATTAGTTTTTTTAAGTGGAAGAGCTGGTGATATAAAAGGATATTAATATTCCAAGCAAACAGTTCTATCATTCATCAGAGATGAAATGCCGTTGTATGCACAAGCTTGAAATGTATCAAGTTATTCTCAAAAGACAAAAAAGGTTAATAAAGTATAATGATTATTATTTTTTTTTTTTTTTTTGGTATAACGAACTCTCCTACGTGTTTTACAATAATGGTTCACCAACTTATCCACTACCTAGAAAAATGGAAAATAAACGGCCTTTAGTCCACAAAAAGCATAAATATGATCAACGCCAAATGTTTTTTCCATGAAATAAAATGTATAGAGTGAAAACCTGTTTGCGGCCTTCATCAGGTCATTACCACAGTTTGTACATCAGAATTTAAAACACAGGAGATTATACACACAATATAATCTGATGTCATTAGTTGATTACCTGGTTAGTCAGTGAACACAAGTTCTGTGTTTTCATCTAATAGTTTAGGTCATTTTAAAGCTAAATTACTAAACATTCTTATTTTAGCTTCTCTGATCATGCCTCTCATCACCTTAGGATATGAGAATTAGTAATATTTCTACATTTAACTATTACTCAATAAAAAGTTTAGATTGGTAATAAAAATCTAAATGAAATAAATAAAACTTCAAAATTGTTTGACAGTGTATCTTGTAGATTTATAATACAAATATAATATATATCTTCAGTTACACTCACCCTTCTGCCAGGTGCTGCACTCCTCTGCTCATGCTACTGAAGCATCTAGATCCTTCCTGCCTCCTTCAGTTTGCCCACCAGGTCCTCCACTGTCTCCACCTTCACTCCCGCCTGCCTCTGTGGCGGCTCGTCCACTCTCAACACCTCCAGCCGTGATGTGAGATCCACCCCTAAGTCCGCAGGCTTCATGTTAGCTATTTTCTTCTTCTTGGCTTTCTGGAAGAAGGGACACACAGTAGAAGACTGTGTAATATCCAAACTCTTTGCCAAGTGTTTAAAGCACTTTGTCATTGTCAAAAATGAAACTGTGTAGAATTGTTTTTTATGTTCTAACCTGTACATCACTTTGGTCAACCTGGCTGACAAATAAAGTTACAGTAGAGTACAGTTTCCTACCATGATATTTGGTAGGGTGGCATATCTGGGAGTGTTGAGACGTAGGTCTGCCGTCACCACTGCTGGTGTGTTGATCTTTATTGTCTCCAAGCCACCATCAATTTCTCTCACCAGCTTTACCTTATCGCCTTCAACTGATACTTCTGATGCAAAGGTACCCTGAAGTTTGAAGTTACAGTAAAAAATCATAAATTTAAACATTTAATGAAATTCTTAAATGTCCCAAATAACATTAGTTATTTTTAAGAGGGTCTACCTGAAAACATTTTCTTTTTTTAAAAAAATAAGACATGAGAAGGAGGCGTAAAGTTTCTTCGGGTAATGAGACCATCAATGTGCCCCATCTGCTGGCTGGCTGCTTTCATTACAATTTAAAATGTGAAAACTTGAGGGAAAAAAGGAAAACTACTGACTACAAAATTTAACAGCACTTCTCATATATAAAAATGTATCACCCTATCAAGATGGGTAAAGTCTCGCAAAATTACAAATAGTATGGCTATATGTCTGGATTTACATCGTAATAGTTGGTCTAAATTTGTTTAACCTGTAAACTACGATATGTAAAAAACATAAGCGTCTGCCTTCTGATCAGACAGTAGAAATTGACTCCAGTAATCCAAGCAGCCTTTGATCTGCTTTGCTGAACTGTGCAGGATCACTGTAGCTCTTACTGACTTCAACTAGTCTTCACTAACCTTTATAATGATCTGGACAGGGAGTGATATCATTAGTGTCAGTAAAGTCCTATTTAGAATTGCTGCATTTAAATAATTACTGACCTGAGGCCAGTCCAGTAAAGCTGCTGTCATCTGGCCAGTTTGATTGCAGTCATCGTCAATGGCCTATTAAAGTAACACGAGTGATTAGATGAAGGTAATAGAAGCACAAGACATGCGTATTCATTAGAGTGTGAAACCAGAAAGAGTGACCTGATTTAAATAGGGACATTAAGTGAAAAGAATTCTGCACTTTAACCTGTTTGCCCAGGATGACAAGTTGAGCATCTTCCTTCTTGGCCAAAGCGGCCAGAATCTTTGAGACCTGCAGAGGTCCCAATGCTTCATAGTCTTTCCCACTAACTTCCACATGAATGCCACGGTCAGCCCCCATGGCAAGGGCAGTACGGATGGTCTCCTGAGCGAGGAGGAGATATGGGTCAAAGACATTGTTGGCCCACTTTAAAAATTTGCCCTGATTAAATACAGTATGACTGATTGCAACTTCTGGATCTGAAATTCTAAGTATATTATTTCTTCTAATTAGCATTTGCAACACTGTATTGACAGTTTCAAAATAATATGTTAGAACAATAAAGCTGAAAACCTTTGGTGCATGTCAATATATTTCCCCACCACATTGATTAATTAAGGTCAGGGAACAGACTGTGGCCCCATGGTACCCACCTGTGCTTGCTGTGGCCCACAGCTGACAGCCACAACCTCCTTAATAAGCTTCTTCTCCTTCAGCTTAACTGCCTCCTCAACAGCAATCTCACAGAAGGGGTTCATTGAGTGCTTAACACCATCCGTCACGACACCACTGTTGTCTGGCTTCACACGAATCTGTAGATGGATAGGAAGGCATGAGAGCCACTACTGGTTTCTAGGGTAAACATAGTGTTAGACACACACAAAGAAGTAAGCACCATAGTACTTAAAGAAAAACATAAGCAATTCAGTTATACATATTTCTGTACCCCTGTAACTCGCAAAATGCCTCACCTCTTCCTTTATTAATCTGCACAGCTTCATGTTCAGAAAGTAATGTCCTCAAACTTTTTTTTATGTAATCCTCAAAAAAGGCCTAATGTTAAAAGAATACTGTTGCGTCAGCTGAACCACTATGAGGACACCCAAACAAAGCATGTGCAAATTTCTTCATGGGACCATGGCCAATTTTGTGCTGCTAACAGTCTCCACTTTCCACTACATTGTAAAACATAGTTTGGATTTCACTCCAGCAATAGTGAAGCCTGGCTCACAGCTCACGCTCCAATTCATGCCAGCTGAAGTTGATTTGGTTGAGGTCAGAGCTTCCAGTCAGTCAAGTTCTTCCACATCAAATGGAAAAGTAACTAATTTATAGATTTGCCTCTGTGCACATGTTGAAACAGGATGTGTTCTCTTCTCTAAACTGCTGTGACAAGGCTGAAGCATACCATTGTCGACTTTGTACCCTGTGACTTTAAAAGAAAGAAAATATGTACAACTAAAATCCTTAAGGATTGAGATTTTTAAGATTAGATATGTAAAAATGAACTATGAAAACAAAGAACATTATATATTCAAATCTGACACCCCAACATACATAGCATGCAACACTTCATGTATGTCACAAATTGTAGAAAAAAAAGGTTTTCTGGACATTTTGCTAATTTGCACTGGCACCGTACAGCTCTTAACGATTCATGTGCTACACAAAACATCTACACAAAGATATAGATTTTTGTGCTGTGCTTTCACAGCTAGGAGACAACAATAAAGTTAAATTAATATTAATTTTAGAATCATTTAATAACATTCAAGATTGTTTTCATTCAGGGGCTAGTTAATTGATCAGTCGGACATCAGGTCAAACAAAA
The DNA here is from genome assembly GCA_033026295.1 of Channa striata. Lineage (NCBI taxonomy): Eukaryota > Metazoa > Chordata > Actinopteri > Anabantiformes > Channidae > Channa > Channa striata. The sequence goes on along the minus strand of CM065175.1, from coordinate 22,021,065 downwards.
TCAAAGAAACAGCCAGATATGGTAGAATAGAAGACAAACACTCCGGTGAAGGCAGAAATCCTGTAAACGGGCTATATAATTTCAGCTGGAGAAATCTAAATGAATTGTCAGGTCTGCCATCAGTCAGGTGTAGGGCTTAGGCTGTTGTCAGCTGGCGTTAGCAGGCTAAAGCTAGCTAACAAAGTCAAGAGGTTTTAACAGTGGAGAAAAACGTTTAATACCCAAATAACCCAGTTGAATATGCAGTAAAACATTACCTTAACTGCGTAGTCAATGACACGTTTAACGCCCACGAGCACACGGCCAGACATTGTGGAGAAAAGATTTAAAAAATTGCAGAGAGCTAACGAAACACAACCTACACAAGGAACCTTCACTCAAGGAGAAGCGGTCGGAATTATTTCAGGGTGACTCCAGGGGAGTGTGGTAAGGCGACCGCCTACCTTTCGATCTAGCCAATGACAAGCAGATACGAGTGAACACTCCCAACTCTGATTGGCTGAGACGCGGTTGATTGCATTGTTGAATTCAACTAAAAGGTCATCGACGTTGCGCAGCTTAGTTATGGAGAAAATAACACTAATAACGTAATTCAGGGTTTCGCCGTAGAATCCTTAATCACTTCAAGGTGGATTTACAGATAATCAATATCGCATAAAATTTGCGTGTTAAAATGGGACAAAATCACTTGTGAGTAGCATGGTGCTCCTTAAATGTGTGTCGTAAACAAACTCCCAAGAAGAAGCGTTCCGCTTTCAGTAGGGTAAAGTTCATAGCAAACCTTATTGGCATAATGTTCAAATACATATCATGTTTTTACGCATAGGATTGATTTTATAAGGCGTTTCAAAACTTTTTTTATTCATAATATAAATGAATTTATAATCCATTTCAATAAATAACAAGTAAACACAACAATTGCACATTATTGCACTATTAAAAACATATTTTGTATGATTGTTACTACATGAATTCGCATCGTTCCTAATTTTATGCTTAACCTTAAAAACACTGAACCTTTTATTGACAGTAAATTGTTTGTGTATTTTAAGTAAGAGGGACAATTATTCTCATATTTGGCCTTTCTTCAGTGCGATCAATTTATATCTGCAGAAAGTGTTAATAACACTCCCTCTTCATACAAACATGTTCGGGCTTCACCACATGTTCAACAAAAATTAATATTACCCGAGGCTGAGTCCGAAATCCCCCCGATCACGGTCTCCCGCTATAAAGTGACGATGGGGGCGTTTCAACAAGATTTGCTTAAGAAATCCAAAGAAATCCTCATCAAATAAATGATGAAAACCAGCACGCCAGTGTTGCTGGATTAATAGACTTTTTTTAATATAAAATATATACACAACATACCTTTTCACTAAATGTTTTCCAACTAAGACGTTTCGAGTAATGCATGTGAAATTAGAAAACGTTAAGGCCAGTCTGGGGCCGTCAGCTGATGACTGGGTTCGGTTTTTAAAGTCGTGATCGACCTTGTGTTTCACAGTCGTGTCTGATCGCGGTCACCATGGAGCAGCGGCGGCTTTGATCCTGCTCACCGCGGTCACCGCGAATCCTCCTGCGGCAGCGGCGGCGGCGGCGGCAGCGGCAGCGGCAGCGGCAGCCCGAGCGGAGCGGAGCGCGTCCTTTGATCCGCCAGCGCTAGCAGCGGTCTCCATTTTAACTCCGACGCCGAGCCGTGCCTCACGTGTCCTGGGCTGTCTCTCTCACATGACCCGAGTGTTTGTTCCCGTGATCAGCGCTTCCATCTCCGTCCGTGACACCGAATATCACTTTTTACTGCGACCCTGATGGATATTCTTGAACAGAGTCTGGACAGCTCAAGGTAACGACGGGTCGTCCGGAGCGGCTAACTTAGTCAAGCTAGCTACAACATCGCTCCCTCGGAAAGCTAGTTTGCGACGCCAAACGAGGCCTAACCTAAAACCTTGTCAAAACGAAGTGAGTTTAAATACAACACTTCAGTTAGCAGAAGTGGAAGACTTGGCTGGCAGGGTAGTTGTGTCTTACCAAGCCAATGTCCAGCAGAGACACGCACGGCCGCAAATATCGAACATTAATTAATAAGGTTAGCAATACAACAGCAAGTATACATGTTAGCACCAGGTAGCTAACGTTATTAAAACACTAGAAAACCCGGGCACGCTCACAATGTTGTGTTTAACATTTTTATGGTCCTATTTATTACATGTTTGCCATAAGATGAGACAGCAAAGAGTCATATTGATATTATATAACTAGTAATCCGTAATTAAAGTATAGTAATAGTTTACTTAAGTTAGCTGGTTGCGTAGTTTTTAAACTGCTTATTTGTGTATTTGGTTTGCAGCCAAGAAAAGCAAGAGGAAGAAGTTGTCCAGGCGTCTGAAGGTATGGATTAATGAAAATATGCCATTATACGTATATTGTGTTAAATGCCCCAAAGTGTGTAACTCCTGTTTCTGATGTAGTTCGTGCAGTATTTCAATTTTAATGCTACGTTTACTTTACTGCAACTCAGATTGAAACGTTCTACTTTCTATCCCCCTATGTTGATTTTACAAATGCATATTCTCAATATAGAATGTAATAAGCTGTCAAATTATGTGTTATTAGGGATTAGGACCTGCCAATACATAAATTAGATTAAATGGCTCCACCTCTTCCAGTTGCACTGTTTTTGTTCCACACAAAGTCTCTAAATAACACACGATTTTCCTTATTTTTTATGAATTATCAAATACATTTCTAGTATTTGTGAAAATAATGTTTTCTTAGTAAAATCTGAAGCATTTGTCAGCATGAGTACCTTTTACTTGTGGTAATGTTTGTGGGGGCGGATGCTCGACCATGCGTTCAACCACCTGCTTTATCTGAAAAACAAGATTTGCAGGAGGATAATGTGTATTTTCACTATTAACTGCAACAATTAGTTGTATATATTTTTTGCTGGAGCTGATTTCAGGTGTTGTTAATTGGTTTATTATTTTATTTACAATCTCACAACTGTCTTTTTTCTTTCTAGACGGAACAGGAGAAGAGAACGCGGCGGTGGCGATAGCCAGTGTTCAGCAGGCTGCACAGTTTGGTGATCATAACATCCAGTATCAGTTCCGCACTGAGAGTGGACAGGTGAGTAGGAACGGATGTAACCACAACACTTTTAGTAGTTTTTATTACCTATTTCAGAAATACACCAAACACCCTTAAATGGCACATGCTACTACAGTTTCAGGAATAGGGTAATACTACATGGAACACTTCAGAATGACTTTAGCTGTCAGGTTGAATAAATGTCCAGAAGCTGTTTCTGCAGAGACAGAATAAGCAACTGACAAAGCCCCAAATGTGGCTAAAAGGATTTGGTCACATGCATAGAGCAACGTGACAGCGCAAGATAATATAATTGTCAGTTAACAAGGTTTCATGCCACATGTATGTATTCATTATCTAAATTACTCTGTGTGACTTACACTTTGTCATGCTCAGTGTTTCGGTTTAAACCTAATCAGCTCACAGTGAGAAAAACCAACTTTGTCTAATAAACAGCCCTTTCTATATATTGTTGCGTTTTCTTGTTGTGCGTTTTGTTTTCTGCTGATGCCTCAGCTCTCTTCCCTATTCAGAGAAGTCAGGAGGAAAGCAGGCTCCAAGCTGCCTGAAGCTATGAATATGTGTTTTTGTTTTTCTAGACGCCTGATTGACTGTTGGCTTTTGTCAACTGAGTCTCTTTGGCATACTACTAAATGTAGTATTCGCTTCAGCGGTGGACAGTGATAGTAATTTGACAGTAGTGCAATAGACAAACTGAAAAGAAGCGGTGTTATTGTGAAGTTGATTTACACTGGAGGGAATTAACTCAGTGATCCACGTGGCCCGTTTGTTGTAAACAAGGCTAGTGTGAGCTATCATGTGATTTGAGCCTAGTCAAGGATTGGCATGGGGCTGCTGTCACATGTCAGTCAGGAGGTGAGTCACATGACAGGGGGATACAAATACTGGTTTTCTTGACTTGTTTTCAAATTGAATCAGACACATTCTGCAGCATAAGCATATTTTATGAGATAGTGAGCTTTGTGCACAGCAGCAGTTAGGACTAAAGAGTCAGTTACCACCGACATTCAGCTGAGCTAAAGAAGTACTTATGATAAACAAATCTACAAGTCAGGTAAGGTTTTGATTTATATACATTTTCCCCTCTCTCTCAGTCTCGCCTTTACCTGTGTGTCTCAATCCACCCTGCAGGTGACCTATCGTGTTGTCCAGGTGACTGACCAGCACGCTGAGGGAAGAGATGATGGGGGAGGAGCAGTGAGTGTGGTCTCAGCAGCTGCCTTCACCGGGGCTCCTCAGGCCGTCGCTCAGGTAACACAGTCACTTGTTTAAGCAATTTATGTGAACCTAAAAGTGGTATTATTTTCGAAAATCAGAAAATAATTTTCCTCCTAACTATTCATGCACTCAGTATTCATGGTCGTGCCATATTATACCATTGTTGAGATGTACAATTGTACTAGACATTTTCCTTTGTTGTTATTAAAATGAATGTGATGGTAATTAATGTAAACGCAGGAGACAAGCCAAGCAGTGAAGGATGTTACAAGTGTGGTGTAAGTTACAATTGCAACATTCATAGCCAGATTCAGAACATGTTTTTAGTAAGAAACAATTAGTTTACTGGCAGCACCAGACTAGATTTGTATTATTCTGATAGCTTTAATGACCTTGCAGTTATCTCTACTAACAAGATCGCTGCTACTTATTTTTCCTTCTTTGTACCATCTGTCAAACTGCTCAGTGTCTTTCTTGGGGGTCTAAAGAAGATGCCAGTATTGAGTCTGACAGAGACTGAGGTGTGCTTTTACCTGCTGTGACTGCTCCATTGGTACTTGTTCAAGCTCTCCTCTGTCTCTTGTGTATCTGTCACAGGCTGTGATCCAAAACCCCTTCAGTAATGGAGGAAGCCCAGCAGGAGAGGCGGTGGGAGGGGAGACACGCTTTGCTTATTTCCCCGCAACAGCAGTGAGCGACGGGACTGTGTCTGTGCAGGCCGCTACAGACCCCACACTCACTCAGTCAGGGGGTGAGTCAAATTCTCACACTTAATTTGGGTTGAAGCTTCCCACAGTGCTACAAGGCTAATTTAGCCGTTACTTTCCGTGCATTGCAGAGTAAAAAACAACAGCAGTTTTTTCAGTAAACCAACCATGGTTCCCACAGCTTTAGCTGACGTAACAACATACAGAACACTTCAAATTGAAAATGATTGCTAATTTTAATGAGTATTTCGAAATCTGATTTCTGATCCGTTGGGCACAGATTAACAAAAATATGTTCTTTTTTAATCTTATTTTTCTCATCTTTGCTTCATTTGACATGCCCGTATGTTCATCTGGCTCAATGTTGTTACAGTTTTATGGTGATGAAAAGGCTGAGCAGGACATCACTGGCTGAAGGTGGCTGTCCTCTGCTTTTAGTGATGGTGCCAGAACTTAGTTGACCTGGAGAGAAAGTTGGAGCTTTTTGGCTCTCTTATACACAACGAGCATCTGTTTGGTCTGCATCACTCAGGCATATATATATATATAAATAAACCAAACGGGCACACTTTTGCAGATGGCCAGTGAATGGTGAATTAAATGGAGACTTGTTAGTATTTTATCATGACTGTAGGGGAGGTCAACACAGCAGATCTCACAGGATGCTATGAGGAAGGATGTTTAAGGTCTGACAGAATAAGATACTGCACATATGAGGTATATACAGAATAAGTCAGTGCTGACCACAAAGTATTTAGCTTATCCTGGGCAGTAAACTTTTCTTATTTTGTTTTTGGCTGAAATGCTACTGAATATTTAGTCAAATACCAACACATTGCATTTTCTGTGTTGTTTACTGTCTGCCCAGCCCATTAGTTATTAAAGCTTATAGTTTTTTGCCACACAGCCTGTCGTATGTCTGCTTACATCACATAATGCAAACTCACGCAGGACACTGTCAAGGCCATATCAGTTAACGCACCTCTGTTAACCTCTTAACTTATTATTAAATTGTATGTGCTACAGCAGAAAAATGTGTTTTCAGTTCGATGTGGGAGGTAAAACACTTGCGTGTGTTGAGCATCCTAAAACATTAAGACATGAACTTATACAGTCAGAACCTCCACAGTTTGTTTTAACACAAAGTGGGATAACCCGAGTTTATGGCCAACACACTGGACTGATCTTGTTGTTTTGTTTGGAGATATTGAATTTTTTTATCCTTGTGGGTTTTTTGAGTGTCTGCCTGATAATCCCACAGAAGGGGAAGAAGAGCAGGAGGTGTTTTTTGCTGCGGGTTAGAGATGAAGCCAGGGCTTTGCAGGAGGAAGTTGGCTGTTGTCTTTCCTGAGGCAGTTTAAGTAGGCATAACATTCTGGCGGAGAAGTGCGCTGTAGGGTGTTGGTGGAGAATGCTTCAGAAGCTGCCATGTCTTGTAAGGTGAGGGGATAGTGCAGAAGTGGCCGACTCTGGTCCTTGACAGTTGCAGCTTTGCTAGTTTTCCAACTACCCACTGCTGATTACCCGGATCAGTTGTGTTCAGTGAATCCGAAGCCACAAAATGAGGGTTGCACACGTTTAGTTGGGGAAACAAGCTGAGTTGCGGCTCTAAGGAAACGCAGTGGGCCACACCTGGAATAGTGCGTAACCCTCTGGCAATGAAACATGCCATAAGGTGGAACATGCTTGACCTTTTTATAGTCCAAGGGTTGTCATTTTTGGTTGAAAGAATTGTCATGGTTATTTTGCAGACTGAATATGCCAAATTTTTGGGCAAATTAGCTGAGCAAAAAAATTAAAAACAAAATGGATATAGAAAAAAAAATGTTTTTAGTTTTTGTCATTAATTTTTTCCCTCCTCAAATTGCATGTTCAACCTGACTTACGTACAGGATGTGTTAATTAGACATTATTTATATCCAAATAACATTTCTTTGCGCTTCATTTAAAAAATACCATCCTACATAATGAATGCTTTTATCTTTTTAATGGCGGTGTCAGTCAGTTACTCAGCTTCAGTTGTCACCGTCTTGAGAACGTGAATTCTAAACTGCCACTTAAATGAGATACCTGGGTTCTATAATCACGAGGAGGATTAGACAAACCTGATTTGCCTAAGTAGATTTCTGCTGGAGAAAGCTGATTTCTCTGCCATGTATACATGTAACCAGGTTTCTAATCAGCTTTTCATAAGCGCGCATGTGCATGACAAAAGGCTGCAGGCAGAGCAAGTAGTAAAGTGGGTGACAGCAGAGATCATTACCTGGAGCAACGCTGCTTCAATTGTTTTAAACCCAAAACAGACTAAAGTCAGATTAATACATAAACTAACAGAAATGTTGTGTAGGAGTATAAAAATGTCAATCTCTACCTGAGTTTTTGAAAGTATGCCCAGTTGTGTCAGTCTTTATTTTGTATTTCGTTGAGCAGTCAGCCTCTTGGGACGTACATGCAGGAAGATTTAAAGAAAAGACAATTGAAGTCAGAAGGCAGTGCTATTTGTCATTATGAACTTGTTAGCCATTCTTCCAAATGTTGGAGTAGCAATCAGATAAGTCGTTTGGGTAATCCAATCATCCAGTGTTCTGTGTCACTGGACCCTGTTTTTCAGACTGCTTTATGCTCTCTTTAAAATGGCAGTAAACTGTATTGTCTTGTTTGGTCTTGCTAGCCAGGCCGTCTGGTTGACCAACAGAAACAAGATGAAGTGTTTGTCTCTCACAGGTCTTGTAGCAGTGTTACAATGGACTGTGTCTGCATTCATTACGGTGGAGTACTGCGTGTGCATTCTCCTGTCAAACATGATATTTTAGGCTTTGTTTTGATGTTTTCCGAGTCGAGGCGAGGAGCCTTGACTGTTGTTCTACGTCTACGTGTTGATTGTACATGATGGCTCCCCACAGTGTAAGTGTTGTTCTGTGTATGCTGTTTTTTTCCCCCAGTCTAGTCAAATTTTACTTGTGTGGGTAAATATCACAAATCTGTTCCAAGGGGCTTTACAGTCTGTGGCTCTGTCCTGAGATCCTCAAACATGCTGCGTCCTTTTCCTCATTTCTTACTGATGACTCTTTTGCCTTTCACAGCTACTGGCCAGTTTTATGTGATGATGAGCCCCTCCGACGTCATTCAGACAGGCACGCCAAGAACCATTGCCCCACGCACACAACCCTACCCTACGTAAGTATCAACTCTGTCATTTGCTGTTGATATTGTCTTAGTCAAACTCATATTTCTATTAATAGACAAACCATTGATCAGTAAATATTATTTTCCATGTGAATTGCACTGGGTTCATTTTTATTTATTTTGGTTGTTTTTTTTTTTTGTTTAAATGATTTTAGCCATTAACTGCAGCATAGCTCCGCTCCTGTGACACTCCAGAACAAGTCTGCACAGAGACGCCTTTCAGTTCAAAACTCCCCACCAGTCAGAGCCTGAGATAAACAACATTTAAATGAACAGCAACAAATATTGAGTGAACAAAGCACGCAGAATTCGCATAAATCTAAATGCTAATACAGGGGGAGGCTGGGAAAATGGAGGCAGTTAAATTGCTAGGAAGCAGGCAAAGATGTGTTAGGAATAGTGCATGTGGATAGAATTACTAATTGTTATACAAATGACTGTAATACAAGTTCCATACCTATTTTTGCCCAATTAATCATTGCAAGCTTAGCTTTTTTTCCCCACACAAGTGTTCAAGAGCTAGCTTGAAGGTTGATTTTATGTGAAGAATTAGGTTGCCTGTTTTGTCCCCCCCCCCATCTTCATATGTTGTATGTCTGTTAAAACTCACACGGTGCATCATCATAATCATGCATCAAAAATGATCCATCTCAGACTCTCTCCAACTGTTAGCCACATGCTGGTGATTGCTGTTATTAAGATAATCAGCAGGCTCACCTGAGCGAAGATACCAGTTTTCATTTTAATTGCACAATACCAGCTATGCTCCGAACTACTACACATACTTGTTCAGCTACAGGATTTTCAGCGTGCTTTGTTTCATTTTCACAGTGCACTTTTGTGCCACAAGCATAGTGGCATATGAGGCATAATGCTAAGATGTAATGCATTTGAATGTCAAGTCACAATTTTGTTCTTGTCTGGTATAAGCCAAGGCACAGACAAATGACCCATTATCTAAGTACTATGTAAGCACATATTCCTCTGTTTTTCCCAGGCTTATACTTAATCTAAAACACGTGAAATTGACCGAATTATAGTTTTTAGCTAGTTCCATATGTAGTAAATACCGGTTCTTATTTTATGTAATGACAAAAAAAAAAACTTTGTAGGGAGCACATAGGCTTTCATTTACTTTATTGTGATTTTATGATTTAAATACCCAAACAGAAAAAGGACAAAACATTATTAACAGTGTCAGCCTTTAATCTATTGTTTGAGTTTGGTTATAGAGTATATGAGGATCTTCAGTGAATTTATGCTTCTGTGGTTTTCAAGTAGTTTAGATTTCTCGAAGATTTAAGCTCCTTTGTTGTGGGCAGCTTTATGGGGATGTGCCTTAAAACTGGCAGCGGCGCTTCTGTTTTTGATGTCGCTCGCTGTTCACAGCATACAGCAGACTGCTTTCCAGTCAAGACTAAAGAACCCGCTTTGTTGCAGTGTATATCTGCATTGCTGTGTGTTGAAATTCAAAGTGAGTTGTTTTTTTCATCTCTTAGAATGCCTATCTGCAATGTGTTTGTTTCTATTTATTTCTTCTTACATGAATAATTTATGATTTTGACATAAGCCTTAGAGATATATTCAAGTGTAAAGTAATGAATAGTGACATTATCATTGTCGTGTGAGTAAACTAAATGAAAACTTCCCACCCTATCTGCCGTTTGCAGAGATGAAAACGAGCTGCTGCAACTTGAAGGTTTAAACTGGTGAGGACAGTTTCCACATCTCTCCCACACTCCTTTTACAGCAGAGAAACTAATCAAATTAGATCACAAGAAGAGAGAAGAAACACACAAACCTCTGCTCCCCTCTTCTCTCTGCTCATCCCTACCCGCAAGTCCCTGGTGGTTCTCCCTGCTCTGGGTCTGCCAGACACAGATGTAATGTTTCTTCACTACTGACCCCGATCCATTGTTTTTAGTTGTGCTTGTGGCAAATGTATTTTTCCATTAGGAGCAAGAAATTAGGTCATTGTACTCCATCTGGAAACGGATGCCTGCCTCCGTACCTTTTGTCATTATTAAAATGTCCTCTGTCGTAGTTGTTTAAGTTTTGTTCTCATTTAACTTAATTTGGCATACATTAGTGGTGTACAGTTACAGTGTGCAAACATTTTCACTTTGCTTCAATAGAAATATGCTCCAACACTTATCTTAATGCGGATAGGTGCTGGGAAGCACTGGCAGAGGACAGAGCTAAACGCTTCTAGAAGCGACAAGTCTCACCCCTCTGACCAGTAAGACAAAAGCAATGAGGCAAATTTTTATTTTCTCGTAGAGAATATCAACCCCTATACATATATATACCCCCTATCAATGCACACTCCTCTGCTCATTGTTATAGCTCTAGCTTGGTGTAATGATGTAGCCTAATAATATGTGAGAGCAGAAGAAGTGAAAATTGCATTTCTTTTGGAGGATCAATATAAGACTACAAACTCAGTCCTCTAATACATTCATGCTTCAAATTACATGGATAAAGCGCTTCAGCAGTGGGATCGTGCTCTGCTGATTTTCAGGGCTTCCCTGGTGACAATAACTCCTAGGAGCACTTAGATGAGGTTTGCCTCTGAAAGTTGTGAAAGGCAGAAAAAAAAGCAGACATCCTCTAGGCATGTACATTTATTTATTCATACAGCCATCCACATTTTATTACACACTGCCTAAGAGTACTGTTTGGGTGAATCCATTATACAGCTAAAATCCCATTAAGATGCAGTGAGATACAAGAGAGACCGCAGTTTGGCTTGGCTGACTATCTCAAACAAAGATATCAGCAGTCGAGTTGCGTTGATAGGTCAAAAATCGTTACTGTAGAATAAAGATGTGTTATAGAGGGAAAGTTGGAGACTAAAAATGAACCTTAAAGGATATTTAGTCATTTAGTATAGCAGAAATTCACCCAAATAACGACTAAATTGTCTATTCCTGTTTGGCTTATTATATATTTAAAACAGAATTGGGTGAGTAAAATATTGTCTTTTCTGCTAGTGGGACAGAATGATGATTGAGATATCCAGTAACTCACCTATATGATTATATGCAAGTGTGTTCATGCCATGGTGGATGGTTGGATAAGTCCTTCTGTCATGTCACTGGGACTTAATTAACAGAACACCCCAGGGAAAGACGCAGACAGTTGTGTCATTAGCTGTATGCACAGACTCCAATAGACAGCATCTGCTTTTCTACAATGTTATAATTTTATAGTTTAATAAAGCAGTGCTCCCTCTGGGCCACACCTGGGAAGACGACAGCCAATAAGAGCGAGGAGGCTGGAAGGGCCTCAGTATTCCAGTCAAAGCAGCCCAGCTCTGAGCCTTCCGGGGTGCCAGGAGTGAATGTATACGGCCTCATATTGCTGCGCATCCTTCCGGATTTCTACCGAAGGCACTACACAACTTCAGAGGCTCCCATTTAAATTCCACAGTGGTAGTGGCAAGGACTGCGATTATGAAAGGCTTGAATATAAAGATAACAGTGAGGAACCATTTTTAGTTGGCACAGGATTAAGTGAATTTAGGGGGTTGGATTGGATTTGTGCCTGATTGTATGGTAGACAGAGATGGGAGATATTGTAGCGTGTGAAAAGTGTTTTATTTCCTGTCTGTCTGCAGGAAAATGGATGGACCGCGAACACCGAGAGATGAAAGGAGAAGAGCACAACATAATGAAGGTGGGTAATTAGCTATGATTGTAGCTTTTGATTTCATCAGACAGTGCAACACAATGCAGCGTGGTGCCTAAATGGAGCATTTCTGTTGAAAGAAAATCACCAAGGCCTGTCAAAATATTCTATTAAGAATAGATTACATATGTTAAAGGCCGGCCACTAGAGGTTACTGTTGAGCTGTCAATATCAGGCAGTGTTTGGTAACTAGGTTCAGTGGAACCACAAGATATATGTAATGAAAACGTGCTTTAAACCAAAATGACCTCTGATACCCCCAATGTGTAAATGATCGAGAAAATATATCGACCCAGTGCTGCTGCTTGTATTTATGTGTATTCTGTGTATGCATAAAAACGGTTCAATATTTCATCAGTTGAGAGGCGGCGAAGAGACAAGATCAACAACTGGATCGTCACCCTTTCCAAGATCATCCCAGACTGTAACATGGACAGCACCAAGACTGGAGCGGTAATCTTTGTCTGACTCCGTTTTACTTGCGCTTCCGTCTTGAAAGGTCAGTTTCCGTATGTGACAAAACTCTCTGTTCTTTTAGAGTAAAGGAGGCATCCTGTCCAAAGCTTGTGACTACATCCGTGAGCTGAGGCAAAGCAACCAGAGACTGCAGGAGAGTCTAAAGGAAGTGGAGAGGATACAAATGGACAATGAGTTGTGCAGGCAGCAGGTATGAATGTCAAGCTTTTGCTCTGTCCGGCACGTACCTGAAATGGGAAGTTTTCGTGACTTCCGTAATGGGTAGAGAAGGTCTATGAATGATAAGAATCTTTCTTTGAGGTGGTTGGGTGTAGCAGATAAATCAACTCGCACGTAATAAAGCCGCCATAGTGAGCTGCATATGTGCCTGTGAAGATTGCCACTCCATCGAATAGATTAGTTTGCCGTGGAGGGCGTTGCAGCATCCTTTTACCTACGAAATCCACATAGCCCCACATGCATCTTCATCTCTCGAAAACAAACCCTGTGAGACTGCAGCCTGTGTAGCTGATCATCACAGCCTGACAAAGAGGATCAAAGAGTTTGCATTCATATAAGAAGACGTGTTACCTGTGAGAGACTGTGGGAGTAATATACACAAGGGTAGGATGAGAACTAACCGCATGCTAATGCACTCCAGGTACTGTGAAAGCCCACAGCTCCGTGGCTGCCGGCTCAGGCGTCTTGGGCCTGCACTATGTTCTAATTCTACTGTGCAACGTGCAGTATCACTATACCCTGGTCCTCCAGCGTGGAGGCAGTGAGTTCTCCTGTCACCCGGGGGAAATATAACAGAGATGACATCCTTCAAGATTTGATAATCCAGTTGTTTGTGGACAAGGCCTGCACACTACTCTTTAATCCCAGTGATTGTGTAGCCCTGTGTGTGCTTTACGCCAAGCCAGCTTGCTGTCTTTGTGTATCTAATGCAGGGATAAAGATGTTGATGATGAATTCTCTTTGTCATTTTTGAAGATTGAAGAGCTAAAGAACGAGAATGCTTTGCTCCGAGCGCAACTCCAGCAGCACGGCATTGAGATAGTTGGAGAGACGCCACCGCAGTGAAGGAGAGACGAACGGAACGGGCATGGGGGGGGGGAGCACAATCACTCAGACACATGACCAACACGGTGGAAAAGAAGATGCTGCGATGGGGGAAAACAAATGACTTTTGGAGAATCACTTTCTTTTTACTGAATGCATCCTTCCTCGGGTTCCCTGGTTGCGAACCCTCCAACAGCCAATTGCTGCTGTACTTGACTGCTCCAGTCCTATTGAGATAACCACCTGTTACGACTCAGCAGAAATGTGCTCCAAGAAATAATGCCCACTCACCACCGTCAGAGTGCTTTCCTAGCACTTGCCATGAAAGAGATCCTCTGCTGAGCTCCTCCCTTGTTTAGTATTTATGTAGCCATGGACTATTATGTTTGTCATTTTGTTCTGTCTGTGTTTTCCTCCACTTATTCATTTTGATTGAGTCCCTGCTTTTATTCTGTTTGTGTTTTTGTATTAATATGTTGTTTTTAGCTGCTTTAATTTATTAGTTGCTTGCTGAAGGAAGCCTTGATGGAGATCAGTTACACTGAAACTAATTCGCCCAAGAGAAGCAGATTGAATTTGACAAAAGAACATCAAATTGTGCAAAACGTAACGTTTCTACAGACAATAACAACGTGACACACACAGCCTACCTAAGACAGGCCCGTGCCTCTAGCTGATTTATGTAAATATGACTTCTCATGTTTTAACACAGATGTTACAGGATGTTAGAGCAGATTATCTCTGGGAGTAAACAATCAATAACTCATTAACTTCATGCTGGCCTTTTGTCATAATAATTACCATGAAGTGTGTGCAATCATGAAGCTTGATTTGGGGAAAAAATGTGGAATACTTGAATTGTTGGGCATTTGCTTAACCAGAAAAAAATTCTAAAACAAAATCACTTGCAAAGATTTAGTACTTTACATGCGGTTCAGCAACAAATTGACGTTTACAATTGTGGCACATGTTGACAATTGACGAAACCCAGTGTCCAGAATTGCTGATTGCAGAGACGTGTTGCCAAATACACACACACACACACACACACACACATATATATATATAGGTATTGTGGATTTTATTATAATTTTTTTGTTTGTATGATTTACCGGTGTCTCAGTATGTGTAAGAATAATCCCCACGTTTCATTTTGAGCTGTTTGCTCTATTTTGGTATTGCAACACTTCAAATGGAGCTCAACACACAAGGGGAAGGCACCCTGGAGAGCGCTACTCAAAGCCACTCTGCTCACTGTGGAAAAGAAGTACACAGAGATTCTGTGTTGCACTTCTTAGCCGAGTACAACTCATTCTCCATAAAAAGATGGAATAGTTGGAAAGTGGGAAACTTGGAAATGATCTCGCGTATTTCTCCACCCACTCAGGCAAACAATAAGTAAAACTGTAATTGGTTGAACAAAAAGCAACAGCCAATAATGACATTGTTGATGATTTTGTGAATGAATATACATGATGTCTTTTTGTTCTGCTTTGGGCAGTGTGAGTGGAACAGAGATATTACGCTTCTGAGACACTTATTAGAGCACTTACTGCTTCTCCCTCTATCAACAGCTCAGGATCCAGCAAAGCAAAACCAACACTCAGACCCCTGGCAAAATCGGGCAGACGATCGCATTTTTATATCTTAGACTCTGTAAGTTAACGGCTTGTGCTTGGCAAGTGCTGCTCTGCTACTAGCGCTAGAATTAGACCCGATACGAATAGTGCAAGTGTCTGATCTGTCAAATGAGGCTCCTGGCCAACGTTGAGTGATGTTTTGCAGTAGATTTTTTTTTTACACCTCAGTGAGAGGTGACCAGAGAATGTGGGAATGAAGACATGATTAATGGTTCAAAAGGCCGATGTTCACACATGAAAGGTCATTTGTGGCTAATTCTATTCTGTCTCTTTTTTTTCCTTTTTTTTTTGTTGAAATGGCAAAAGAGTGGGTAAAATATCCATTCTCTCCGTAGCAGCCTCACTGTTCTCAGGATAGACTATATGACATCTTTTCTAAGTAAAATGGTGGAAAATAAAAATTTCACTAACTAATAAACTCAGTGGACTTCCATTATGACTTGTTGCCTTTCTGCCCATCCTGGATTTTTGCTAAAATCACACTTCGTTTCTGTCAGGTTGGTTATGTGTTTATTCATCTGCTTGCACAGTATCTGATAAACACGACACGAGTCATGGTTCTCTTTTTTTACATTCAGATAATATGAACTGAATATGGATGGTAAAATAAAATATTCCTATATAGCCGGATTTCTTGATCGTCGCTCACAAGGGCAAGACCTAGACATATTGTCTTCCATTGGAACTCTTAGCAAAACGTTCCATTATCTAATTTTCTTAACTCTGCTTCACATTTCATTGAGTCTTTACCGAAATTGATACATAAAATATTAAAGTCCTTGTAAAGTTGTTTTAAAATCTAAGTCATTTCTCTATAATGTTAAATATTCATGACCACATTTGCAACAATTATTTAAGTTTAACGTGTAGAGTAAGTGTAGACACAAATACAACAGAGACATGTTTTAAAACCTTAGTGAGTCCAGAATTGAGCCAAAACCCATTTTATTACACATTTGGCCTTTGAGACAGATGCCATAACTTGTGAAGGCAGTGTCATGGCCACCAAGTTGAGACGGGGTATTCCTCAAAGTAAACACGTGTCGCACACGTTTGCTTTGAGCGGAAGAATGATGGCGTTTTCACCTATAGATGGCCCTACAGCAACATCATAAATCTGAGCGGCCACAAATCCAGGGTCCTGCATCTGGGTCCCTCAAAGATTTGCACAATACATCCTTGTACAAACCTCTAATTTTCCCAGGCAGGGTAATTATTCTCTAAAAATCCATGATTTAGATTTTCTCCAAAAATCAGTGGCCAATCAGCTTGATTCACTATGTACTTTAGTTCAGATCTGGATGCAAATTACATATTGCAGACATTTCCTATTACTGAAATGGCACCTTTTTTGATGGTTTATGTCCTTGTAGGAATTGTGCACATTCTGCACGTTCTGTGGTTGATAAAAATCAATTGATCACACTCGCAAAAGTGAAAGCAGTTAGTAGTTAAAGCACATGGAGGGCACCTTGGGTGAGGGAGATCAATGGTGGTTAAAAGGCGCTTCTAAGCCCTCGGTGAGATTGCATTTGACGCCACAGGTCGGAGGCACTCGGGCATCATTCTGCTGTTGTTAAAAAGGGCAGCAGCTGTGATTCGGATCATCTTTTAACTCCGGGCTGTACATGCTACAACACTAAAGCTATTTGCACCATATTCACTAGTCATTGTGTTGACACGCCGTGTTACATTTGCCCTGGTTTTGCTTTGCTGCAGCCTTAAGTGTCTCCGTGCATGTCATCTGCCGTCCAGACACACAGGTGATCACGCAGGCAGGCAGGCAGGCAGGCAGGCAGGCAGGCGTCTGTGTGTCCCTGTCTCTGTTTGAAGTGGCTGATCTCTGATCCCGCGTTCCTGTCTGATTGGGACATACATACTCTTTGCCGGTCTGTCTGTGTCGCGTGGAAGCTTTCCGAAGAGAACCGTGGCGCTGAAATGAGCTCTTTTTGGAAAGAAATCTAAATAGCCGACAACAAAAGTAATATTAAGCTTTCACCGGGGAATGCTACTTCACCCTCCTAGTGCAGATAATTCACTTACAATTAATTGACGCATTAATTGGAAGAGGAGAGCGTCTTTGCTTTGAGCAATAAATTGTTGTTGCCGAAGTTATTATTACTGGATTTGAAAGTGTGGTGTAGGTCTGGTCAGTACTGTGCAAATGTCTGTTTCTACATTTGCCTGGAGGCTAGGACAAAGCCACCTGCTGTAAAATCCTTTATCTGAATTGGAAAAGTCTTTTTATTTTTAATTTATGTGTTTAGGCACATCCACCAAAGGACACAGCTGACTGATTTTCATTGAACTCCTGCTGGCCCGCACATTCTGCTGCAAAGCCACATTTTCTTGTCCTGCAGGCTTGTCTTACCTTT
Organism: Channa striata; assembly: GCA_033026295.1. Classification (NCBI taxonomy): domain Eukaryota; kingdom Metazoa; phylum Chordata; class Actinopteri; order Anabantiformes; family Channidae; genus Channa; species Channa striata. Next base: position 22,003,614 of record CM065175.1, on the reverse strand, counting down.
GTGCTTTTTGAGCCACGGGAGCAGCCACCGAGGAGAGCGCATTGTCCACTGCCTCAGCCTGTTTCACGTTCCCTCTCTCTCGGCGGTTGTTATTTGTTGAAAATGGCTGACAGAAAGAGTCTTATTGCGTCTGACATACAATGCTCCTCATACCTTGTGTACCACACCGACTCTCATCTTTCTTGGACCTACATTAATAACTACACTACACCTGTCTTGCTCATAATAGTAGTATCAGCACAAAGGTATGTATTCTGCTGCTGTCAAGAGATGAGGGATAGGAATGAGCTTGATTTCTTTTTTCTTTTTTGCCTTTCTCCAGCAGTATCATAAGCACCGATCAACCTGATAGGAAATCTTAAAGCTCTGAGGCACGCAGTTTATCACAGGAGATCATTATGGTGCATTTCTCACCAAGAAAGGGGAGCGTCAGCTCAGCCCAGAATCACATTCAGCATGTTCCTTATAAATTATTATTCTTTTTAAATTATTAAATCTACATTAATTCATTAAGCCACTTTAATCCGCTCGGTGAGGCAAGTACATGAAATTGTCAATTCCCTGTACAACAACCAGATTAACACCAAACAAAAGGTCAAATAAAGTTAAGGCGAGATAGAACTGTGCCGCAAACAGTAAATGTATGGCAAACAGATTCTATGATAAAACTGAAGGGGGAAATCAGTTCATTATTACACAAGATATTCATTTACAAATATTCTGATATCACGGTTTGTAATCATTGCAGTATCATTTAAATTTCCAAATTGCCCTCTATGGCTTTAATTTAGGTTGTAAATGAACATTGATTTTTTTAAACTTCTCTCTGACTTCCACGTGTAAAAATGTTTGTCTGCTTATAGCCGAGAAACTCCGGGTGACGAAATCTGTCTGATTTTTTCATACGTAAGAGTTCTGGAAAAGCATGTTGACCATGATTAAAAAGTAGAAGTAGAGAGATATTTTAAAATAGGGAAGTCAGTGCTTAATTTATTTTTATTTATTTGCTTTTTTTTTTTTTTACATACTAACCAAACTGGAATTAAAAGAAGCAAATTCATAACCGGCGAAGGTTCTTTTTAACACGTTGATTTCAGACACGTAGTTCATGTCTGGATTCCTAAGATACAGTGAATCCACTCAGAGGTACCTGCATGGTATATGAATGACCTGCCGCAGCACATTTGAAGCAAGTCAAGATCAAAAAGCAGCACGTGTGAACAAAAACTAGTTAAGAAAGACACACTTTAGTTTTAAATTACACACGAAGAGGCACTGGTAGTTTTGTTAAAGTTTAGTTGAGCCAAAGCTTGACTGAACCCGAACGTAGAGAAGCACACACAGTATCACTGGTTCTAACACGACACGCTGGACTTTCTGTTTATTTGAAAGATTTTCCTCTCAGGCTTCGTGAGCTGCTTCTATCTTTTCTCTTTTTTTGTGTGTGTCTGTGCATTTCCATGAATTATGCAGCCAGCCTCACTTTGAGGAGATGACTGACATACCGGAGATGCCTTAAAACATTGTAAACCTGTTTTTGTATCTATGTGGTATTTGGGGGCATTTTATAAGGTTTTATGAGTATAAAGATGACAAGACATAAGGGGGAGAGAGACATGAAATGACACACGTAACAGTCCCACTGTGGACGTAAAGCACAAACACTGCAGTTTGTGGTCAGTACTTGAACCTTTTACCCCTTTTACAACTTTAACGGATGTAATTCTGTTCTTCCTTCATAGTTGTGGTCTTTTGCCCTGAATGCTAAAATGTTTTGAGCCACATTCTTTCTATGAAGGTTTTATTATACATTTTAAAAGAATTTTACTCATTTTTCATTGGATTAAGATCCCGACACATCCATGTCCACCTATAATTGGGAAGTTCCACTAATGCATCTTTAAAAATTGGGGAAATTCCCCGTCAGTCACTAGTTCTGCAAGCGCAGCCTCCCAGGCTTGATGTGAGTTTAAGGGCAGAAGTGAAGAATCACGGTTTAATCTTTAATAGCGATGTGTCCTTTGACTCACAGGCCAGAAATATAACTCGAAATGCATCGGATTATGTTAGAAATATTGCTTGTGTACAACACGTTTCAGAAAAAAGTTTTGAACTATTTTAATTGTTTGTTTTCAGGCCTGTCTAAGAAATGCTTCAGTAAATGACAGAAACATAAAGTAGAAAAGACGTTAGTCCTGTTTAAAAATCCTTTACTGGAATTAATTTTACGTTTTTAAAAGTTTCTTCCTCATGGATAAACACCAAAGTATTTTTCTTTTATGCTGGTTATAGGTTCCTTCTGAAACCCCGAGATCCTCCCAGTCCTCAGACCAGAGCTGCTGCTCTCTGGGTCACAGTGACTCATCTCTGCAAATCTCATGTCTCATTTATTGTTGATTTTATTAGGCTACAGAACGTTGAGTTGCACTTTTTGAACGAACTACGTCGCAGTAATAAGCACGGCGAATGTGTTTATTCACGTTTGTGATTAATGACTGCTTCGTCCGGTAGCTCCAATTAAAGCAAGTGGAGACAGAAAGGAGGAGGGAGGGGGGATGGGGACAGGAACGGTGGACGGTGATGAAACAGGGACACAAGGGTTCAATGGCCTGGATCAGGTGAAAAAGGTAGAGTGGCGCCTGCCGAGGTGAATGTGTCCGCCCTGCTGGAGCCTGGCTGTATTTGGACAGAGGATTCCTACTGATAAACACCGGCCCAAACCCACAAACCTGGAAAACCCGGCTTTAGAAACTTTCTCTTTTTTCATTTTGTAGATTCTTTCCCTTCACACACACACACACACACACACACACACACACACACCCAGTGTCATGTTCAGATTTCTCATGACCCGACTCACGCTTAGCGAAACATGACAAACACGACGAGTTCCCGACTGGACATGATGTGACAGTTCTGTCCCTCGCTCTTACACGCAGACACCAAAACAGGGATGAAGTCAAACATAATGCGATGCTCTTCCTTGATTAAAAAAAACTCAGCTGGTAGTTGTCCCAGCGATGTGGAGCCATTTGTGGCTGTATTTGTTGACACTGACGTTGTGGTCACCCAAAGCAAGCACGCGGGCCAGCAGGGTTATCAGCGAACGAGACAGGCTGACGCAGGCGTCCTGCAACGTGTTGTTGCACTAATTGAGTCAGCACAGTCAATTTGGAGGGACTTTGAAGGTATAATGAGAATTCAAACGGCCCTCGATTTTATCAACGTGCACAACCCACCGTTTATCAGTTTGTACCTTTATTTTCCCGTTCTGTTATTTCATTTCCACCTTTATTGATTTTTTGTATTTATTCACAGCCTGATGTTGCTGTGGAATAGTTTTCTTACACTGACAGGTTAATTAATCTTAAGGTGTTTATCGCCTCTTCAGTGATAAAGGGGGAAATCAATTCTTACAATATTAAACTTGTGGTTTTTCTGTGCAGTTGTTCACAGTCTGAATTATTATCATTTTGTCATTATATACAAACCATTTTAATTTCACATTGTGAATCTTTCAATAAAAGTGTGTTGTGCAACAAAAACAAAAGCAGCTGTTGTCACAGTGTATGATTTGCCTGTTTGTTTGCTCGTTATGTAAGAATTATGCATTTAAGTGCTCAATAAAAAAAAAGATTTCCTGTACAGTTTCCTGTACAAACTTTTATGATATACAATATAGTTGTTTTGTTGCAGTGTGAATCACTCGAAGCGATGCAACTTTTCTTGCCGTCCAGACATAATGAATCTCATCAGATTACATTATATTCACATTTAACTAACACATATTGAAACACCTTGAATTTCAAATAGAGGGTTTTAATCCTGGGTGCTATTCCACTGCTTTCAAAGGGATTTAATTTGGTTCAACTGCAGGTTCCTGTGTATTATGCAAAAACTGAATGTGTTGGAAATGAGGGGCTAATTATTCCATTTGAGAGGTTGTAATTACATCCTTTAGTCTGAGCAGTGGCTATTCCAAAGTGGCTCTCTCTCCTTACTGAAGGATGTCCTGGGTTGGAAACAAGTGCAGCTCAGCCAGCCGTGCAATAGTTTGACCCGTGCAGTCTCTGCCTTTTACTGCGGGAATCTCCAGCGCTTTCTCCTCGTTTGTTCCACGAAACATCACATCTACACGCATTAGGCACCGCATCAACGCAGAATACGTGCTGCTCTCATGCTGGCCTAGTTCTACTGTCTGTGGAAAGTCATTTAATTTAAAGGTTGGTAGTTGAGTGAAAGTGGCTGCCATGATCAGAAAATAAATCTGAGAATTTCCCCAAGTGATTCACAGCTATGGAAAGGAGAAATGAAGAGGTCACAAGTTTCCCAGTAGAGTTAAGTAACTGCTGTCAGGAATGGGCCCGGCCTCCCGTAACGATGAGGCAACACTAAGCCCGAGTGCGTATAAATATCAGCACATCCCGCAGCCTCAACATTCAGACAGCGGAAGGACTGGACAAAGAGCTGACAGGGTTCGCCGAGAGGATCCGGGGAAATCTGCCTGCCCGCACAATCACTGGAGCTGAAGACTAAATTGAAGATATTGTGGTGCTCTTTGGTGGCCTGACACTCATGACAAAGACGACCCATCGGCTGTAATCTCTGAAACCCATTTAAACCTGCACTAAGATGAAGGCGTTCAGCATTGCAGTTGCAGTGACACTCGTGCTCGCCTTTATTTGCATTCTGGAGAGCTCTGCCGTCCCATTCAGCGGGGTAAGATTTTGACTTCCCTCCATTTGCTTATTAGCTATAAATGCTTTGTCAGCGTGCTAAGATGTGACACCTACATGTGCATAATTCATTAACAGGTGCGAGAGCTGGAGGAGGCAGGGAGCAATGACACTCCAGTTGCGGCGCATCAAGAGACGTCAATGGAATCGTGGATGGTATGTTCAATTGACTGGATGAATTAAGCCAATTACCGTGAGCAAATTAAAATTTAAGGGGATGTGTTTTCCCCCCGGAGTGCCCCGGTGCTGTCTGTGTGTGCAGGGACACGGGGAAATGCAGGAGGTGAACACTCTTTGCTCACGTCTCGTGTCTTTCATGCAGATGCCGGATCACATCAGACAGAAGCGGCAGAGCCACATCTCGCTGTGCCGCTATTGCTGCAAATGCTGCAAATACAAGGGCTGCGGTTTCTGCTGCAGCTTCTGAGGATTCCTGCCACAGCGTGTGACCTTTGTAAAATCTCTCCGATGCTTTTCCCCGTGCTATGAAGCATTTGGATAATTAAAAAATATATGATTCATGTAAGAGCACTGGAAAATATATATATATATATATAAATATATTATATTTATTTTGTATGCCTGTTTGTTTTTTAAGCTCAACAATATGTAACAATAATCACTATTCTTTATATGAATTGTATGTATATTCAGTCTGTAATAAATAATGAACATTTGAAGAAACTGCACAGACGTATTTGTTATTATTACAGAAAACGCAAATTTGACAATGATATGTCCTTTCATCATCATTATCGGGGCATATGGTAAATTCCGCAGCTACTTTTTGCACAGTGTCTTTGACATAAATCATCATAACACATAAATGACAAAAGGCAAATTAACCATTTTGCATAATAAATGTATGGTTTTGTTCTTGTTTTGCCTCAGTATGAGTGACCTTCAGGTATTACAACGAATCTGTTTCCTGTTCCTTCTCACTGACACATCCCTAATTCAATAACGTTTCCGCTGATGTACAGTTTATGAAGCATTTTAATTCATAGCCAGTTAACGTACACACTGTCTCATAGATTCTTCTTTGTTTTTATTGCACTGACATAGCACATCAGTACCGAGGTCTTTCTATGACCAATATTGACAGTGTGCTTGCTTAGGCAGTTATTGCAGCTGCTACTGGTGAGAAAAAATAATAAAAAACTCAAAGATGCTCACTATTCCGCTTCAGTGAGCATCATATCTACCTGGCAAATCAGGTTACAAGCCAGTAGAAAGTGATAAAATTATGTTTTAGGAGTTCCCTGAAATAAAAAGGTCAATTGAATTCCCTCTCTGGATTATAAATTGAAAATTATTTCATTCATGGACATTTAACAGTAAGAGGGTTTCTCACATGAATGACTGTCATATAACCTTCTTTTTCAAGATACGATCTTCAGTTGAATCAATATCCTTCCTTTTTGGAGATTATTACAGGTAGCGTGTGTCATATGGTGTGAGTTTCGTTCGTGTGATTGCTGTTTTATTAACTAACCACTGACAGCAAAGACTATTTTGAGATTTCGTGCTGGTGTATCAAGATACTGTAGAAGAAGTATTGATGGCGAAGTGAATTTGAGATCTCAAACAGACAGTCTGAATTGTAATAATGATACTGCTTTTGTATTTGAGGACATATGTGTGTGTCTGTGTGTGTGTGTGTGTGTGTTTAAGTTTATGTGCAGCCTGGCAGCCGCCAAAACAGGAAAACGTCATCCATGAGACGAATGGATGAGAGGAATATGAAAGACTTTATCTCACAGGAATATTGACTGATATGATCAAATAATGTAAACCTTTTTGGTTTTACCATGTCCACAGCACACTGAGGCTTCTTTTTCCTTGGCAAATGTGGTTCCTTTGGTGTTTCAAGGGTTAAAGCCAAATTCTTTATTCTAGTTATAAAAAAATTTGAAGAGTCAGGGAGATTGTTCTAATACCCAGAAATAATATCCACCAAAGTGGGGAAATGTCCATGTTACAGCAGCAGAGAAATGTGTAGCCGTGAAAACAAAAAAGGTCTAAATAATAATCTGTATGAAAAGGCATCAGGACGTAACGGTGTGTCACTGACGGAGCTGCTCCGAGACACACGCACGGACGCTTGCACATGCTTGCCACAACTGCTGCAAAGTGTTGCCTTGACAATGGAAGAAAAGCTCATTTTGTTGAAAACCAACAAAATATTTGCAGTAATTTGCCCAAACTCTTGCATAAAACTGCCTGACCGCTGCACAGCATACAGTACAATAGCCCTGAGCACCGCACAGCCACGTTGGGAAAATCCAAAGCTTTTGTTGAATCACAGTCCATAACGTCTTTTATCTATGACTATGATCATGGTCCTTTGACATTTACTAAGAATAAAATGCTATCAAACCCTTATCACATTCACTGCCATGCATTGTAATCTGCTGCTCCTTTCAGCTTCGCAGAGCTTTGTGAGATTCAGCTTATTGTTTAGCTTTCAGCAAAAAAGGCCTCTAAAATCCCACCGTGCAATACCTATTGAGCTCCAAACAGCAGACGGACAAAGTTAGCAGCTGTTGAGCACAGTGGAGCAGCTTTAATGACAAATTACTGCATAATTACATCATTCAAAATGCAATTCCACAATGAAAAATGTCGGAATTTACGCACCACACAACACGACGGGGCGAAACGCGGCAGCATTTTTTTGTATAAATGAGTTTTGTATACACTTTTCACCTTCAAATACACGAACCAGAATTTGTTAAGCTGCTGTGTCACTGCAACGGCCCAGCAAAGAACTTACAGCAACTGCATCAAAGACGCAGCCTGAATAAAAAAGCTCATAATTTGCGATAAGCCGTGAGAAACTACAGCTCAGTCCAGGCCGCAGAACGAACTGTTTAAGATGCTTCCTCACACCAGCAGAACACACACAGCTGACCCCTCTCTCCATCACACACACACACACACACACACGCATATATACTGCAGCACATTCAGACAGAATTCAGTGCAATCAGTCAGTTTTGAAAATCATTTTCATAACAATCACGGCCTAATGATGGGTGATCATTTTATAAATTGCCACGTCTTCTGCGTATTGTCATGCCATCACAATCACCACGCACACTCAAGAGCAAGACTTTAACTCACATCCTTCGGCATTTATTACCACACCAGCGGCAGCCATTTGTTACGTACGGCTGTCACTTTGTTCACATGCATGTGGAGATGAAATATTTCCGATTTATTCTGACCTGATTAGTTCTTTTCCGTCCTGTCTGTGACACTGAAACAGTGAAATAATGCAAAGTGTTTTTTTAAAATGTAGCTGACAATTTGTCATCATTTTGTTTTAACATAATTTCTAGTAGCCACAGGATTTTTCTAAAGCTCTAAAACGCTGCTGTCATAAGTCACTGTTATTTTCAGCAGCAGGCAGCTAAGTAGGAAAATTGATTGTTTATAAAATATTGCATAATCATTACGTAGAGAGAAGCACCAATTAAAGTAAACCCATGATATGATCAAGCAAATTCAAAGGTTTATTGGAAACACTTAAAAAAACACACGCTTTAAAGTTTAGGCATATGTTGAAGAAGAGCGTCGGCTCTTAGATGTAAAACGTTTTATTTCCAGGATTTACTCACTGTTCTGTCTAGTCAGACTGTCCCATATTAGTTTTATAGACATTAAGCATCTGCCAGTGTTCAAGTGCTGGGTTTTATAGAAGAAGCGGGAGCAGAGAGTTGAATAAACTCCAGTGTCCAGTCAGATGTCAAGTTCAACCAATAAACTCAATAAAGCCAAGATCTGGCCTTTATTATGTCCGCGATTAAAAAAAAGATCATGAAAGAAAAAGTTGTCGAGGGCAAATCCAAGTTCAATGAGAATTTTAATGACACAACAAGAATGAATGCCATGGGCAGAACGAGCACCGTGATCTCTGTGTTGCCTCGTCCACTCCCAGCGAGTTCGTTTATTGGATTTCATTCAAATTAAAATGACCTCATCGAGTGCGATAATGAAGTGTGGAATTTTATGTGCAGAAGGAAGAAGTTGTGAAGAGTCCACTCAGGGTTAGAGGGTTCAGAGGAAGTTCGCCTTGCATAAGATCAGGCTGGCAGCCAGATAAGAGGAAAGGGGGGCGAGGATCTGGCAAACACGGGAAAAATCAATTCGCAAACATAAATGGCTCAACAACACCACACGACATACAGTGGATGATCAGTCCGAAACGTGGAGGAAAACTCCTCTTCCCTCTGGGCTTGGGAGCTAATGAGCAAATGGGAAACAGCTGCACAGGCAGGTGGTCAATCACAGAGGCAGTCAGGTGTCAGGGGAAAGTCACCGCTGTCTGGTGGACAGGTGGGGGCACGACAGAGAAACCCAACAGCACACAGTGCTGGACCCGACTGAATGTGACAAGCTGCGAGAAGACCCCCCCCACCCTCCCCACCTTCGGTTCGTTTCGTGTCAGAAGCAGCGGATCAGTCACGCAATGCGCCTCCTTCTGAGAGAGAAATCCTGCAGCCCAAATCAGGAGCCGCATCTTTTGAAGTGAAAATAGATTACAACTTCTCCCTCAATATCTGTTCAATTGTAGCCCTTACTGTTATCTCCCAGGGTTTTTATCAGCGTGTGGCCCACATCTAATTGGTGTAGGCTGGGAGCAGATTTTAACAGTGGGGACTGCGACCGCTGCTCTGCTCTGATCTGATGTGTTGCACTATGAATTTTATTTTTGTGCAAATATTTCACTGTTCTTGTCACTGCAGAAGAAGCGAACATATATTTAACAACATCAGCGATGGCTGCGTTCCAGTCAAGGGCGAAGACGTTGGCATCGTGTGGGCTTGACTTCCTGACCCGACTAAACTGGGTTAGTTAATGAAAGTGAGACATTTCGTTTGTGTGTGCTGAGGAACGGCTCCTCAGCCCTGTTCCTGTTCCACTCACCTGGTGAAACACGTGGACAAAAGACAGAAGGGACAGAAAATACGATGTGTAGGTCTGTAAACAGCATCAAACACTCAAGCAAGGACAAAACCAATCAGTTTCCTGAATGAAGGTTCGATCGTACGCTCGTCTCTTCAGCCGCGTGGACATAAGAGAATCTCACGACTTCCCAGGTCAAAGGTTAATCGGATGTGAAGTGGGTCAGTTTGTGCCTGGAAACGATGTATCTCACCGTGTTTCATGTGGACTCTCACAGGAGGCCACCTTCAACGCGCCTGCACCTTTGAGCTCAGATTGTGACTGGTCTTTAGATGGGGACATACCCGAAAACTAGCAAAGACCTGCCAGCTAAGACTAAACACACCTGACAACTGAACGACTGGACGTTCTGGAGACTGACCCACACCCCGAATCCAGCAAGAGCAGGAAATCATCACCAACAGGAACTTTAAGATTTTAAACATTTGGATGTAAATGAAAAAAAAAAAAAACGGGAAAAAAACTGCAGAATCTTGGGTGTCAAGGCGAGGACAACTCAGACCACAGAGGAAATGAGGGATAACATTTTATAAACCATTTTTATTATTAAAATATAGTATTTTCAGGTGAAACTGTAGTTATTGTAGATCTGCCTCAGCTGTAATGTCGTCTGTCGCTGATACAGGTCGTAAATATTTAATCTGTTTCAAACTGTGTGGGAATGACTGGCAAAACCCACACTTAACGACTCTGCCTGAGCCAGACCGCCGCTGACCACGACCGACCGGGCCGACCGAGCCACAGTCATAATCAGCTGTTCAGTCGTGAAAAGCGTAGGTGCCGTGTCATCAACAGTGGCTCTCGACAGTGGATCACGTGTCGAGCTTAAAGATCATAACTCACACTGCAAAATCTGCTACATGGGAACTTTCTGCACAGGATTTTATATCATGATGAGGACAATATCCTACCAATAAACCCTGTCAGTTCAAAGTGAGATTGGACATCATGGTGAGTCCTTTTACTGTCAGTCACAGCTCGGGTGTCACCGTTTTAAAACTCGGACAGTTGCAAAGCGCTGTATGAATTTCACTGGAGGACCTGAAAAAATGTATGATGTGTTTTTAAAATGTGATAATTATTCTCTCGAAAGGTGTTTGTTTACACCGATGACTGCATGGCTAATGTGTCTTGAGCATCTTCGACACTTTGATGTGGTAAAATCTAAATGCTTTGATGATTGTGCAGGAAACGCACCGTCTTTGTGTCTCCGTATCGCACAGACAGTGGAACGATTTCAGATCATGGTGCAGTTAGTGTGCACAAAAATCACATTTCAAATCCTTTAATCTTACGTCTAGTCACTTTCTGAATTTCGGCTGAATGTCATACCTGCTGTCAGCGGGGATTCAGCTTAAAGTGAAAGATCATCTCCTTCAGACCTTTTAGTCAAATCCATTTCTAGAATTAAATTCCCCCATATTTCACACTTTGGGTTTTGCCTGCAGTATGAGGATAGTAACTGTTTGTCATAATTATGGGTCTGTGCAGTGCAGCCTTTGGGTAGAACCACACTCCACTGTGTGTGTGCGTGTGTGTGAGCCAGTGTGTTTGACCTAGTATGATTTTAAAAGAGAAAATCAATGCAAAATAACCCATAACGTCAGGGATATTAATGAAAATGTATTTTTTTAAACCACTTGTTTATTGAGAATAAAACATTTAAATCTGTCGTTGTGTTGCTCCCGGTTGTGGTCAGGGACATGGTCCTGTTGGCTTCACCCTGAGATGCATCTGGAACATGACTGGAGTCCACCTGCAGCAAATTAAACAGACTGAACCGAGCTGTGAAGAAAGACACAGACATGTATATTTAATGTCACACATTTACATCAGAACATTTCAGGACCTGAAGCAGGTCTTGAAATCCAAGGAACTCTTTGTAGATCTCTGCAACAAAAATCGTGGTAACCTAGTTAAGGTTTGAATGTCCCCAGGAGCACAGTTCCCTCAGTAATTGTGAAATTGAAGGAGTTTCAATTCGAACAATTAACAAAATGGTTAATAACGAAAAACGATTCTGGTTAAATGGAAATGTCCTCATGTCCCGTGAAGACCATTCGCTGCTCCGAGGCGTGGTGGCAGCAGCATCGTGCCAGTCTGTGTGGGTGAATCTCAGCGGGGGACAGAATTAAAGGAAGAAGAAATGCAGCTAAACACAGGAAGGAAAAAAGAACTACAGGGTGGACGGGACAACAGTTCAGCTTTCAGCACAACGATGGCCCGAAGCAAACGGCCAAGACAATGTGAAGGGCTCCAGGCCAAGTCTCTGTCTGTCCTTGAAGACGCAGCCGTGGCCAAGAGTCAAACTCCGTAGAACATCTGTGGAGAGATTCAGGTGAGACAAGCCTGGTCAAGGAAACTCCACTTGTTCATTGTTGTTCGTGTATTTGTTTTGTAAATGACACATTGCTGTTTTTAATATTTGATAAAACCTCCAGTAAACGTGTTTTCACCGTGTTGATGGAACAGCCAGCTTCTCCTGTTAAATCGAACACAGTAAAGTGTGCAAACAGCGAAGGGCTCTGAGCACTTTTGAAGCCATTGTAATGTCTCTTTTAATACCTCTTCCCGTCTTTCATTGATCCGGCTCAGAGGCCAAGAAGAGAACATGTTAATCGACTCTTTGGATGCTGAGAAACAACCTCCCCCGTTCCCAAGCTTGGAGAACATTTAGACGCCTGATATTGCTATTGACCTGTGGCCATCATTGAGATTCCGCCACCTTTACCATAAGAAAGGATCTTCCTCCCGCTGCCCGTACCACTTCTGCTCGCGCCCTGCGTAATGCATCACACTATAGCATTTGCATTTAGATCACCCGTTTTTTCTTGCACCGCACATTGTGTGTCGGGATCCGAGTCGATACTGCAGCGGGTTTCTAAGGAGAATGGATGGAGGCTGTAATGAAGGCAACCACCAACACAAACACATCGCCCAGTCGTTCCTCTGCCCAGCGCTGTGCAGCACCTGGAGTCGTTAGTTTTAATTAGCGGAGGGGAGTGATAGGAGCTCCCCACCCCTCCCACCCCTCCCACCCACCAATCCCCTCTCGTGAAGAGCAGCTGAATACTGATGCATCCTCATACTGCTGCAGATTTTTTTTTTTGCCTTTGCTTTATTATTGGTATTTATTTCATTTACCTGATCCAAATGACTCACTCTACCACAACATTTATATAACCTCACATCAAATCAAGGGTGTTTGGATAGAAAAAAAAATGAATCAGGTCAACATATTGATGAGCTGCGTTGGTTAATTAAAAAGTCATTGCTTTTTTTTCCCTTTTCTTGTGCCAACTGCTGTGAAACAGAAATACATCTTCCCATGCAAAGCGCTGTGCAGCCTTGGTAGAAATCCATGTTGGCTTTAAAACGAGAGGAAAGTATCAGCTGAGCGAGACTGACACACGCTGTACAAAGTGGGCAGCTCTCTGCAGATATTTCACCGAATTAACCCCCTAACAGTTGCAGAAAGTGGAGCAGTAGATTCCAGCCTCCTTAAACATCTTTAACCCTGCTTTCAGCACTGATAAGGCCTTTCGTCACCTACGCCGCCCTAACGCTTCACCCACGCACTGCACAGACGCCTTGTTAGCTGCCGCACAGGAAAAGCAAGTGCGCTGTCCTCTAAATTCAGGCAAAAGCACGAGATTAGCCGGCAGGCTTTGATAATGTCTTGTGATATTTCGGAAAACAGTCTTGCAAATCTCCAGTTTGTCTAATATTACAGTTCCTATGATGGCTTCTCCAAGCTTTATCTGTTTCATTCTTATTCAAAGCTGCATTTGGAGGATTTGGTTGGTGATAGAATCGCTCTGCTTCACCCCCCTCCCTCCTCTCCACTGAGGCATATTCCAGGATTTACATTACCTATCAAACCTTCCAGTCCCTCGCTGTCAAATATTCGACACAGCCTTCCAGGCTTCTGCAATAGCTTAGGCTCTACCTCACAATGCATGTATGTCAAACTGAGGAGGGGCCGGCGCGGCGGTAGCTGAAGTTTTGACGAACTTCTTTCTGAAAAATAAGTCCAGTGTTTTAGAAACCTGTAACACTCGGGCAATCCCATTGGTATGTAAAATCCTATCTTGGTTCAGACATGTGGAACTTTTTTCCACTTTCCAAGGCTTCTTGAGTTCCAGCCAAACTGTAGAAATGTATAAAGTGTACAACTGCATTGCAAAACTATTGTACGCTCCCACTTCAAGCCTGCTTTGGGATATAAGGGAACTTGTGTGGGTAAAGTAATGCATCTGAGGTGAAGCATAGGCCCTGGGCCGACTTCTGACACAGTTTGCCTTGGCATAACTGAATATACCCCTAGGCAACATGCTCTCTTGGATTGTGACCATATACACACTATAAACACGCACACTCAAGCCAGAATATGCAAACTGTGCTCTCTCGCACAACCCAGCAGCCTGAAAATATTGCACTGCCTTCCAACACGGCAGGAAAGCGCACATATAATCCATATGACCGCGTGTTGAAATCTGCATATGCTGCTCATTGTTACGCAGATGTATATTTCCCATGGGAGGGCTATCTGTTTGAGTGCTACGCTGCACCCCCTGGTCTACATTGATTATATCAAACAATATGCAGCACGACTAGAATACATAAAGAGAGCGAGTGCCTCTCGCCCCTTGGCTGTACTGTGCAAGAGGCCGCTTTATCTCAGGGCTCAGTTTAATACGCCAGACTTCGGAGGAGCCACCCTGGGGTGGATAGATAGGCTTGTCATTGTTTTACTGGCTCACACTCCACTATGGAGCTGTATAGGCTCCCCTGTGAGTCTCAAGTCAATGTAACGGTGCTACAAAATCATACAGCGTGGATTTGTCATTCCAGCTTTCACACATGGTCCATCACTTGCCAACCAATGTGGGCAGAGGCACTAAAGTGGATGCTGTTCAGTGTGGCTGCAAAATTGCACCAGTTTAAGATCAGTTAGAAAGATAAAAAAGGCGGTCCTGGTCCTTATCCTGCCCCGAAGGGAAGCTTTGTCAGAGCGGACCTGTGGCACGGGACCGTCGTGCAAAAACCGCGACACCGTGTCCAGATTTGTGCAGTCACATTAGTCCGGGGTTGATGTAATAAACTAATAGAAGGGACATACTGTGCATTGCTCTGAGATCAAGCATCACTGCACCTTCATGTAATGCTATAATGCTGTAGATGACTTGCTTAATCTGTTCCCACATTCTAAAGGTCTCTCACTCAGTCTCTCCCTCAGCCTTCATTCACATCTATCACCATGAGTGGCCGGTGGCCTGAAACAAGCCTGCCCCCATATAATGGATGGTTCCGATTAGCCGCCTCTGTGTACATGCTCAACGCGGCCACGGCGAGTTGAGCACTATGAGGCCGGTGATTTGTAAGGTCACGTGCAAATGTACAGTGGGGACGGATATTAGCAGGCCGTTTGGAGTCTGGGGAGATCTATGCTTCCTGCTGACGGCATCACATCTTGTAGGGAAATGTGCCCGTGGTTACTGCTCCCTTCATCTCCAGGGCCACGGCTCTTGCACAAATAACTTCCGCGTGGACTTAGAAATTTGCTTTGGATTACACCATCTATCGATCCAGACTTCCTCCTTCCTACTCTCCCTCCCACTGTTGTCAAGGTCCTCTCTCAAGTCGCTCCTCTCTATACTGTGAACCTCTGCTTGCTTCCCTGTTGCACGAGCATCCCCGTGTTATTTTCCTTTGGAGAAAATGCAATTTCATCTCAGTTCAATTCAGATAGCGCCAGGATTGGTATGTGCTCGAAAAACAAAACATGACGGGAGTTTCTCTCGGAAAGCAGCTAAAGCTGGAATAAGGAAACCCTTTTATCTGGAAATAGATCAGTAAACAAAGGAAGACTCATGAATATTATTTTGTACATGTGTTGACTTGTGGCCAGCTGAATATATGCATAACTCATGGTGGTGGAGACTCTCCGAGGATCCTCGAGACCAAAGCATTATGGGAAAGGAGGAAAGTACATTTGAAGCTGGTGCTGGAGGAAAATCATCCCTAATTAGCAAAACGCTTGTCTGTTTTCTTTGCTGCGCTGTGCTCTCGTAAGCACACACCTCCCAAACTCCTTCCATCCTCTTATGTAATTCGGAACTGATTCCCTGGGAGAAGGCCTTGGAGGGATTCTCCGAGCACCTCTTGAAAGCAACACGTCAATGATAACAACACGGCATTATTTGTTTTTCATGTCACCTCGGAGGGATTTCAAGGAAGGTGTTTCTGTTTGTTCACCGAGCAGCTACTGTAGCTTAATCCCAGCTTTGTTGTTTGCATTATGTGCATTTGAGCGCGAGCGCAATGCCTCAGCACAATTTAAATTATCAATAAACTCATTAGAGCAGCTGTCGTGTTGTCCCCGGTTTTGAAGGCACGGTTCTCCCCACAAGCTCCACACAGAGGACAAAGGCCACTAAAAGGTTCCTCTTCTCTCCTCCTGGGTAGCAATCAGGTGAAGACACGCGCTCGAGGAGGAGTTATTTATTAGACACACATGCAGCGTCCCCCCGTGCTGCTGACTCAGCTCTCTGGTGGCAGTCCGACGCATAAATCAGCAAACCTGGGGCCCGTTCTCCAAACATCCATCTATCCCTGCTCACAGCCCTGCGAGGGAGAACAGTGTGTGTCATGGAACCCTCCACCTCCATCCAGACTTTTTCAAGTCAATTGCATTCCTGGAGCCAAATGGTTACTGTAAAGCACAGCTTGGTGGGGGGGGGGGTCCCCTTGGTCCTCAGATGTGACTCCTCGAAAAAACATCCCCGTCTGTGCCTGCCACAGCATGACGAGTTAAATGGAGAGGAAAGGGGGAAGGCAGCAGAGAAACACCCAGCTGTTCCCCCGGTCGGTGGAAGTGTGCAAACTCCGGATGTTGTTACTCTCCCTCGTTAATCCATCGCACCTATGCCATTCGTCCCGCGCGACTCCTGTTCCGGTCAATCACGGACAAGACCGCCTCTTAATGGAAGCTGATGTCCCCTCAGCAATATTAATACGGCTAATAGTTTTCTCGTTAGAAAGAAAGGGACAAACAAAACAACCGCAAAGACGTGCAAAGTGAAAAAGGAGAGACGAACCGTGTCCACGGCTTACGGCCGTTTGGACGGAGCAGCCACATACTGATTTTATTGCAATAAGAAACCACTATTCATTTATCAGACTAAATAAATAAATAATGTCACCAATAATAAATTCATAATATCACTGCCAAGAGCACTTTTTTACTCGTGCCCCCCCCCCCGCCTGTACTCCCCCTCCTCTTACATCCAGAGGTTTCTACACCCCTGATCACAGGCTGTACTCAAGCTGTCAAGGCCACAGCTGAAACACTGACTAACACTACAAAGAAAAACTGCCACTCTCTGTGAGCCTTTTCATTTTCTCATCTTCTCCAGAAACAGTTTGTGGTAAGATAAGGTCCCTGGAGGGAACTTGTATAAAAACCCACTTCCTGCTCAACCTGTTTTATGCCCTCCATTATTCCAACAGGGCTGATAAAGTATCAACGTCTTAGCTTGTAAACCATTATGACCTTTAGCTGTTTCGCGGCAGACTATCATGTCGTGACAAAACAACGTCACTGACGATTTGCCCGTGACTATTTACATCTCGCTTGTGCTACAGCACCATCGTAAAACGTGCATTGGCAACTCCGAATGATTTCATGCAATATTATGTTAAAGATAACACAGACTCAATTAAACTCTTGCGGTTTTAAAGGTTTAAAGACGTCATCAGCCATCGTGGGACCTAACCATCCAACTATTTAATTTTAAAAAATAATAATTCATCAATGAAACATAAAAGAGCGGTATAATGACTCTGGGTCTTTATTCTGTAGCATCCTTGGGTGCTTGGGTTATTTTTAAGGAGCACTCCATTTCTCAAGTGTAATATCTCTTTTTTCTTTGCCTTCTGAGACTCCCTTAAAACATAAATCCACTCCAGACTAGCGTGCTCTGCAGTCTGCGACGATTCCGCCGTCTTGCAGATTAAGGCAGAGTGATCCAAACAACTTGGCAACACTCTCCCTGACACCGCACTGATTTGCAAACTGATTACCATGTAAGAAGAAAAAAACACAGCAGTGGATCTGAAGAGGTGTCAGGGTGTTTTTTTTATCTAAAAAAAGAAGCACAGAACGCAGAAAGTGGGAACACGGCGGAAGTTGGCAGAAGAGGGGAGAGGAAAGAGAACGGCAGGATGAGGATGATGAGAGGAGGACAGAAGGGAGGAGAGGAAGGTACAATGCAAGCGCTGATTGGGATGGTGCTCACACTTCCTGATGGGAGGAAAATGAGGAGCGACAGAAGAAGACGGGGTTAGACAAACTAAAACTACGGGGATGAGGAGTCCTCCATCTCTGCAAAACCTATGAAGCTAAGACAATGTGAGATGTTTGAATGAGTGGCGTGAAGAAGGAAAAGTCCATAAACAACAAGTGTAGATGCTGTGGGGCGAGACAAAGTCAAAAACATAAAGGCATCGACAACAGAGGAACAACACGTTGCCAAAAATAAATGTCATGGAAAATGCTGCGATCCCATGTTGCTGCGGGGGGAGTCTCACTTCGGTGTGTGTTTGTGTGCTCAACCATAAGCCTGCAGCCTGCCTCTTGATATGGGGCCGGGCCACAGTCCAGAGAGCTCAGGTAATTTGACGGATTGTGCCACTCAGTCCGGTGGTGCTTGCAGCTTTCCCTTGCTAGGGATTGTTTCCCCAGGCTTGTTTGGGCAGGCTGGCATGCCGACGTAAGATGAATAGCGACTCCTTCTCCGGGCCTGTCTGTCTCTGATCCGTCCTTACTGCACCAAGGTCAGCCAGCCACAGAGTCATGTTGAATGGGAATGCAGGCTTGGGAGTGCTGGTTGGCTGACTGCGTGTGTGTGTGTGTGTGTGTGTGTGTGTGTGTGTGTGTGAGAGAGACAGACAGAAAGGCAACACATGTCAGGGAGTGTGTAGCAAGGCACATGACTTTAGTCTGTGCAGATCTGCATGCGCCCTGTGTCATGTGTGTTTTCTCTCTCTCTCTCTCTGTGTGTGTGTGTGTGTGTGTGTGTGTGTGTGTGTGTGTGTGTGTGTGTGTGTGTGTGTGTGTGTGTGTGTGTGTGTGTGTGTGTGTGTGTGTGTGTGTGTGTGCCAGTGAATGTGAAAATCTGATGCCACCAGCATACTGCTGAGGCGGCCAACGTGCAGTTTGCTTGTTCCACCTGCAGGTAAATGTGTTGCAGTCACACGGACCAAAACAACAGCCAACGTCCTGTGTGCACCCAGTTCTCCTGTTACGGGAGAAATCATAGTATCATTTTGATGAAAAACTCAAGAGAGACACTGTGTTCACTTTGTCTGTCCAGTGTGTGTGTTAAAAATTTTAAATATCTTCATGAATTTTTCCAAAGTGGCCCCATCACCAGATAACAGTGGGATATTAGTGGGACTATATTTTAGTCGTGAAAGGAATTGAAAATTTGTGCCGCTCACAAAGCTTAAAGCGTAAAGCCAATAGTTGTGGTTTACATTGTGGCAACAAAATTTAGCAGAGGGTTATTCAAAATGTTGATAATAAACTTAATACATTTTTATAAACTACTGAATCCACCAAAATCCATAACTGTAATTAAACACTGTGCATGTCTAAAAAAACAATAACAAGTATTAACAACAACTGAGGTCGCATTTGATTCATATTTCAACTGCATGTCAATATTGTTTTTGTTAGTGCGAATGAATATGATATATATTTATATGTATAAATATATACATAATATTATGAAAATGTTTAAAAAGAAACATAAAAAACACTAAATGCCGGATCAAAACTCTAGTCTTAGAACAGAGATCCAGCGTGTCCATTAACAAAGACCACCAACACATTTTTACTTTTAGAGGTCGGCCTCACTTCAGTGTGAGTGTTCAGCCTTTTTAGGAAAAAGGGTTTTTGACCACAAAAAAAAATCCTCGCCATCAAAACCTTTTGTCATGGTTCCCACTGTACTTTATATTCAAACACTCTTCTTAGCTGGTCGCTTGTCTGGGAGCTCGGCCCCGTAGCTGTCAGGCTGGGTAAGTAAGGCCGTGAGCTCAGCTCCCGCCTCCCACTCTGTCACTCACGTGGCCGCGGCTTGACTCGTGGCGTTTGGCCTGAAGCTGCTTCGTCAGTGCGCTCATGTTTGTCTGCGGCTCCAGGACTCCGCTCCAGGCTTCAGTCAGCAGGAGATTTCGCTCCTTTGTTCTGGACCAGCTTTGTCTGGTCCGTTCAGTCCGTCTGACAGAAATATGGAACTCAAAATACTTTCACTGGAGGAAGATTTAAAAGTCTTCAGAAAAGTCCACAGATCCCACGTCAGCGGCCTCTTGTCGTGTCTCACTCAGCTCGTCGAGACGTGACTAAACACCTGATAACTCCCTCGTTCGAACCTTTAAACCTCAGCTCTTATTTTCTTCCAAACCTGAAAGCTGATAATCAAAGTAATTTTCTCATCGAGTTAGAAGCTTTTGTTGGGAAGCAAAGTTGGGACAATTTGCCATTTCGAAGGCTTGTTTCAAGGATAAGACTAGGTAAGGGTTTGGCATTTAGTTGTAATGATTATGGTTGGAGTAGGTCAATGAGAGTCCAAACAAGAAGAGAAATATGAACCTGGGCGTGTGTGTGTGTGTTTGTGTGTGTGCATTTTCCATCTGTCAGGACCCAGTGCGTGTCTGTCGGTGTGCGTGTACAGTATGGGTCCCACGAGTAAACTGAACAAATGCCACTAGACCGTCTCTTTGTGGACGCGGCTGAGTAAGTTTAGCCCAGAAAAATCGATTCTGTGCCTCGCAGTGTAACATAAAACCACCTATTTTTATTTATTTCAGACATAAAGCTTCACCTTCATGTAGCATTTTTAGAAAATAATTGAGCTAAATTAAAAATTGCAAGACCCATGTTTGTCTGTAGTGTTTACATCTGAGTGTGGACGTGCTCAGACGCTGCTTTGAACTCGCACGACACTTGATTTTGTGAGTAAATGCGTTTGTTTTGTCACGTTCTTGTCTTGTAGTTTGGGGATTGTCCCAATGAAAAGTGGACGTTTTCTCAGATTCCTGAGCTCATTTCAGCCGCCCTCACTCCAGCCTTGTCTCACTCGCTCTTTGCCTTCACTAACTTCCTGTGCCTCTCCTCTCCACCCCGCCGCCCCCCTGCACCACGCCCGCACCCCCTTGTTCAATCTCTGCACTGTCAGTTTGCGGCTCTCGCTTTTCCTTCAGTCATTGATCACGGTGGCAACAGCGCGGTGTTTGCTGGTCTGGAAATGTGTGTCTCGGTGGGGAGGGAAAGGAGATCAAACACTTTAATTACTGCAGACTTGTAGGTGGTGCCAGCTACAGGCAGCAGGATGTAACAAGGGCAGGTGGAAGAGAAATGCCCGGGCAAACACGGCTGCGTCCGAGTCAAATCCGTCCAGATGCCCCAGTGTACACGGGACACTTGTACACATACATCGAACAACATCATAAATACGTTGCTGTTGTCGGGCTCATACATCCTGCTGACGTGGATGGGTTCTGAATGTGTACGCCGGGCAGGAAGAAAATACTCTGCGTTGCATATTTGTAAGCGAGGAAATCAGTCACTCAAGTGTGCAAACACCACAAATGCATTAGCATACATAAACAGTCAAACCCAGCGCGTGCATATCGTATATGTATTCATAAATCACATTTCGTCCTCCCATCAAACTAACCAGCACGATCAGCCAATCTCTCAGTAAAAATGCCACATCCTGTACTACCTAAAAACCCATTGTCATTCCGTCTTTATGGCTCCGCTGATTCATTTGTAATATCTGCACTGATCCTGGAGAGGACTACATGGAACGGAGGAAAAAGGCTGACGCAGACTCGCGGCGTGATTGATGCCTTGTCCCACAGCTGATTCAGAGCTCCAGGCATTGTTGGAACCATCTCTCCACTTGACGCGTCTTCTTTTTTTTTTTTTCCTAGTCAGTCGAGAAGGCGCCAAGTGTCAACCAGCTGATCAGATGTGCGACTTTCCTGAAATGCAGCGTTTCTAATACTGAGAGTCGGCGGCTGCTGCAAAGCCAGGGGAAAGGGTTGTGTGATCCTTGAATGTGGTGACTGGGAATAAACGGGATGATCGTTGTGAGAGTGTAACTGATAAAATCAAACAGGTTAATCATATAGAGTCAATTGCTGTAGCATTAACATGAAAGAGCGAGATAAAGCGCGAGTTTTCTAATTACACCTGCTGCACAAAGACGTTTGCTGGTGGGACTCTGTCACGATTGTTCACTTCGCTTTGTTTGTGGGCTTCCGTCGTAATGAGTAAGTTATCTCAGTGCTGGATTTTACTTTGCAATGAAGGGTTTTCATTTTTTTGCCCTGGGAAAGAAATGAAGGATGAGGGTAAAATGTAATCAAGGAGGCCAGTTCCATCTTATTGTTTGTGAACATAATTTATATTTTCATTGAAATCCTCCGCGAGGCATGCCATCCCTCAAAGGCCGCGATGGAAACGAAAAGATAATTAGAGAGATATATATGAAATAATTTGGGTAAAAGGATGATTGCATTCTAGTGGCGTGTCGTTACTTCTTACCTGAACAGAATTACGTTTTATCTACTTAAATGTTCTGCTTCTACCAGTCCCGCCGAGACTGCCAAAAACACATCAGCTTTATGGTTGTTTGGTCTGGCTTGCACCACAGAAATGGATTTTCTTTCACGAAGAGGTAAGGTCTTTGATATGGTAGATCAATTTTTCAGAAGTGTTTTTCTTTGATAAACAAGGGCATTTTCCTCACCGGGGTGAGCACAGGCTTGGACCGAACCCAGCACAGGTTGGAATGCAAGCAGCCAAAGAAGTTATGGAGAAAATAAAGGATGTGGGGAGGCACCGGGTCTTGGAACAGATGAAGATGGAGGCAGCAGCAATGAAGAGTAGAGAATAAATATTTATGTCCTGTAATGTTTCTGCTTGACAGAATCTATATTATATTTGAATGTTGCGCTACACCTGAACCGTGAGAAATGTGTTGGCAGTGAATTGCACACTGCACCAATAAAGAACACAGGGGAGTTTGGAAAGACAGAGGTGGGGTAAACAGATAGTGGGCTGTGTGCGGGGGGGAAAGGCAGAGAGCAACGAAAGATAGGAAAATGGAAATCAGAAAAGAACTGATATGAAAGGAGGAGCAGAAGGAGGAGATACAAAGTGCCGACGGACAGAAATTGACATCACAGCTACGGCAAATTGGACAGCGCACATCAAGCAGATGAAGATAGTGTTCGCTGGGCGAGATGGCGAAGAGTGAAAGGGAGAGATTTGTGGCCCGCAGAGTGAAGGGCATGAAATGAACAGAGCCAGGGGGCCCGCTGGAGTGTGTCCTGGGGATACGTGCGACTGGGTCAGGGGGGCGAGCGGGCCGGGGGAGCGGGGATGGTTCCAGGCCGGGTCCACAGAGCCGGCTCAAGGAACAGAGAAGAGACGGACAAGGCCCATTAACTCATGATAGCAGCTAACCAGGATTGTCCGGGGAGGGGCGGCAGTTTGGGTCTCCGTCGACGGGAGAAAGTGAAATAAAGCTGCGGCATCATCTGCGCCGTGCATTTTAACTCAGCAACAGATGGATTATGAGGAAATGTCCCCGTCAGACTGAAAAACAAAACCACCAACACACAGTTTTGTTTAGATTCGTGGCGTTTTAGTGTCTTTCGGTTCATTTGTATCTGCCTCTCTTGTCATTTTCTGTTCACTTGTGTATTTTTTGTCATTTGTTATCTGCTCTTGATGGGATTAGTGGTTCGATTCCCAGTACTTCCTGTTCCCTCCTGGCTACATTTCAAAGAGTCCGTGGGCAAGACACTGAACCTCAGGTCGGGTCAGGTGTGAACCCTGCATGTCAGCCACCAACATCGCTGAGTGTAAATGGGTTTATGAGAAGCAACGTTGCAAAGTGTTTTTGGATAAAGCGCCAAATAATCGGAGAATCTTTGTCATTTTGCATGAACGTTTTTTCGCAGTCATGATGTATATTGACTTCTGCAGTTCACACAGTTTCTTGTTTGTGTAGGTACGCGACTCTTTTTGGTGTTTTGTTGTTCTTTCCATGGTGATAGTCTTATTACTTATTATTTTGCTTTTTGTTTTCATTTCGTGACGTCCAAACAAGAAATGTTGCTGTAGCACTAATAGTACAGAAGCTCTGGCTCATTTGGCCCGTTCGATAATCCATCAGTGGCCTTTAGATTAGATTCGCACTTTTGTTTTAGCACATACTTCTAACCAGACTTACCCGTATCAACGCTGTTTGAGCTATAGATAAATAAACTCTGATAATAACTAAAAATATAGGCCTAATTGTGATATTTCTGAGTTTTTGCCTTCACGGTTTGAGAACACTACCCTACTTCTTAGACTAAATAAACTAATTAAAAACCCATTAGGTTCATTGCAGAATCCATTGTCACAAAGATGGATAATAGCTGCTCTTTTTTTTTTACTTGTGAAATCTAGAGGTTTTGGAGATAAATGTTTTCACCAGAATGACAACAAAAATATTACGTGTGACCAGATCTTTAACAGCCTCCCAAAACAGTGACATATCAGTCTCACGTTGTTTTGTTCCTCTCCTCTCTGTCCTCACAGTATACGAACTGTTAATCAATTTGGGATTAATCACAAACCCAGTTCTGTGTTTTTAGTGTTTCTCACGACGTGTCATTTCTTTACAGCACAGATTGCTCTTGTAAAAGTGTGACCAGAGCTAATGTCTCTGCATCAGACAGCGTTCCCAGACTTTCATCTGCCTCATTCCAGCTTCCGCACCAGTTAATTCTAACGCATCCATGAGCTGGTTATATGTCGAATCACCCATGTGTGAAACAAATTGGCTGGTAAGTGCAGGCCAGTGTTAAAATATAATAATTTAACTATAATAAATGTTGGAATGATTCCTAGATTTCGGAGTTCGAAGCTCTGACACAGAATGTGAGAACCAGAAGTCAAGCAGTGCAAGATGTACAAAAGCAAAGAACCAGCAGCAGCAACATGTTCCAAGCTGGCATATAAATGTGAGGAAGAAATGCATAATGAGAAAATATGAAATATACTGTGTAACAAAGACAGATTGAAAGAGGGGAAAAGTCTTATTCACATGGGTCTGATTTTACTTGGGCGCATTGAGTGGTTTATAATAATTGCAGTGCTCGATGGTGGTTTTAATCCATGGGGAATCTGCTGCGTCTACTGTTTCAATCTTCCTCGTGCCATGAAAAATGGAAGTAGCTAGAGATGGAATCAATGCAGAAATTTTGCTTTGCTTTTTGCTTTGCTGAATCACAATGTGACAAATGGTGAAAATCCGGAAAACCTGCACTGAAAGCCTGATATATTACAGTTTGAGGTATGTTAAAACCTTTTATGTAAAGAGCAATAACTGCCAGAAATTCGCCAACATCTGCAGCTCCGACAGCCACTTTAAGATCACGGTTTTGTTTTAGTTATCAGTATTGTTGAATCTCTGTGGCTGGCGATGACCCCTGCATATTAAACTGTGGGCAGCCCCTCCCAGCTCTCCTGCGCACACAAGCTGATTGTAGGCTTCCTGCCCAGCGTGAATGGTGGAGAGCCAAAGCAACTGAGTGGCTGGTGAGCACAGTTGAACATCCAGGAAGCCGGAGAGAGCCAGATGTTTTTCTCAGGAGTTGGCGGACAAAACTAATGAGAAAGTGCCAGTGAATGTTGGCCTTCGTTCAACAAGTGGTGAGAAGGAGAGCTCCCAATAAATGTCTGTGTGTCTCTGTTTCTTCTGCTTGTGTAAGCAACGCTTGGTTATTGTTTGCTGACAAATTAGCCCCGTCCACTTTCTGCCCCATTAGTGATCAAAATATTTGATGCAGATTGAATTTTATTATCTGTGTGGAAAAAAAGTGGCAGATGTTGGAGTGTTATAGACACCCACGCACACTCTTTCTGCTCTCGGGTTTTTGGGTTTATAATCCACCCCTCTTTGGTCCAGACCTTTGCCACCGATGTTCACATTGCAGCCCGGGACTTTATGCACATGAGTGTGTCCGTGCACTTTATTGCCATCCGGCACTGAGGGGAGGCACTGATGTGTGACAGAATTGCCTGATGGCTGGCAAAGCGCTAGCAGGCCGTATCAATGTAAGTGTCTTCCCTGCTCCCACTAAATGTGCTCAGACAGAGACAAAGATGGAGGCCGCTGACTGAATCACTGGAATGGACAGGGCTGAGATGCAGTGTGAAAGTCAAACTGTTTAGTGTAAAGTGGTTAGAGGCTAGAGCTCTGTCTGTCTGGGCCGTTAATGGAGAGTTGAGCAGGTGAGTGCTGCAGCGGTGTCGAGGCTGGCATATGCCAAGCTGGAGGAGTGAGACTGGCGTGGTGGACCACCTGCTTTGAGTGTCATCTGTCACCACAGGAAAGTGTGTGAGTGTGTGTGTGTGTGTGTACGGGTTCTCAGCGGGGCGAGCGAAAAACGAGCAGAACGAAGGAAAAGGGCAAAGTAGAGGGCGAAAAACCTGGAAGAGGCTGAGCAGGGAGACGCGGCGCCGGATTGGCTCGGGAGTGGAATCATTTTTAATCCTCAGACCCAGTTTCCAAACAGATGCAAAGAAAGTTTCAATAGAGACTAAAATGTTTGTGCAAGCAGCAAATTCTGTTTTCTATAGGCCACATCTGAGAGCAGGGACAAAAAACCGCTTCAAATATAAGATTTTGTTTCTGTGAAAATGTCCCAACACAAGTGTCTGGATTTCAGGTGTTTTTTTTTTACATAGAATATTATTTTTAAATTGTAAATATCATTTGAAAAAATTCAGCAGCATAAAATCAAATGTTTGAATTTCTACTCTGCTGTTCGTGACGTTGCTCTGTCAAGAGAATCACAGAAATCTGAACCAAACATCCACCGATCAGCCTCCACGCTAACACCCCCTTGTGGCGTTGACGCTGCGGTGGACAGAGGGTCCACGGGGACACTCTGACAGGCCTGCAGCTGCAGTGCACTGTGTGTTGTGACACCTGTCCATCATGGTCCAGTATTACATCCTCCCCATGCTGATGTCTGTCCACCACAACGATAAAACCACCAGGGCGCCGTGAATGAGCGGACGACTGCTGGGCCGCACCTCAAACGTGTGGTGACGGCGGCGTGAGTCTTTTTTCCAGCCGTGTGGTAGCCCCAGCTTTGCCAAGTTGAAGATTTTCAGTAGCTTACAAGTCGTACAGAAGTCATCGTCAGTAAATCTGCATTTTTCTGTCATCAGCAAAAGCTTCCCTTTCAGGAGGTGAAATAAAGCTGGCTGATAAAAAAGTGCATTCAGCCGAGCAGAACATCAAGAAATCACACACACTCAAGCACAGTGGTGCTAGGCTTTATCATTCAAGTAATGCAAGCAATTTCCCATTTTATTTGTCCTCTCTTTTTTCCCCATCTTTGATGACAAGCTGCAAAGCCGAGCCCTTACATGACACACATTCTTTTTCAGCCCATAACACCTTATAACACCCTCTTGAGTTCCAATTTATTATCCGGCGGCAGAATGAATAGTAGTTGAGGGACTTAAAACCTACGATGCTCCCTTTCATCCTTTTGTAATCAAGGAATAAAGGACACGCCTCGGTAATAAGGTACTAAAACCAATCCCCAGCGTGAGTCCAGCATGCATAGAACCGTTAATACATTTATTGTGCCATCTGTATTGTGGATACACGTATGAATTTGCATTTATAGGTGGCTTCAAAAGTGAAAGACCTCTGTTTTCCATAATAACACACATTGTAAGCTGCAACTTAATATTCAATGAAATGTTCAATTATAGCTAGAATGGATTTGAATGTTGTGCCACACCTGAACCATCATCCACGGATGAAAAAAAATAATAAAAGTTTGGACCAAAGAGTCACTTTTCAATAACAGCATGTATTTGTTTGGAGGGCTCGGTCCTTCGCAGATGCTACATAATCTGTTTCCCTCTCAGTCTGGTGAAGCCCTCTCATCACCTCCATCACTGTGCTCTGAGACATTTCGTTCTAACTACACAGACTCCAGCCTCTCCATCACGCCCGTCTACCTACTTTTCCTTCCTCGACTTCTGTTCTTCTCTGTTGCCGCGGGGCACAGTATGTCATCATGTGGAGCAGGTATTGCTGACAGGCTGTGACGTTTAGGTGAGAATTCACAATGGCCTTGCGGGTCACTTTTATTCATTATCAAGCCGAGATCATTCCGAATATTCTGCACAGGTGTTACTATCTGTCACGTGCTTGTCACTGTTGAGCGTCAGTCAGATTTCCGAAGCTCGTGATAACTCAGTCGGCCAACAGACAGGTGATCGCTTATTCCAATCGCTCATTACTCGCTCCTATTCTCGCTCTCCCCAGAGTCAAGTGTGTTGTGATTTGAAATGATCTCTCTGGGTTGTGATGTGCTTCTTTTAGTTGTATATATGTATTATATAACAATATGCAAAATTAAATTAAACTGTTTTCTCATGAGACCTGTGATACTGCGCAGTAATAATAAATTCACTTAATACATCTGTGCTATGTGCTCACACCGTGCATAAGCACAGTCATAGTTTCCTGAAACGGTGCATTAATTTATTTTACAGTAAAATAAATGGCGATCAGCTGGGGATGATTTTCAAAAAGTCAGTTTAACACTGTGGCCATTGACAGTGTGAAAGCTAACACGAACTAGATGTCCCTCCTCCTATAGGTAGGATGAACACTCTGTGCTCCGGCACACGCTGTGCCGACGACTCGGGTGTTGAGATAACATAAATTCAACATCACACCTAGTGGGAGTCACTGTTAAAGCTACAGTATGCAACGCTTTCTTGGACATTTTCTACTGACATATGATCATATAAATTGTATCTTATAAAAATATTACTGCGGTGAGGTGCTGTCAATGCATCCAATAACCCAGGCTCACAGAACGGCACGAGCAGCCCGGCACAAAGTTGGGTTAATTACTCTACCTCCCAATGTCTGAGCAAATGCTAATTTGCCACAACTTTTTCCAAATGAAATCACTAATGGTACGATAATGTCTGAGCTAATTAGTTAATACCACAAATAACGTATACAGTCAAATGTCAACCAGCTGCTGCCCCGTGCGTAGGAAGCTGAGATTCTGTTTGCACAATTGTGTTCCGAATGCTTTCCTGCTCTTCTGCTACTTAGTAAAAAGAAAAGTATTGGCATTATTATTAGTTCAGAATAATAACCCATTGTGGATGATAAAACATATCATTTACTGTAAATAAATATTGAAGTTGAACAGTGGTCGAGTCTTGGGGCCATCCTCGGTGCGTGAAATTTGGCAGCGGTGCCTGGGATCGTGGCCTGTAGCAAACAAGTGCCTCCCACTTGGATGGAAGACCAGCAGCGCATCTTGGAGCGAAGCTTTGGGACGCAGCCACCCAGAAGTGGTGCCTGAAGCTAGAATTATACTGCTCCACTTTCAGAGTCAATCTTAACTGTGGGGAAATAGGCACTTTTGGCCTCCTTCAGCAGACTCAGCTTCCGACACCTGCTGCCGTCTTGGGTTACAGGTGCATGTTGTCACTTCAGGGTATTAGTTAGCAGCTCACACCATCTTCCAAAAGCAGGGCCAGGAAGAATGAATAAAGAGAATCTGAATTATCTGATCAAGTCCAGGTGGTGGGGCGATACCTGTCATTGTGGTAGGTATGTGTGTATGTCCAGATATATGTGCTTTGTTTTTTAATATCTCCTTATTATGCCTAATATCATAGATATTCATTGGTACAAACATGAATGGTATAGATATTTTGCTCCTGCAGTATATTGTTCTGATGCCAAAAAGTAATTGTATTTTAGAGAAGATATAAGCCTTTAGGCTCTTCCGCTCGGCTTGCACATCAGACTTGCATAAATAATGGCTCGTGTAATAATTTTCCTAATTTGTCTGACTTTTGTTTATATTACTTTGATAGTTTGCAAATTAAAAAAAAACAAATTAAATGAGTCCTTGGAAAACAGGAAATACAAGCAATTTAAAAGACCTCATCTTGAGAAGTCTGTTACGATGCAATCAGCAGTATACAAATCTAACGGCAGAACTCTGACTGAATTATTTTTTCAAAGCAGCTATTTCATCGCCTGCCTTCACCACGAGGAGCTTTTCACAGCAAGTCTTAAGAGCTCGGGACCGAACACGAGGGCCATCATTCACTGACGCCTTCTGCCAGAGTCACTTTTCACCAGTGGAGCTCCGAACATCCTCTTTTGGGTGTGGAGTCAAATTCCAAGTGGTGTTTTTTAGTGTCAAGGCCACGTGTCGTGTTGCTTCAAAGACAAAGGCCCAAAGAAGTCCTGGAGAAGTCAGATTCGCCTCTTTTATTCAGTCACTTGGAAGACAGTGCTGTGGAGCGTTTCTGCTGCCGCAGGAGTTTTCTGAAAGCACCGGAGGGCGAAAAAAAAAAGAGGACACGGAACAAGATCAGCAAAGAGCCCCCGGTTTCTCTGGGAGAAGTTTCTCCAAAGGTCACAGTGCCCATTCACACACCAATTTACATTGATCACTCTCCACAGTCGTGTGTGCAGCAGGAGTCTCGCCCTGCCACAAATCAACTGAATCCAACATCAAAAAAAGAACAAGAAAAGGAAAAAATGCTTTTTCGTATGAGCACGTACAGTAACAAAAGCCACAGCAGAAGCTTTTTCCTGACATATCTTTTTGTGCTGTTAGACACCGCTTGGTTTTCCCTCCCTAAGTTTAGTTCCCATTTGATGTAGATCAAAGCGCAGCACATTTCACAAAGAATCAGACAGTGAATCCCAGCGGTCACTTGAAAGCTCTGACAAAATAAATAAATAAAGAGGGAAGATAAATTCTACTTGACATGTCTTCAGTCACTCTGTGTTTTAACATTGCGGAGCTATTTGTCTAATTAATACATTAGTCCCTCTAGGAATTAGTGATGTTGCAATGGCAACAATTTCATCAATCAATCCCCATGAATTCGGCTTGACCTTGAAATTTAAAACCGTCATAAAAACATCACGATGCGCGTTAAGGATTTGTTCGGAAAAGCTGCTGTGAAGTCAGACGTTTTAGAAAAAAAGGGTCAACAAAATCCTGCAGGGACTGATATGTATGTATCAGCCGGGGTAACGAGAATAATTGCTGTAATGACTCAATCAGATTTTGCTGGGGGGAAGCACCTCGAGTTATTTTTCCTCTGTCGCCATCAGTTGTTTTCCCTGGCTACTGGATATTAGACTTTCATGTGCACCACAGCCATGAATATGAAAATTGTGCACAACAGGTGGTGAGAGTCTGGCAGCAAAGTTGGATTTTTCCTAGAGTCTGTAACAAATAACTTGTTGTGAGGAGCCGACGACCAAGACTGGCAATATCCCATAAAAACAACAAGACCACAAGCATTTCTCGAGTAGCCAAGTCATAATAATCCAAATATTTAAAAGTACATAAGCTACCACTGTTGCACTGGGTGACGTGTTAGTTTATAATGATGGCTGATGATGATGATATCAACATGGTAATTATATTTTGTGCCAGTTTCACACACACAGTGCCAGAGTAGTCAACTGTATGAATCATAATGTGAAGACTAACCTGAAGCACTTCTGTCATTGAGGTAATATTTGCTAATAACTTTGCAGGCATGTTAGTGACTCTTTTAGACTCTAATTCCGGCAGTTTAGCTTAAAGCTAAATGCTAATGCCAACACGTGCACAGTGACAATGTCGACAACGTTTGCCGTTGTACTCGTGGATGGATTATTGATCAGATGTTGGTTTGAAGAAGTTGGTTAAAAGGCACAAAATTACTACAAATAGATGCAAATTGTCTTAAAATGATGAAGGAACTATTAAAAAAAGGAGGTTCTTTCCCCGAGGGCCCATTTGTTCGGGATCCATCAATGTTTGTGCCTTGTGTATGTAGCTGAAGCCGACGGGCACGTCATCAGTGTTGCATGTATTAGGTCAATATTTCATAGTAATACTTCCAGTATAAATATATCAGTCTGAAACAACTGATATTACCATTTGTGTGGCTACACCTCAAAAACACAAACTAAATGTTATGCATTATGTAAATGTTATGAGGTTGACAGCTGCAGACAGGGACAGGAAGTTGGGATGTATTGTTGTTTGTTTTTGGTTTTTTTGCCTCTTCACAAAACTTTTGACCATGAGAAAATGTAATAATAACACCATTATCCTTTTACGCGATGATTTTGTCAATAAAAACCATGTTTTCCAGACACGGTGGCCTTTTCCTCCTAACAGGTGGCACACTGCCGCAGCCCTGGTGCCAAAATTGATTATAGTAAAGGTGATGCAAGTTTGCCAATGCATGATAATGAGATTCACGCTGAGTTGCAAATCTGTTTGCTTCAGAAATGTCAGTGAACTATGTTATAACAACAGCTGCTGACCTGTCAGCATAACTCTATCACACAAGACAAAGCATCCAGTCTCAGCATCCAAACTGTTTTACATCATTTGAGTAATGACATTACAGTTTAAAAAGAGCCACCTGAAACCTGGGACACAACCGCTCGTTTAATACCATCAGCGCGTGTTGAGCAGAGAAATGGGGAGAGACGAGGCTGCATCCAAAACATTACACTCCCGTTCAACTAACCTGCAAGCACAATTATGATTTTCTAACAAACAAAACGCACTGGATGGATCACGCTCCAATGCAATAATTTCCAGTGCACCAGACTGTCACACTAGAGATGTATAACTCGCCTCAACACTTCCCAATTATCCAAAAAGACGTAGTGTAGCTGTGTAGAAATGGGATTTTTGTAGGAGGTAGAAAGGCTCAAAAGGATGGAAGTAAAGGGTGAAAGTGCTGAGGGAAAGATGACATCAGCTGAGTGACTGAGATGAAGAGCGAGAGGGACGGACAAGCTGAGGAGCTGGCGAGGCGTCACTTATTGGCACGCTCATAGATCTAAGACAGTTGGAGATGTTCGATTCCCAGTGCATTGACGAATGTTGCCTTGGAAAGGATGGACGTGTTTAATTAACGAGCCAAACAAGGGGCACGTGTCAGGAAATGACGGTGGGTCAGGGCGAAAATGTGACTCGCGCACAAATTGTGGCGAGGCTTGGCAGTGTGTACAATCAATACATTAATTACGGTAATGTGAGATAATCACGCAGGGATGTTGAGGACAGCCCTACTTTGATTAATGATTTTTACTGGGAATCACTCCAAGCGCAAAGCAAATGCGCCAGAGCCGTGACATTAACAGGATAGCATATCCGGTATACGACTGCATAAATGCGTATTGATGGAGCGTGCTAAATGGGTTAAGAGACAGCCTGTGAAATGAATGGCAGCACCATAAACAATCAAACCTTTAATTGTACATTCCATTCCACTTAGCAACTCGCTTGGATGAAAATAATCAATTCTAAAAGCCACTGAGTTAAGTCTCAGGAGTGCCGAATGTGTTTTTGGATAAATTTAATGTGCTGCAGACTTCTCGCCATGATGTCGAAACCCTACGTACTTCAGCTGTGCACGAGAATGATTGCATTTCCAGAACTCCCTCTCTGTATCTTCCCTCACCTCTCAATTCCGTCTCTCGCATTTTCCCGCTCGTCCTTTCTTCCCCGAGCGTCACGAACACAGCAGAGAGCTTCTGAGGAAATACACAATGGCACAGATTGATTATAGGCCTTTGCTAATACATCGGAGACCGCCACATTGTGCGGATGTAGCCGAGCGTTGAGGGAAAACGGATAAATCTACCGGTATCTGCTTGTCTGATTGCACTGCACAAACAGCTGACTGTAGCTGCTTTTGCCGTCCAACTTCTGTGAAAATCCAAATGAAATAATGAAAAGCCGTTAAAATCTACAAACCGACTATGAGGTTACGTGCGATGGCGAGTGTATACGTATACATCTCCGGCTGTCAATCCAAAAGCTGCTTATCAAGTCTCTTTTATTTTTCCATCAATCAAACATCCAACGCTGCAGTTACTTCTTCAGGGGAAAAATGTTTCCAAGCAACTGCTGCAACAGCTTACTGAGAATATCAAAGAGACGGAATGAAATCACAACTCATTCGTGTGCAGGGCCATTTAGATGCTTCTCTAACATAGTTTGAGGGTTAAGTTGAAGGAATCAATATCTGCCCTCTCCCATACTTGTATGGTTGTTTGTTATACAATAAAGCAGCACCAAAGTAAATGGTACAAAACAAGTGAGAGCATGTTTAGCGTGCCTTTGTAGTGCTGAAAGCCCGATTCATCATTCAGTGGATGCTCACAGATTGGAGTTTCTCGTCTACAAGTATTTTTTCCAAGTGGCAGAAATCCTCTTATTTGCCGAGAAGACGGAGCCAAGAGAAACTGCCATAGATTGCTTCTGTCGGGATATTATAGACTGGATTCATTGTTCAAAAGACATTTGACAAAAATTTCAATAAGCCATGAATGTAAATCAATGTGCTTCGTATATGTTTAGTAATTTCTCCTTCTGCTTTGAAACTTGCTCCATGTGTTTCAGCTAAGCACTTGGCAGAATGACGCTATATCCTCTCGTGAATGTTTTATTGTGGCGTTCACGGATTATACCAATGTGTTCGCAACCTTGAGCCAATTCACTGCATGTGATCTGAAAAGTTTGCTGCAGGAACTCGGTTGGAGCTCGGCCTCTATATACAGACTCTAATTTATATTTACATATATAACAGATATCATCAGGTCTGAGTTAACGAGGCTTGTTTTATGCAAGGCTCCCCACAGAATCTGAGTAATAATGCCGAGTTTATATGTCCCCGTATGTCTCACATCTATTTACGTTCTGCAGCCACACTGCAGAAATCATTCTTGAGCGCTATTTAAAACTGCATGACGTGCAGACGGGGATGGATGCAGTGTGGTTGAGGTTGGGGAAAGATTGTAGCGATACAATATTAATAAATGTATGTAACTGCCTGTAAGTTGGCTGATGTTGAGAACAGATGGATACCCTGACCTCCACACCCTCGCAGGCTACTTCCTGGTTTGGCGCTGAACATTGGAATGGAACATAAGCTGCAGGGTGCAAGTCGTGGACATACAGCACAAATATAGATGAAGCTTTCAGTTTCATTCCACGTGATGATCAAACCAGTGACGACTGGCATCCACAGCTTCTTTGTTCAATATTTACAAGAAGCATCATTTCATTCTCTATTTAACGCATCATTTTAATAATACAACAAACGAGAATGTCATCGGGCAAAAATGTTGGCTGTGCTGATTAGTCCTAACCCTATATTTTGTAGCACATCGTGTTGGGTAATCAAACACTTCCGCTGCTCCTAATGAGACTTTTACACACCTCAGCTGACAGTTTAGCTCTCTGCGGCTGAGCAAACAGCTACAGTTTCCTCACGTTTGATGGATGCCTCCCTCCCAACTTTACTATGTAAATTGAATTATGAATTACCATAAATGTTCAGTTCGATCAGGACCAGGACTCACGGCAGACAACTACCGCGTGATCCGACAGTTTCTTCTCATCCACTCTTGGTGCTTGTAGATGTTATTATCCTGGTGAAGTAGCTTTGACCTCCGAGTGAAACAGGCCTCTCCAACACACGATGTGAGTCACTCCAGAATGCATCAATAAAGTCCTGATCTCACCGTGTCTTTCACAGACTCGAGACCTGTGCTATAACTCAACTGAGCATCCTCCGCGTCTCATGTTGGGAACGGTGCTCTTTTCTTTAAAAGCTTCACTTTTTTCTTGGGGTGAGCACAGGAGGTGATGTGACTTACCAAAAAGCTCTGATTTTGTTTCATCTGTGTAAAGGGCATTCTCCCAGGGGCACTGCAGCCTGTAAACATGAATTTTAGCAAACTCCCGTTGGCCTTTTTTATGTGTCTCTTTCAATAGCGGGGTTTCCTTGTTCTTGGATCTTGAAGGTCAGCTTGTATCTCTTTTGAAGCCCTTCTTGATTCTTTTTCTATCATTCAAACTCATTTTCCACATCCAGGAGGTTGGTCATGACCCCATAATAATATTAGAAACTGTGGTTACAGGATGGCAGAACATCAAACTGCTTAGAGATGCTCCTACATGTTTAGTAATTCATTTCTACCTCATTTCAATGATTGCCTCTGTTTTTTTCTTGTGCACGTTCAGTGAGGCCTTTTCCCCAATTTTATCTGGAGTGAATAAATGATAAGACACCTGTGATATTAACAGAAGACAACAGCTTGTTTGAAATAACACAACAACCCACTAATCTGTCCAATACTTTTCATTCAGGTCATTTAAGGAAATGCTCTTTAGAGTAAGCAAGGTTATGATTTTCAGAGAATTTCTGCTTGCTGCAATGGAAAATGGCGTGCATGCATATAAAAAAAGATTAATCTTTTTCTGGAAGGAAGCAGTGTCAACAAGGTGGGTCCCCACTCTTTTAATGGGGTTAGTGAGCTGGCACTTCTCAAGTGGCTGTGGAGCATCTGAATCACTTTTCATGTGGTTGTGTTTTTGTGAGATGCACACTGGTGTTTTCCGAATTACATCTGCAATCTTCCATTTTGCTGTTTAGATTCAATCTTTCAGTTGCAAAGACCAACATATACTTTGATGAACAAAAGCTTGTCTTCTACTTCAGCTCAGTAACTGTAAGGTTTGTGTGAGTTGTGTAGGAAACACATCCAGGGAGGCGGATGTGTTTTTCACCTGGTGGCAGGCGTGTGTGCAGTTTATCAGACTAGTTCTGGTCACATTACACTTAAGGCACTTCATTACTACTAAATTAATGTTTTGATAGAATGAATAATGGGTGAATAAAATGAAATATTAGAAATAGTGATGGAGGAACTGACGGAGAAGTTTTCTATTTGATTTCTACTGTCAAATCTTCAAATGACCATGAAACCAACCAGTGGTAAAAATAATTCATTAGAGGAATTTTAAGGCTTGGTTCTAAAGTAGAAATATACTTGAGCAACACTATCCAGTGTTCTGTATGTTCAGATCATAACATGTGCTCTGGTAATAACATTTCTTTATTATAAGTAACAGTAATAATAATAATAATACATTTTATTAAAAGCGCCTTTCAGGTCATTCAAGGTCACTGTACAAAGACGCAACAATCAATAACAAGTAAGAACAGAAGCACAAGAACATAAAGTATGACCAATAAGCCATTTTAAAAAGGGGAGATTTAAGTTGTGTTTTGAATAAGGATAAAGAATCAGTTTCACAAATATTATCAGGAAGACACTTCCAAAGACTGGGGTCAGTGTGACTGAATGCCCTAGAACCCACGGTGGTCAAACGTGCGTTGGGTGTAGAAAGAACAACCACGGCGCAGGAGCGAAGAGTGCGGGAAGGAGTGTGTGGTCGTAGGAGCTCTGAGAGGTAAGACGGTGCAAGGTTATGAAGGGTCTCAAGTCAAGTATAAGTATGATTTAAATATTCATGTGTGTGACTACGTGGGAATAACTTTGCCTTCAAAACTCTAATAAACAATGTGTCCTCGACAAATAAAGGAGAATATATCTATCAAAATTCAAATGCGAGCAGATCTTGTAAGTGTGTGCAGACGTGAAGCGGGGAAACCGAGATGACTGTTTTTCTTCATAAAAAACACAATAAACAAAGCAATATGTTTGCGTGACTGGGCAGACACACTTACCATTTTTACTTAAAAGCAGCATTTGGTCTTCAATCTGCTGCTTTTTTACACATTCTTTTCCAAACCTCAGAAAAAAACCCGTTTACACAGCAATATAACTTACAATCAACAACAATCAGACCGCAACAATCTCCTACAAAGAATCAAACTTTGCAATCTCCCATCATCTTCTAACCATAAAGGTGTTGCTTATATCCCAAACATTCCACCAGCTTTGAAACACTTCCTGAAGCAGAAACCTCAAACGACGATGGTACGTCATCTCTGACGTCAAACTGTCAAACCGAGCCCTGTTACAAAGGTTCACTCTCTGCTGCCCCGAGTGATGACGCATGCTTCAAAGCTCCGCTGTTCAGCCTACCGTCGCTAATTAGAAATGAATCGATCTGAATAATTTTCTCTCATTTATACGATCTTCGGCGTGTAAACGAATGTTGTGTTGGATTCACAGCACATTCATATTGAACTAGTTCAGCATGCTAAACCCACGTCCTCCACCGTAAACATTCTAATATAGAATTATTAGCCCACCTGTGACATAGCCCTGTGATAATCACTCTTTACCACTGAAAACTGAATGTTAGAATGTTAGTTGAAAAATGTGTAAAATTTTGTTTTTATTATATCCAGACAGATTTTTGTGTGTGAGTAATTTACACAAGAAAGTCAGCGTTTCACAAAGCAAAAGCAAACAGAATTCTGTAATACATAAATACCACAGGACCTGAATATCTGTGCAAAAAGAAATCGATCAACACTGTGTTAGTGGGCATTAGGATGTCTGCTCTTAAAAAGCAGAGCACTGTCTCGTCCCACCCATGCATTATCTGTAACCGCTGTCCGGTTCCCTGGCACAAGGGTCCAGGTCAGCCCTCACATTAAAGTGGTCAATACTGCAGAACACAAGTGAGGCTGAGGATTTCTTCACCACCTTCATCCCAATGTTCCCCCGCTGCCGCTTCACTAGCACCTGCACAGGCCTGACAAAACAGATACTAATCACCCTGGTTATCAGTAACGTCCTTGTTCCAGTGAGCGTTGTAATGGTTGCTAGAATATATTTTCAAGTGTACTTTTACTGCTTAGGAGATATTAATTTTAGAGTCTAGACTAAGATGAGATCTTCCTCTGACCCCAACCAGCTCCCGTACCTGCGAAATCACAAAAATAAAATGCTTTAAGAACGCTGTCGTCAAACTAACTGGATCTTGTACTGCTGGATCGTGTATTGCGGCAGAAACCAAAACCGGATATGGCTCATCTGGTCGCTTTCTTTTCATTGGAATGCAGGCCCAAAGGCGTAAATGCCTGTGCCTATATCTATAGGTCAGATGGATTCTGGGATATCGGTGCTGCTCTGGTGATCTGGAGATTTAACGCAGCATTAGGTGATGCTTACTTTACACTTTAAGTGACTCGATGTGTACTTCCACCATTTGCTTTATGGGGTCAGATGGCGTGATCAGTGCTATGACTATAACTGTGACCAGGAAGGTGAATTTCCCAATCTTTCATTCTGTTTGACTTCAGTTCCTTCCCCTTTCACCATCAGTCATTCCAGTGCTTGTCATCAATTTTCACTTCCTCATAAACTTAACTTTTGCCCCAAATATACATTTGCATCCTTGTTAAAAACAATTCTTTTAAAGCAAAGATATGTTTAATTACACGTTTGTGTATAGATTTCATTTTGTAATTCATTATCACTGCTCTCCATGGAATCAACTGCAACAAAGATCCTGGTACATTCAGTAATAAAATCTGGGCATATACTTAATCATTAAAATTTTTTCAATATCAGTTTTCCATCTCCTCGTACGATTCATTCCACAGTGTTGGTCCTCCTCTACCTTCTCTTTTCCTTCTTCCTTTATTAGTCCCGTTCTGATATTGGGGACACACAGCTGATAGTCCGTCACCAGGTCTGATTCTGCAGCTGTAGGGTCAAACTTGTTCAGGCTCCTCGTCTTCCTCCAGGTTTTCCTCATTTTGGCTCTTCTGCTCAGGAGGTTTCTCCAGGGAGGACTCGCCTCATTCCATCTCATCATCTGAGGCCTTTAAAGACCTTCACTGGGTTCCTCCACATGCCTTTTCACTTTTACCATCGGTGCCAGTCTTTCTTGGCTTTTTGACATTGCTTATCCTCTTCAGTCCACCCTGGACAGGTCACCGGTCCATCCCAGGGCCAACAAAGAGAGACATACACAGACAGACAACAATTCACACCCACATTCACACCTACAGGCGATTTAGTTTTGTTAATTAACCTAACATGCATGTCTTTGAACTGTGGGGGGAAGCCCAGGCAAGCGGAGAGAGAGACCAGAGAGAGTCCACAGCCAGCGGGTGGAATAAAACCAGGGACCTTCTAGCTGTGAGGCAGCAGTGCTAACCACTCCCCCACCGTGCAACCCTTCCATTTTGTCATTTGTCATTTCACAGTCGGTTCCTCCTTGTAAAGCAGTTTTCCGTGAGGAAACCTCTCAGGGTCCCCCGGGCAACACGTGACTTGCTCGTGCACCTTGTGGAGTTGCCCACTCTTCCAGGTTCCCCACCCTTCAGCTCATTCCCAAGGGTTACGGTTCCTTTGCTCTGCCCGGTCAACAAATGGGATTATTCTGCTGCCGGAGCAGCTCTGAGTGTTGGAGTGTTTGCATCGCCAGAGCTGCTCAGTGTGGTTTCTTAAAGCATTCTGTACACAACGTAATGAAGCAGCGAGAATTAATAAATATTGTTGCTGCCTTCTCCAAACCTGGTTTAGAGATAATAATTACAGCACTGCAGCTGTTAAAAGACAAGGTATTCACATGTTTAATTAAATGATAGATGCTGACTAATTTGTGGACAAGAAATTGAAAAATGTGGGAGATAAAAGTGCAGTGCATCAGTGTACGTTGACACAACCATCCACTCGACTGCTATTGACTGGTAATCTATCAGCACCGTGGTGATAATACACTGCTTGCTGCCAAAATCATATTTTATGCATAGCTCCAATTCTGCAGCACCCAATACTTAGCAATGCCAGACACATCCAATCAAGACATTGTTCCACAGCTCTGTTGAAGAGGACAGAGCAAAGGAGTCCCATTTGTAATGAGTTGCAGTGGAACACAGAGAGGGGCAGATAGAGAACAAGATAGAGGAGAAGAAAAAGAGCCAACGATAGAACGGAATAAGCACCGGATGAGGTGGTGAGAGACTGCAGGATTGCACCAGAGTTAGAGATGGCACAATCAGCTCTGGGTGATTTTAGGAGTGAAACAAAGGGAAGGGTGACACGGGCAGGTGAGGGAGGAAGGAGGGGACAAGGAGGAGGGAAGGATGACAGGAAAAGAAATGTCACCTATAGGTGACTGAAAGCCACAGAAGG
This sequence comes from Channa striata, assembly GCA_033026295.1. Classification (NCBI taxonomy): domain Eukaryota; kingdom Metazoa; phylum Chordata; class Actinopteri; order Anabantiformes; family Channidae; genus Channa; species Channa striata. The sequence continues at coordinate 21,962,816 of CM065175.1, read as the reverse complement.
AAGTGACAGGCCGTCGACTTTGTGAAAGAGCACTAAAATTGCAGACCACTTCATGTGCAGACATTTATTGTGTCAATCAGGACCATGATATGAAAGCTTTGTAATTTTCCAAAGTTTATTTTCATTTCTTTTGAAAGAGCTTTTCTTAGTTCCAGTTTAAGTCGATCTTGCGGATTTTCAACTCCAAAGACTTGCCATCGTTTACAAATTCGTTAATGTATTCATTTCTTATTCATCACTCCATTTCCATTCACTGCAAGATTATCTGTCCCTAGTGGTTGTTTGGATGAATGAGAAAGTCTGCAGTAAAAGAAAAAAAAAAAGCAGCCGAGGCAGCATCATTCGCATACTGCTGAACTGTGTGGGCTGCCTCACGGATCTGGCATCTAGTGTCCGTGTTTGATTTTTAATTCTCCTAACGGTAGAAAACCTTGGCAAGACAATAAGTGGACTCATTTAAAGATCTCTGATGAATAAAAGGTTTATCACCCTAATAACTAAGCGTAAATATGTGTATTACCCGAACATTATGTCGCTTCGTCGTCTGTCGTAACTGCATATATACAAACACACCGAGCTGACGGTCACACAGACTGACATCTGAGTCCATTTGTGGATCAGCTAAATTCAGTTTTGCAGATGTTCACACTGTCTGTCAGTTTGTCTGTGTGTCTTCTCTTCCTGCTTCACTCATCTATTTCCTCTCTTACTACACCTCAGGCAAAAAGCGAGGTTGCTATCCTCATTAACCTCCCAGCCTCCTTCCTGCTCACCTCAGGCCAGCCCCACCTTAAGCTGCACTCATTACTGCTGAATCAAGCTGGGGAAACAGAAACTGCAGGTAGGAAGCAGATAAAGCAAAGGGGGAATAGACAAATATTCGGCTGCAGAGGGAAAACTGTCATAATGGGTGACGGAGAGGGAAATAAAAAGGCGACAGAGAAAGAACTGGAAGCAAAAAAAAAAAAAAAAAGAACAGAGAAAAAGGGTGGTTTGCTTCAGAGTGGTTAAATGGGAAAAAAGGACAAAAGAGACACAGAGATGGATGACAGGGGCAGAGAAATCATTAGGGAACTCAAGAGTGGCTGTGTGATGTGTGAGCAAGTCATAAGCAGACATGCTCCGAGCTGGAAACTACTGGTTATCTGTGAGAGGCATCTCCCTCAGTTACCAGGTATTTACCAGTGCTGCATCTCTGTTGGTGGTGGCACCAGCTATTTAGTATTTTAGGGCTTCTGCTGTTCTCCCTGTGGAGCATCGCCGGACTTATGGACAGTGTAAGACATGGCGGGCACTGGGCACCAGTCTTACTAGTCCATTTGTGGCTATTTAAATATGTTTTTAATCATTTTCTGTCTTTTCCATGTGTATGTCTGACTTATGTTGTTCATAATTCAACAAGAAATATGAAAAGTACCTTCAGAGGCTTTGGCCCATGGGACCTCTGACCTCTCAGACCCCTGGGTCTGAGCCCTGCAGGCCCATTAATAATCCGTCCGTGACGAGACTGGGGGACCTGTTTTGGGGGAATCCCTCTGATGCTGATGTCGGTAATCCCTATAAATGGATCGCTGATTAAAGAGTTGCTACTTAAAGCGCAACGGTTTGGGATCGGAATGAATCCAAAAGTGCTCTTGATGATAATGAAGCTCGACCTTTTCTCTGAAAAAATTCAGTTTTCACTGCCATTTTGTTCCATGATCTATAGGATATGTGGATGATTAATGGCATGCTCTTGAAGTACTATCATTAGGATTTTTTTAATTAGTTGGTGGCGGTTTGTGGAGTGAGATGCAGCGCTTATTCCCAGACGGAAGAAACAACAGAGCTCAGCAGCAAAGGCCTCCTCATGGCCAGAAGGCAACTAGAGGACGCTAAATAAGGCAGTGATGTGACATGAAACATGACCAGGCGATCTGACATCAGTCTGTGCTAATAAAGTAATTATGCTGATGTTTTTTTTTTTTGGGGTGTGTGTCTGTGTGTGTCATTGTATTTCAATAACCCATGTCAGTGACTTGCATCTAGAGAGTCAGAGTGTTGCAGTGATGGAAAAATTTGATGGAGTGGCAAATTAAAATGAACGAAAAATGGCAGTTGCATTTTGAAAGCCATAAATTGGAGAGAGAGAAAGAGAGAGAGAGCGAGAAAAAGAGGGAGGCAATAGACATGATTAAATTCCATCATCTATTACAGCTCGGCTCGTGGCTTTGATCTGGCTTCAAGGCCGCACTTTCTGACGCGCTCCGGCTCCATTCGCTTCTTAAAAAGGTGACTCTCCCTGCTCTGTGTTCCACCATTCATTTACTATCCATCATTCCCCGCCTACATAGACACATATGCATGTATATATATATATATATATGACCATGTCCACATACCCACATGCTCATGCTTTGGTTGAAATTTGACTAATTCGAGGAAAAACCTTGTGCTTTTCTCTTCACGGGACTCTCCCTTTCCTCTGACATCTCCTCATTTCCTCCATCTCCTGGCATCCTCTCTTTGTCATCTCCTCTTCAGATTCAGATGCAGTTCCTCAATTTCAAGGTACTTTACAAGCGTGGCGTGTTGCGGCGGCAGCAATCAGCGGCAAAAAAACAATTGTGTGCTTCAAGTCGATGTAACAACATCAACTTGTGAGGCGCTAACAGCAAGTGTTGTATCAGCAGTGGAAATGAACCAAATTAATAGGTTATGGTTAATAAATGAATTTTCCTGAATTACAAATTCAAGGCTTGTTCCCTCCTGACTCTCTCAGTTAAGAAAGTTTACAGAGGATGAAAACCAATTAAATTACAACAGGTGGAGCTTTGATGTGAATTGACCCGCGTCGTCTTCTTCTGACCCAACACTCTCTTCGTTTTCCTTTTCATCTTCTTCATGTCGATCAATCATCCTACCGCTTTTCCCACCAATCCAACTATCAATCTCAGCCATAATCCCCTACACGAAGCTCCCATCCAATTCTCCTCTGCTTCCATCTGTGGTCTCCCGTTTCTCTGAGAGCAGCGGGCCTCACATCATAATTTCCTCTCAAGCTCCTCCATTTCCTTTCCCTCCTCAATCCACATCTTCTTCGCTTGCTTTTCCCCTCACCTCTCGGGATAACATAATGCGGAGGAAAAGCCTTTCGAGGCCAAAGGGTTCCGCTCGCGTTTCCTCCATCCCACTCACTCCCCTTCCATCCTTCGCAGTGTGGTTCTCCAAGGGACAGTGATTACAACCAAGTGACTGTCGCCTCTGCCATGCCAATTAATGTGAGGAGCTTAAAGATGGACCGAGGGGAAAGAGGGAAAAAGTGCCGGTGCTCGCATCTCCATACATTACAATACTAAACAGGTTGGTGGGGTGTCTGAGCCCAACCGGTGGCTCCGCAGCAGACACTTCAGGGACAGGTTCCCCCGGCCAGACACACTCCAAGTCAGAGCTGTTTGCATAAACCGCCCCGCTCGGCAAACAAGCTTGACGAGGTGTCCTTCTGTGTTTGTCCTTACAGTCAAGGTGCCAACATCAGATATTAAAGCACGGGGTCTGCTTTATACTCTATTAATTGAGTGTGAAATTACTGTCATTTCGGCGCAAAGATGTCTCACTGACTCTGGCTGCTGTTGACAGGTGCAAGGGCTGAGTCATATACTTTTTGTCCCCACCAGATAAACCTACACAGGCAAACATATGCACATCCTGAGCTGTAAATAGCTGGCTGCAAACTGTAGTTACGTTACTATCCATCTCACTTGCCTCGCTGTTCCTCCCACAATGAGTAATGGTGCACTCAGTGACATGGTGGCCAGCCAATCAGACTCAGCCATGCCAAGCTACAACAAACTCCAATCACTGTAACTCCAAGAATTCATTTTATAGTCAAGGAAGCCGAGGAAAATAAACTTATTTTCCTACTTTGCTTTAACTCCATGACAGCCCAGTGAATCTTGTTAACTCAGTACAAGACAGACTACAAGCAAACGCTCGCTCACAGAAGAAGCCACGAAACACGCAGATGATGTGTAACATTTTTGCTGATGATTGGTAATAAGAGAATAACTGTTTCCTGCACCTAGAAGAACTGTCACTCCAAGAAATTAAAGACTGGGGTAAAAAAAAAACAAATGGTGCGTGCTTGACGGTGATAGGGGTGTTAGAAAAGCCTGGAAGAAAATCTCAACCAGCCCAGGTTTTCTGGGGGCTGTCCTGTTCCATTCCATCATTTTTAAACGCAAAATCTGTGCAATTAACTGCGATTGGCCTTCGTTTGCTCTCACATTTAAATCACTAAGTGCAGCACAAACACTTTTCTAACTTTAAACATGCACTTCCCTGCTTCCACTGTCCGTGCACCTTTACCTTGTTTTTTAATCTTTTAAAGTATTTTTCTTTTGCTTTTCCCATCAAGTGTCATTCTTCAGCATGTGGTCTGAAATGAGGGTCCAGTGTGAATGCTAAATGATCTGCACTTATATAGCCTTTCTCTACCTGTTGGTTCTCAAAGCGCTTTACCCGGCGTCTTATTTACACATTCACACTCACAATCATAGACACACGTTCATGCACCGATGGGGAGCTGCCATGCAGCTGGCCAACACTCAACTAAGCGGTGGTTCAGTGTCTTGCTCAAGGACACGTGAACATGTGACCAGAGGAGCTGGGGATCAAACCAGAAACTGCAGGGTTGGTGGACGACCGCTCTACTACTGTGCCAGGCGCCCCCCACCACTGTGCCCCAGTCACCGCAGTGTCTGTAAGCTGAGTTAATATACCTCTTTTGGCTACCTAAATTCCAGGTAAATGCTCATGTTAATCATATCAATGTCCATGTTTTGATTGTTGTAAAAATAATAAATTCATTAAAACAATTATCAGTGACAATAATTACAACATAACTGAGTTAACTGCCAAGATGCTGCAAAACTGAACAGACAGACGATAAAGAGATAACTGTATCTTGTCCAGCTCTGTTTAGTCCAGTCACTGAATGATAATAGAAAAAACTGGCACACACTGTGATCTGTAGTACACAATTTTTGGAAATTGATTCCAGAGTTTAATGTCTGACAAAATTATTTTTGAAGAATGGATTATTGAGATGGGTGAGGAGTTCTGCGCGTCCACATGTAATTAACCCTAATTTTGAATATACTGTATTTTGTATATACTACATTGTATATACTGTATTCTGATAATTCTTCTTGTCGTACTCTGAACATTCCCTGCTGCTGTAACATGGAAATTTCACCATTGTTGGACAAACAAAGGTTTATTTTATCTTATCTTAATTTACGATGTCTTATGAAACATTTTTCAGACATGAAAAAATAATTGCCACACCTCACACAGCACTGTTCGTAGAATATTGTGAAATGAACACCTGATGCAGTGGATACAAAGACCTGTGTTCTGGACAAAAGTTGTAGTAGTTCAGAAATAAACTGCTTTTGTCAAGCTTAGGCAACTCAAATAATTTGTTATAGTCAAAAATTATGATCAAAATTCAGTCTTCATCATAAAAGAAAGGTTTCCCGTGGATATAGCCTTGTTCATTGAATTTGAAGGTAATAATTTGTGCGCTTATTCACCGTCTCAGCCTCCAGGAACGTTTCATTCAACTGTGCTGTTTTACTGCGAATCTGCAGCCTCCCCAGATCTTTATAAAAGCATAAAAAAATAAAGTTTGAATTCTCCCACTAGTACCTGACAGTCCACATTCTTTGTAGTTTTCTGTGGCAAATCTTCCTTTCACTACAGCTTTTTTCACACCCAAGTTAAGGCGGCATTACCTTGACTTTCTGAGCAAAACTGAAATGAAAACGTGGCTAATAAACATTTTAACAAAGTAACTGACACATGTTGCTGATGGTGACCTCGTGCAGTTATGAAAGAAATGATGTTTAAAGGGTCAACATGCGATTATGGCTCCACTTTTGCTTATAGTGATTGGATGTGGTGACCTGCCGTCTTCATATAGGGTTGATGCTTTGTCCCCGGTGCAACATTTATTGGAAGTGCCTCCAGGATTTCCTGTCACAGTAGAGAAACATACTGTAACAGAGCAGCAGTGAGCCTGCTGTGTACCTACAGTTATCCCATGTGTATATGTGATGTCTGCCAGTTCTGCCAAAATTAAAAAAAAATATCTCTGTCTCAGCCTTCCTGCAAACCTGCTTCCACTGTGCTCAGGATGTCATGCAGTGTGATGGGAGCTGGTGAGGTCTGAGGGTAATTGGCTTTGTCAAATCGGAGTCAAAATGCAAATTTATGTCAACATATTTGCAGGTGCCTCTGCTTTTATCGAATAACTTGGAACAACAGAGTACAAACAAACTGCAAGTTGTGACAGCTCTATAAATAATACCTGTCAGTACACAGAAACCCAGCTGAATTACTGATTGCAATTATGAATCCTATTAATGAAGATATGCAACTGCATATACTGTATCGCTGGTTTGGATCAGAGGATTTTTTTTTCTGTTGTGAAAGCTGTACAATTCTGTTGTGAACTGTTTTGTAGCTCTTTAGTGCAAAATGGAGAAGACGAGGACATAAGGATTGGAGGGACAGCACTGTGCTTGGCTAAATAGAGCGCTGTAGGGAAGACATGTTTACTGATGAATTTTATGTTGTGCAATAAAAATGTGAAAATATCTTGACCTTGTGTTAACACAAACCTTAGAACCTGTAGCCTCTGGGAAGAACAGAACCAGAAAATGCAAAGTGATATTTGGGTTTTAGGAATCTCTGAGCAAATTCCTTGAGGGACGTTTTTAAGTCCCTCTAGGAATTTGCGATGTTGAGAACACAACGATTACTTCAAACGATCCCTTGTGAATTCTGCACAACCCTGCGTTTTAAAACAACACAAAGACGTTGCAACATGCATCACAATTTTTCAGAAAAGCTGTCGTGAAATCTGATTTAAAAGCACGTAGTTAAGGGGATGTTGCGCCGTGTCTTCGCCCATGACGTGGGGTTTTCCTCAGGCCAAAGACTAGACCTTCTCACTTTATTCAATACCTTTGAATAACTCTATGTCTCTGTCTCGTCCTCTATCTCCACTATGAATCATTAATTTAGAGCCAGTGAAAAGAAAAACTGAAGCTTTTTAATTTCCTTCAGTGAAATTTGGAAATGATGAGCCAGCAGTTATTGTGAATGCACTGACTCCTGATTGACTCCACTGTTTCCAATCCAATTAATAGTTCATTGTAAATATTTACAACCAAATCACATGCTGCACATAACCAATGCTGCTCTTTGATTAGCTGACTCATTAATCAGTCCTGGCTTGTCTCGGCCATTCGTCTTCATCCATCTTTCATCTGAGGCTGATAAGCAGCCAGTTTATTCCCCAACTGTATTCAATCTAATTCCGTCTGAATACTATAAATCAGCAAGCAGTGGGTTATTATTTATTCACTCTCCAGTAACAACGCTTCAATTGGCTCTTTAGGGATAAAGAAACACACGTATGAGTTAAAAAAACAAAACAATAAATCAGCTAATATGGAAATAATCATCTCAAGCATGCAGTAAATATTACCAAAAAAAAAAAAAAAAAAAACACAGTGGGGACTACAAGGAGGCCTGATGCAATATGACTGTAATAAACTGCCAAATCAGAGGGAAGTATGAATAAATTTCACTCGTTATCTGGGAGATTCCTCTTGTATAGTAACTGGTGTCTGCTGCTTGTAGCAGCCACGGGGACAGACGGACTGACGTGTCCGTAAACGCCTCATTAAAGGCTTCTTGTGCTTCCTGCCATGTAGTCAGTGAGATCGGATGACGTGTTTTCTGCAGTGCCGGTACCGTCCAACCGACAGTTCGACCCACAACTTACACGGGGACACTTGGGTCTCACCCGTCTCTCTCTGTCCTGACATGGATCATTTTCAGCATCCACCATCTGCTCAGCATCACTGAAACTTGTCGGTTTACCTCGTTCTTTTTTTTTATTATTTTTTAAAAATTCATCTTCCCCAAAAACCAGAGCCCACATGGCTCCACCTTTGTCCCTGTAGTTATTATGCCTTCCTGACCCCCTGTGGACTGTTTTTCTCCAAGTACTGCAGCAGCACCGAACCGGCTATAAATCACAATGTATTATCGCCGCGCCGCGCTTTGCCGCGCGCTTCGCCCGCCCACCGGGCTCCCTCCGATTGGCCAACGGCGCGGTCGTGAATCCCGCCTCCCCGCCTTGGCCCGCTGATTGGGAGACAGGGGCTTCCCTTGAAGTGTCAATCACGCGTTTGCTTGTGCGCCTCGGAGTCGCTGCCGCTGCCTGCGACGCGCTGAGTGCGGAGCGAGGAGACGCGCTGCATAGGACAGCCGGTCAGGACGCGCGGAGCCGGTCCGCTTCTGTGCAAAAACACCTTCACGTCAAGTCGCTGGACACTTTCAGTCGCACCTGTCCGTCCCCTGCATTTTACGACACGTCCCCTCATCGCTTCCAGGCGCTGAGAGACAAACTAAGTGTCTGGGATCTTTGGTTTTCCTGCTCCAATATTTTTTTTTCTGCTGGCGCGATTCTGCACCGAAGACAAACCGCCGTGTCCGCGTCTCCGCCGCGGCGATCAGAGGGAAAAGTCCAGCGGATGAGACTGATGCGTTCGTCCACTCGCACGTAGACGCGTTGGACTATTGCCGCTGACATCCGTCCAGCTGGGTCGTTTTTACACGCGCTGTCCCCGCATCGGTAACGTACGGCAGGAATAACGAGGCTTTCGGCTGCACAGGCGAGCAGAGCATCGATCCGAACTCCATCATGGGCTGCCCCCTCTTGCGGAACGCGTTCGCCGCTTTGATCCTGGTTCTAGTGTGGAACGGTAAGTTCTTCCGAGCTACTTTGTTGCTGTGCTCACAGTTCTGCGCCGCATGGATGTTCTTCTTCCATTTTCACAAACCGGTTGTGGAGGTGAATACAAATGAAGGGGGTGTTGTGTGAGGGGGTCCTACCTGCCTATGAATCAAGCGTGTCTGCTGTGGCACTGCGCTCCGGCGTTTCCATTTGCTCGCACGGTGATGGACAGAATTGCAGAGGGATGCTGTGTGTTTGCTGGCCAGGTTCACCTCCAAGCCTCGTGGTTCGGTGTAAGCAACGAGTGATGCATGTTAAGATGTTTTCTATAGAAAACAAATAGACTCCCATCCCCATCCCCATCCCCTGAGTGTGTGTGCGCACATTCCTTTACGTGACATGAATGGCCTGGTATCCCACGTACACGACGCACCACTAGTGCAAAGAGGGGGATTGTGTGTGTGTATGTGTGTGTATGTGTGTGTGTGTGTGTGTGTGGGGGGGGTTGTTGTGGTTAACGTAAGTATGGATAGAAGCATTGCAGAGACTCGAGAGAGCAGCAGTGTTTTGTTCTCTTCAAAACCAAGGCCGAGACAGACACACAGAGGGAAGTAAATGGTGAAGGGTGGACATTTAGTGAAGGGGTGATGGAGGAGGGGGGGGCACAAACAAAAGAGGAGAACACACTTCATTCATCTGCTCTAAAATTACGCCACTTAAAACCTTTTACAGTGCGGAGATAATTTGCACAACCAGATGATTCAGATGGCATTTTAAATTGCTTCATTATGAACGGCACACTCAGACTATGTTGTTATGTTGTTGTCCACAGGGACGCTGACCAGGGAATATTTAAAAATCCTCTTGCATTTTTCATCATCATGTCATCCTCTAATATTAACACCATGCTTTGGGATGTCCCACCATATATTACTTTTGCACAGCCTTTCCACCATGGATGCTCATTTCCCTTAGCTATCATGAACACACACACACACACACACACACCTGGCTAAATTAGTCCTGCCTTCGTCCTGTGGGAAATCAGTATATAAATAAATTACTCTGGCCCTTAATAACAATAATTGATGTGTCAGTGCAATAAGATGTGAGGTTAACAACCTGCAGATGCAGACGGGCTGTAGCCTCCTGCTCCTCAGCTCCTCGTGGGCAGGAGAGCCCAGCTGGTCATGGTTGGCTTGCCCCAGCAAGCCCCTTCTCCACACCAGGCAAAGAGCAGAAGGACAGCCCCGCAGGACCCTCGCTGCACACAGCCACAGTGGGCACAACCTTACAACCACGAGACCTGAGTCCACTGGGGGCAGTGGGGGCCAAATGGTCAGGGAAGCGAGTTTGTGACAAGACCGTCATTGGTTCATTCTTCAAGGCCAGTGGGTTTAAATCTGCTTCTGCCCCTCCCTCGTCAACTGCTCTGGGTGCAAATGGGTTTGGAGCACGTCGGCTCGTGTGACTTGGCTCCGTGTGACGAAGGTGTGACGAGTCATGTACAGTAAGCCACAGTTGAGGAATGATTGAATACGGATGTGACTTGTGCTCACCGAAGCGCACGTGAATCGGCGTCATCTTGGACCGGGATTCTGGCAGGAGCTCTGAGCAGGTCCACAACACGTCCATCTGTTGAGGAGGAAAACATGCATTATAAAGGATGAACATGACTGCTAAAAGGGCACCGGCCACCGTTTCATAAATCTTGCAGCACTGGAACAAGCCCTTGTATCTGTGCCACTGAGACTCAGGCCAGGATGGATATTTGGTTGTTTAAATGCTTCACCAACACTGTTTATTATTATTGCCCAAAGACAAATTCCTCGGAATGACTGCTTCTATAGTGCTTTATTAATCTGAAGATATTTGTTCATTTTGACTGTAGCCACTTCACATGATTCAGGACAACAATATATTAAAAAATTGGTGACTTTATACATTTCCTAACCTTAGAAAGTGATAATAGAAAATGGGTTTCAGACATGCACAATAACATGCCAACCAGGTTGAAAAGAGCCTTTTTCTGTGCTACAAAACACCACTAAGCTATTCAAAGGTTTCCCACTGGCCTGGACTCTGAATGCAAAAACCACACCATAGGTGTGATGGCCAGCTCCTGGCATGCCATCATGGCTTTTCCCTCCTCATTTATTCTCCCTTTTTTACTTGAAATTTCTGAGTGAGAACCAAAACTCTAGAAAGGTGGACGGCCAAGCACTCACTTATACATACAGCAAAAACAGCGTACGTATTTCTGGCACACAATCTGTCCGCAATTAATCAAAACCCGTTTCATCTATGAGAGCAGACAGTGCGAAGCTTTGCTGTTTTCCCAGCGATGGGGCCACTGTGTGAAGCATCCACACACACCACCACATGAAATTAAACATTCTACCGTTTGCTCGAAGGATTTCTGTTTTGACAGAAACCTGCAAGATCTGATAATGAGAACAGCGCTGTCACTGATTCAGTAAAAAGTGAAAATGACAAGAGGGACTGCGTGTGCTCAGGATGCCACGTGGGTCACGGCAGAGGGTGTTGAAGGTTAATAATCAGAGGATATTATTTTAATGCTATATTCAGTTTAAGATGCTCCCTACAAACATCTTTAATGCCGTTACGGCAATGAAGCTCATATTTAAGTCACTAATGTTTGAACAGTCCAATAAATGGACACCGACATGTGCTGCTGTGACGGGGCATCTGGGAGAGAAAGCGCTTTTGTAGCCCACCATTGTTCTTGTTGCAGCAACATATGGGGGCCAAGTGGGGTCAATGCACATTGCACATGTTAGCATGTAGCCATCCTCTTTTTTCCCCTGCCCTCTCTCTCACACACACACACACACACACACACGACTGGATCACCAGCCTTGGCTTGGAGATGAAGAGAAGCGAGATGCCAGCATCAACAGATGCCTTGCGCTCCTGTTCTGGAAGGGCCCCTGCTTTTCCTCCCTCCCTTTGAAAACCGTGGTTTTCTGTGTGCTGTTGTTCTACATGTTTGGCTTTTTGGCAGGTTTTATTTATCTGCAAGTGTTGGAGTGAGAGAGCCTGGATTTGGTCTCAAGAGCCTCTGGGACAAGGGTTGGAGGTTTAACCAGCCTCGAGTGGTTCTGTGTTCTGAATGTTGTTTTTTTTTTTTTTCCTGGATTTCACTTTTTCTATTTGTCTTGCTGCTGGGTGGGGGCCTGCGGTGCAGCGTATCCAAGACCCTTCTCTGAATCCATCCATCACGCATTGTGGAGCCAAGGTAGCACTAGAAATTCCAGTTGTGGTTTGATTGGCAAGTGCAAGACAAGTGCTGTGATGAGAAACAATTACATGAGATTGGTGTTGTGGGAAAAGTTAACTGATTACCGGTGGTCAGAAATGCTGACAGAGATTGGTCGTGACATAGTCCAAGATTCTTGGGTGCACAGAAGTTCAACAGTGCTGCTGCAATACGTTCTTTGGAGAGTGAGAACAAACAGATTTGAAATTGCTAAAGCAGCTAAAACAGTTTGTAAATACTTCAGAGAGTCGAAATTCTTAAGGGGTCAAACTCTACCCACCGAAGAAAGCAGGAGAAACTGTCGAATTATCCAACTTAATTACTATTCTAATTAATTTGGAGGTGAAACAGCTACTGTAGCATGACTTTGGCTTTGTGAATGCAGTGCAAATGATGTCATGCCTACAGCAACCACTGCCAATTTTATTGAAGGATGTTAAGGATCCAAAGGGTCTGTAAAGCCCAGCAACTTCAGTTCAGTCTTTATGGTCACGCATAAGAAACTTGGCTTGCAAGGAGTGCAAATTAAGTAATCTAATTGCACAGTAAAACAGAAATGCTTCAATCTATTGCACATGCCTGTAGGGAGTCTCACACCTATTCCCCAAAAGCAGTAACGGTGGCTGGTATCCGTAGCGGTGCCAAATGCCCAGAACTGGGAATTTATTTTAAGTTTCATCCGTTCACTTTGTGGGTTTTGCAGTATTTTCAATTACAGGCTAGACGGAGATGTATAACCCATGAGCTGGTGACTGTGTGACCTGCCGAGTTGAACTCCACATCATGTAGTGTTAGCAGCTCTCTAGCCAGAATAGTGACTGAGGGTCACAGGTTCAAATCCTTTGGGGGAGCGCTTACGCACAGTGTTGCTGCAGGCATTAGGCGAGTGCGGCACCATCTTGCTGCCCTTGAGATTTCTCCTATTGCTTTTGATAAACACTTCACTGGGTCTCACATATTGGTTCAGGGGGTTGGCAATTACACATAGTGTCAGTGTCATAAATAATGATTACAGCAAGGCTTGTTTGCAATTATAATTACAGTTATAATATATGGAGTTCAGTGTAATGGAAAGGAACTGGGACTGCTTTCAACTCGGGACAGGTAGTTATACTGTGTTTAATTACTGTAGTAATTCGCTTCGTTACAACCTCCCCTCGTCCTCCCCGTGTGTCTCAGGCCCAGCATGAAGATCTTCCTCGGCCTGGGTGAGCGTATGAACGTGAGGTGTGGATCGTCATTGTAGCATATGAAAATAAGTCATGTTTTATTTAGTGCAGGGGAATGATCTTTCAAGAGGGAGCAGAGTGGCGGTAGGAGGGTGAATAAGTAGTGGCACACGTATGCGCCTCAACTAAGACCCGCACACACACCCGTACAAAACCCTCGGCGAGATGCACGTATGCATGCGTCCGCTGTGGAATAACTCCTGTACTTGGGCCGGTGGGAAGATGAATTTCAACAATTCCTCCACTAAAGGTGTGAGCGGCAATCAATGGAAAGTCAATGGAGCCCAGCCACGAGGGAGACCACGGGACATCTCTGTATATATACATATACATATATATACGGTATGCACACACACACACACACACACCAGGGTGGATATTAATAACTCTCATTGATCTCTTTTCAATAGCATTCATATAGAGAAAATCGAATGAGCCTCGGCTCAGAGCAAATTCCTTCCCTTTGGTTTTTTAAAGCTTTGGTCCGCGCTGCAGATTGAGCTATCTGCAGGGAAAAGGAGACGGAGAAAGAGATGTTTTCTTGTTTGGTGATGTGCAGATGTTACACATTTAAGAGGAATGAATACTGTTGGAGGGGGTGAGAGACTGCTGTGTGATTTTCTTCCCTGTATCCCTCTGCCTTCTAGTCTTTTTTTTTTAACATGGAGTTTGCATCATTGAAAACACAATTCAGATTAGTGCAGGCTGCTTGTCCTAGGGGAGTCGGGAGGGACGAGGGTCCCGCTTCTCTCCCTGTCCTCATTACCAAAAGACAAGAAGCTCGCCGGCAAATCAATGGAAAAGGCTTAGGCACTAATGCAGGCCATGCCTGGTGATGGGACTTAACTTTGTGTGTGTGTGTGTGTTTTGTGTCTTCGTGTGTGTGTGTGTGTGTGTGGATTCATGCCTCGTGTGTATGCATGTGTGTGTGGAGGTTTAATCATTTGTGCTACAACAGAAGGCTGGAGAAAAACATTAGTTTCAAATGACTGCTGAATTGCTTGCTGTTGGAGTAACCTCCAAACTCCTGTTAACTGTGCTGATATTTACCACGGGGACACGCGATGGCACGGAAGCCCTTTAATTACGCAGCGATAACGTCAGATTCATCAGTGAATCCATTTGGACGACTACTAACACGCTTACCGTTGTAATTATTATTACTCGGGGCATTGTTGCTATGACTACTACTACTACTTCAATAGCCTGCAGTTGTATACAACTTCCTTTACACTGGCAAAAAAAAAAAAAAATAAAAAAGAGCATCGCCTCTGTGTTTTCTGTCAGCCAACCCCTGCAGCCGACGTCGGCGTCAAAATAAGCCCAACAATCCACCTGTCTCATTGCTCAATCTGCGCGGCATCTGTTGTTGCGGCAGCTGATGCTGTTGTTGTTCGCACATTTGCCTTCATCCCGCCCTCGTGCCTCCTGTTCTGTTTACACAGGTAAAAACTACTGGGTGCAACAAATGCTAAATAATGGTTTTATGTTGTGGATTTTCAGCCCCTTCGCCACCTTCTGACATCTCGTGGTGCTGGAGGTGTTTCTGGGTCTGCATGGAGTGGAAGGGAGGGCAAGAGGGAAGAGAGGGAAATAAATAAAACTGAGGAAAACAGATCAATAAATATTTCAGCAGCTGCTCCCTTCACAGACTTCTCCTGAAGCCATAAGAGGTGGGGAGAGAGATTGAGAGAGGGAGGGATGGCTAAAGTGCAAGAAAGAGAGAAGGAGAACAGGGGTAATTGTGTTCCAGACTCTCATTCACAGTGAGCGAGAGAGATGGAGGGTGAAAGAGAGAGATGGAGAATGGGGATAATTGTGTCCCGGACTTTAATAGACAGAGAGAGGAGGCATGAGTGAGGGGTGGAGAAGCGACACAGGGTGTGCTAACGAGCACCACATACCAACATTGTCTCCTATGGGGACAAAACATGGCACATGAGAGGCTGGGTCCCTGGACTTTGGCACTACATAATAGAGAGTGTAAGAATCCTTCTCTTCTTCTTCCTCTCGTTCGTACTTCTAATTCTTGTCAGGATTTAGCGACAGACTCGTGTGGGTGTGTAGCTTGTGCAGCAGGCAGCTCTAAATGATAATGAGCCGGTCAGCAGCTGAGATGACTACGGTGCCGGTGCGAATCAGGCGTGGCAAAGCGTCGGTGCCACCGTGCTCCGGCCGTCAGCTGATATGTTCTCACGCAGCCGTGAAATTCGCACGCAGAGGATGCACATCACATGCGACACGTGTAGTGCGACGCGCATGTTTAATGCAAGACAGCGAGAAGCAACAGAGGGAAAAAGACAGAGGGAGCTTATGAGGGTGGACAGGCCAGAGAGATGGAGGAGTTATGAAAAGATGATTGAAGGAGCACTGCTGGGAGGGAGCGAGGGAAAAGAGACAGATGGTGTGAGGGAGGAAGAGGTGGAGGGATCCAAAGACCCGCAACGTGGCAGTGATCGAGATGGATTGGTTTCGCAGGCAGATGATTAGGTGGACTAAAAAAAACACGGCAGGTTTATCCTGCCAATGAAAACTGTGTTTGGGTGATATCGCTGTGAGTGGGAGTAGTCAAATTGTTTGAGGGTCACTTGTTGTGTGATATTGCGGCATTAAAGAGTTGGTGCTAATGTAATATGCCACTGCTTGGGGAGTCATTCCAACGAGGCGGCACACCTCTAATAAGATGCTTATGCAGTGCGCCCACGTTGTAATAGCCGGTTTGGAGCTCGTCAAGAATCCACAGGTTACATTATATTTAGATCATTTTTGAGACGGCCGGCATACACAGCAATTAAATGCCAGCATTGCAGGATTTGGCGTTGGACAGGGAAACAAACCGCACCGATGCCCGGCGGTGGCGGGCGGCGTTTGGTGCAGCCTTTGCCCTCCACCGTGAGCTTTTGCTGCAATCTCGAGACGTTCCCTCATTGGGCTGTCATTTGAAGCCAACACGTGGCCCCGGCTCCAGCTGTGAAGGTGCCTGTGGGATTTTCTTGTAACAAAATGTCCATATTAGCGCAACATCTTGACAGCGACGACTCAGTTAGGCAGAATTTCAGTATTCGGCTGTCACAGCCCAGTACATGGACTTGTAGGGAGTGTTCCACAGTGTCCCGAGAAGATTTAGATTCCGTTCTCCACGGCCTCTGTGGTATCGAGGGCTAAAATTGCCTTATACATTTTAAAACAAAAGATCAGAGGGATGTGTTTTGAAAAAAACATATCATGTTTGTGATATTGTGGTACTATTGTGGTAATTGGGATGTTAGGTGAGATTTCATCAAACATTTGCACAGCAATAGACCATTAATTGGGTTTGGGAGATGACTCTGCTGTGTTCTTGCGCTTATGGTATTTCACTAATTAGATTTCGGGTTGGATAATGCTAAAAGCCGGCGCTGCTCTTCCCACTTTCGTAATGCAGTGAGTGAGATTCCATTAGTGCTTGGACCTGCATGGGGGCGGTTGTGAGCACAGTATTCACTCAGACATCATTTAAGACATTTCAAGGATATGGGGTGCTTTTAAATTGTGCTCCAATCACATTTAATTCCTTTATTCATCAGGGGACATGGGTGAATAATGCTATCTAATTTGTGGTGTAATATCGTTCCTGGGGTGCCAGTGTGATTTCCAAATTCCACTTGTCTTTCTTCAGACGTTTCAAGGTTGTGGTACACTTTAAAGAGACATGTCAAATTTCCTCTTGTGCTAGAGCAGCGCTACAATTAAAGGAATTTGGCAAAGCTGTGCTCGTCATAATGCATATCATTCCAGAGATGCAAGTCAGATTGCCAATTAAAATTTCTCATCACGTCGTCCTTGTCGAGCTGCTGTTTACTCCGAGCTTCAGCACTTACTGTAATATTAGAGTTCATGCAAATGTACTGTATCAATAAGGAAGTATTGCCACAACCTGATATTCTCTTTCATCAAAGTGTTCTGAGCACATTTCTATATGCTTGAGATGATCGCCGGCTCTTGGCTTGTCTCTTCAGGGGTCATCACAGTGGAACACGTCGCCGCACGTTTATTTGGAATGTGTTTTACACCATATGCCTTTCCTGCCGGAACCCATCCATCTTTATCTGGGCTCGGGACCGGCACCAGGGTCGCCCTTGGTGGCTGGGTGGGGCTGCTGTTTGATATACTGATCAAATATAAAACTGGAAGCGTGAAGCTTCGGTGCCTACTAAAAATGCAGTGTACCGGCAGTGTTTGCACACTATTAAGGTACTGGAGTAGAAGATGGGAGGCAACAGTGGCTCAGTTGTCGGAGTGGCTGCCCACAGACCATAGGGTCAGAGGTGTGCTCTCCGACCACATGTCGAAGTTTCCCCGGGCAAAACACTGAACCCCAAACCGCCCGTCCCCTCAGTACAGCTCCCAAGCTCGGTGTATATTGGGCAGGGTTACATCAGGAAGGCATCCAGCGTAAAAATGTAACGGGTGACCTTGAACTCAAGAGATACGAGATAAGGAAAACTCCCCACAGAAAAAGATAAAGCAAATAAATATGTTGTATTTAAGCTGACTTTATCAAGCCATCCAACAGACAATTATATTACTATCTCCAAACAACATTTTGCAATTGAAATCATAAATACTTCTCTCACCTAACAAATACATATTTAATGAACAAAAAAGAAAATATATATATATTTTAGCAACCCACCCATCTCGCCATAAATTCGCTGTCCCCGCCTGTGCCTGAGGGTGGGGGCTTGGGAAAGAGGCGGGGTGCACTCTGGACAGGTCGTCCTCCCTTTAGAAATGACTCTATAAAATCATTTTGTCACGGCAGCAAAACATCACAGTCTCTTGCCGTCGAGGGGGCACCAGCTGTATCGACGTGACCTTTATATGGCCAGCAGACCTCCAGTTCCATTACGAAATAATGAAGGTGTCAGAAAAGGGCAATTAGCTGCTTAATGTTGGGCAACAGTACTCTAATACAACGGCTTTTTGCTGACAAGTCAATATCTATACCTGACAGCACGGGCGGTTTTTTTGAGGCCCAATAATTGTAAAAGTGAATTTCTCCATTTAGTCTCTAATGAGTGTGTTTCAAAAGATGCTGATGACAGTGTGATAAGTTTGAATAGGAAAAAAAAAAGCACATTTCCAAAACAGACAGAAAAGTCTGTCAGAATAAGACGTACAGTAGTGAAGGATTAAAATAGACGATATGTGAACCGTAAAAGATAACCAGCCCAATTCAACGCTTGTTATTAAACATCGTGTTGGCCTTTTTATCATAAATGTCTGCTTTATCAAACCTTCACTTATGTTTGTTATTTTGGGTGGGACAGCTGTAATCAGAATTGATCTGTGTACTGCAGGGAGGCAGCTAAATCAGACATGACAAATGTGGAGCAGTCTGTGCAGGTGTTTTCTCAATCAGGCCGACATGATTGATCCCTTAGCGAATCCATCATGATCAAGCCATATTGACATTGGGCTTCTATTAAGATTTTTTTGTTTGTTTGGTTTTTTATTTATTTTTTATTTTTTTGGGAGACAGAAAAGAAAGATAGCAGCTGATCGACCACAGTGCGGAAAGTTTTAGCCAAAAGTTGTATTGCAGTGTTGGGAGAAAATGAGCTATCAAGTAAAGTTTTTAGATGATTTCACATTTAGAACAGTGTATGTTCTGGATTTCATATTGTTAAAAGATGTTTTATTTTCCAAGTATGATGCACTCAAGCAAATATTTCTCTTTTTGGTAGAAAGGAAGGGTTAATCTGACGCCTTTTATTCATTGTCTCATTTCTGTTCCCTCCATCACAACAATATTTTTATTCTCAGGTGCACAAATGTCGGTATTTTGACAGTATATTGCAGTTTCTTTTTGCTATAAAGCACAAACTTCGAAATGAGGAGACATTCTTTGTCATACAGGTGTTGTGCAGGCTGAATGGCTTTAAATTACCGTGTCTTTGAAAGTGAAACATTTCAATTCAGAGGACAGCAATTACATAGAGACATGGGGCTCGATACAATTATGTCATGCATCCACGTTTCCTCCGATGTAAAATCCCGCCGGTTTGTGTTCTGTGAGTAATGCCTTAGTGCCCAGCCCCAGGGACCCCTCGGCCTTACGACTGCGCCCACTCACCCATTGCTAGTTTCGTGCTTTCAGCTTCCACTTAAAGACACAAGTGCACAAGCTAAGACCATCTGTTTGCCTTTTTCTGGGGCAACTTGATGCCTACAGGGATGTGGACATAGTGTACGTAATAAAAAGTACCATCACAGTTGTCAAGAGTCTGTGTTAGCCCCGATCACCTGGGAAACACCGCATCCCCACAACTTGTAATAAAAGTTGTGACTTTTTAGCTGCGGTTCCTCCTGCAACACAAGTTTACTGGGAAATGCACAGAGATATGAAGAGCTTCCGTTAAAAGATGAAACCACTCAGTCGATCTATATCACAGCTGATGCTGGTAAATAAGGGACAGTGCATTTCCAGAATCTATCTCAAATAAACGCTAAAACATAATAATTATGAATAATCAAATTGTATTCCACTTCTGTGCACAAATTTAAAAGTTTTAATAACTGTGCAAACTAATAAGAATGTGATGTTGTTATTTGGATATGACATTGAAATATTGCCCAGACTTACATCACTCACGTGCATAAACAGCCATATCATATTGTGTACCTGACTCAATAGAACCAGGACGTAGGCAAAGAAATTCTGCTGTAAGCAAAAGTCACAATTGACAAATCCTATTAAATTTATTATTTTTGAGGGACGCATGGACAGAGAAAAAACACTCAGACTATTTCAGTGCCACAGCTCCAGACTGCAGGGACTCTGTCTGGACACCGGATGAACACATTTAATGTTATCATTGGAGACCACAAGGAATTCGTGAGAGTTAGAGGAGACACGGTGGCAGTGACTATAAACCAAGTACAATATGTCAAACCACAAAACAGCATACACAATATTTGACATTCTACATACGCACACAATACGTTGCACACCACTGACTTTAGGGTGACTTTGAATGAATCCATCATGCATAAAGTCTGGGGAATTTTAAATTCCTGTTTGTAAGAAGGTCAGAGGGAGGCAGCATCAGTAACGGCTCTTGCATGTAAGGAAGTGGAAGGCGAGAAGAATGCTGCGTTCCTGGAGGTAATTGGCTGGGCTGGAAAGGGTAAGGCCACTCCTGAGATGGGCCGTGCTTTGCAAAACAGGATGGATGAGCCAGATAGTGTTGGTTGAGACAGAAACGCACTATATGGAGCTCGGTTTCTGTCCGTGGTTGGTTGTTTTATTTATTAGCGCTGCCAGGTTGTTTGCCACATTCATTTCATGCCTCTGTTACTCCACCTGCATCTTCGGTTGAAGCCGCTGGTTTTTAGCTGGCCCCACCACTGGGCGACGCTTCCTTTTTCTCCAACCGCAGAAAATAGAGCAATGCCAATGTTGCATTTATTTTAATTCCAAGTGATTAATAGCATGTTTATTTTTTCCTGTATTAGCTCGAATCTTTGAATGTGGTGCAGACTCTGGCCTTCTTAACTTAAACGCTCTCTTTTCGTTTGTTGCAGGTTGCATTGTTGAATACACTAGTGATTTGGTTTAAGCACAAAATCGTGATTTGAGCAGCCGTCACAAAAGTCGTATCTGAAGGTGACAGATCAACTCAGCAGCCCTGCACTGGGTCATATTCGAGTTTTTTGCAATTGCTAAGACTCACTTAGTGAAACCACTTGATCTTTATCATCAACCTTCTTAGCGCAGCAGAATTTTTCCACGGGTTTCGCACATTTTACACCCTCACACAGCCTTTTTCAAACCACTTAAAACAAATATCATCCAAAGACTCAAAACCTTTAGTTGTAACTGCAAAACAAAAGAAATATCGTCTCCTGATTGGAATTGTGAATCTCAAATGTACCCGTGCGAAACCCCGTGACCACATTTTTCAACTAGCAATCAGTCTATAAACGATGGTGCTATTTCCAAGTGAGGAAAGGAAAAGACAAAGACAAGGGGAAAGTGTCTGTGTGATGTTGCAAACCTGATGTTCTCAGTATTTCAACCCTTCATTTTGTTTTCCTCTTTTACCATGTTTAGGTTTATTTTAAATTATTTACAGAAATCAGCTTCTCAGTTTAAACAGTGTGAAAAATGTATGAAATTTGTTCCAGTGCAATTCATTAATTTTTACACTTTATGTCCCAGTTTGTCTTGTCAAGCTACTTAATGTATTTCATGTATGTCAGTGATAGTTCATATGTGCAAAAAGACATACGAATACAGTGAAATGAATAATTAAAACAGTTTTATAGAAAACATTTTAAAAAGTCTTTAATAGCTCATCTCACAAAGTCTTGTTTTATAGTAAAATCACAGTAGGAAGAAAATACAAGTTATGCTGTGACAGGCTTGTCATTTTTTGCTCATACTGTAAAATAAAGTATGAATAAATGACACAGGCATATGGTGGTTTAAATAGATTACGTAAATGTGTTTTGTATTTTGTTGTTGATATCCTGAAATAATTTAGTTTGGCCAATGTTTGCGTTCTTTAAGGGAAAATTCTGTTTTGTTGCGTTTTATTATTTTTTTCAATTTGGCCCATCCTCTTCTGTTTCAGCCTGTGTATTAGCAGTTTTGAAAATGTGATCTCAGAGTTGATAAAGGTGTTAAGTCAAACGGCAACTGGAACCTACATCATGTTCAGTGACATATTTCTTTCATTATTTCAAAGAGGTGTTCGTTGCAGTTACTCATCGTAACGTCCGTCACCTCTGAGCCAGTGATTAAGGGAATTAGAGTGGAAATAGTACAACAACTCTCTATTTCAAAAATAAGACAATATGCAGCTGTTTGTGCATACAAATCACACTCACATCTGTTGCATCACATGCATAAAAAATTGGGTCTTTGCAAATTCAAGCCTGGGCAGAAGGTGAGTTGTTTGTAATTTACTGGCAGCAAACGAAGCTGAAGGCTGGTGAGTCTACTGGCTCGAGAAAGGGGAAAAGTGAGGAGTCTGAGCTCTCGGCCAATCAGGGAGAATCGGTTTGGAGGAGAGGCATTTAATGGCAAGCTTTACATTTTGTTTTGATGGGGAGTTTGTGAACACGAAATGATCCCAAAAACAATTTATGCTGTTTACATTTGACACAAACCTTCAATCTGTTGTTTCCCCTTTGCAGGTTCCCATAAATATGGGAGTTTGCAACAAGTCTGTCTGAGAACCGAATCCCCACTCGGCCTCTTTTTTTGTGTCTGCAACAGGATGACCCACCGCTCTAAAAGATTGTCCATGATCCATGTGCTCAGCTCTAGTCTCGTCTCCTGGTCCATCAGAACCCACTGGGGATCGAGCTATCCCCTGTCTTTTTTCCCGGCTTCCTCCCCCCTTATCAAACAGACAGCCGCTGCTAAAAGATTCATGCATGTGGACTTTGGGTCATTAAAGAATGATCCTCACCAAAGCTGTTTTTTCACCCTCATAATGAAATCCAATATTCATGAAATGGATTTTTCTCTCCGCTCCCCCACACACTCTAGCCACAGTTGTGTGTTCGCTGGTGTCTTTAGCGTGTGTTTGCTCAGCCTCGTTAGGGTTAATGGCATCCTAAAGGCGCATTTTCAGGCCAACCAGTTAATTACGTAGGGTTGACGTATGACCTCGCCATACATTACCTGTGTAAAGCAACACTGCGTTCGAGCATATCTGAGCTTCTCCGAGATTGGGGTCAGAGGAAAGGCCCTTTAATCAAAGCTTTGTTTACTCAAGTACGATACTCGCCATGAAGAGCTTACCGTGCAGAGCTAGCAAAAGACAGCATAATCTGATCTGTACATGTGTACCTGAAACTTAATATATGTAACACCTGACACTGCAACAACAGCAACATACAGTCTGAATTTTGTGACGCACCCATTTTTAAATGCATGACTGCAGCAGTTATGAATCACATAAAAGTAGTGGGTAATAGCTGAAAAAAGAAAAAAAAAGTTAAGAAAAAAAAACATGTTAGAGACTAAAGCAAAAATCCAATGTAAAATTTTAAAATAAGTTAAGCAGAGTTGTGGATGAAACGTTCATGATACACTGACACACTCTCGCTTTGAAACAGCGTCTCCTGTTGGTAAAGTAGAAAAACCAACAGCTGATGGGAGCTTGGCTGATCAGTCAGTGGACGTCTTCTCTAGTGTCACTTTATTGTTTTGCCATGAAGGTCATTTGTCATTTCCAGATTTGTGATTTTTGATCTGACCCCAAACTCCTTATACCAGCCATTTCTACATCATTTTAAAATGTTGTCTAAGAACTGACCTTTCACCTCTGTTTGTCCAAACTGATTTCAGCGTTGTAGAATTGGATTTCATGCGTGTGTAGGGATCGACTAATCACACAGATTGAGTCAGACACTTAATAGACACACGTTCTTCCCCACTCACAACACTTGATACTCTCAGCCCAGACACCACAATGCAATAATGCTCCTGTTTTACCGAGGGATTCAAGAGAATATTCTTCCTCTGTTCAGCCATCAGAACACCGTGGCATCGGGTTTGTTCTTGAGTTGACCACTGGATGGCGTTAGCTCGAGTTGCTGTTTTGAACTTGACAGACATCCGTTTATTTCTCCTTACTGGCAATTTCCCCTTTCCTTTTCTGTGCAGGCTTTTATGGATGCTAGTTACCTCCGCCTCAGGCAAGGCGGACCGCTCATCAGCATGGGTGACACAAGCTGGGGTGGGCCCTTCGCTGAGCGAGAGGAAAGAGGGTAGAAAAGCTTAAAGCTCAAAGCAACAATTTGCTTCTGTAGGTATAAAAATGGCCGTGTAGGCCTAATTTAATTTTTAAGGCTTGCAGTCGTACTAGAATTAAAATAAAAAGCATGTGACTGACACCAGTGTTGTTACCCCAGGGCAGTTTTAGTGGTTGAATATTCATGGAGAATTTCATTTTAAAATGTAAAAGAAACGAAACAAAACAAAACAAAAAAAATTATGTGGTGCAAAAGAGTCTTCCTACTATTCTGAATTATGGCTGAATGTAAAATCCGGAATCTCTGATTAGAATTGTGCCAACAAAACACCACTATCATCACTGGCATCAGTAGCAATTTTAATCAAGTCATCCTTATTTTTTTTGTCATATCATCAAGACATAACGCCATGTTTGATCCTCACCACCTTCATTATGATAACCACCAGCACTGTTATCATCAACACTGATAATCAACCGAATCTTTCCTCCCCATCTTCTCACCGTTATCTCCGTCTTTATCGCCGCTGCTAATTCCCAGCATAGCACTCGCCTCACTGTGGCACAATTGTGTTTTGTTGTCGCAGCGAGTCAGTGTTTTTAAGCACAATTACATACTCCACTGAAGCAAAGGAGGTAATCCTTTCTCTCACTGTCTTTGATTATATTTCATTGCACTCATTCTTCAACCCATCATCCGCCACCTCACCATCATCCCTCCCCGTGCAGCCTCCTCTGGAATCTGCAGCCGCCTCCAGATGTGGACATCTGCCCCGACTGCTTTTTGTCCTTCTGTTGGTGACTCTCTGATTTCTCGCTCTCAGTTTGAAGTCACGTTCTGCGTTCCCCTCGTACCATCTGCTCCCCGTGTGTTTTTCATTCTCTCGCTCTCTTTACTCTTCTGTGCTGGACCTCTGTTGCTCGTCTAATCCCATTGTGTCATAAAGTGAGATTGCTGTACGGCATGGGCCACACTGCTCTGCGCTGAGCCGTGTGGGGTGCAGGTGGTGTGTGGCTTCAATCAGAGGGGCAGAGTGTGTTTGTGCGCACATAGCCGTCATCGACGTGTGTACATAGGAACAATTGTTGTGAAGGCTTATTCAAAGTGTGAATTTAAATGAACTCAGAATGAAGGACAGCGATCAGGAGGACGGTGTCTGTGCATCCGCACGTGTTTGTGTGTGACAAGAGAAAGACCGGTCACATATGTGATGCCTGGCACTTTGAGCACAGTAGGGGCCCGGGTGAAAAGGCCAGCGCCGGGTAAGCAGTCCTCCTCCCCCTGCTGCGAAGCACGAGTCCCCGCAGGAGGTGGACGCCGGTGCAGGTCGAGTGCGGTGTGCACCACCCACCTGCCTGAAGGGACCTCCACCCACAGGGACAAACACCTTGTTATCTCCTTCATCATTATCTCGGTTGCTGTCGTCCACACCTCTGTTGCCGTCGCCGCGGAGGAGAATAAAGTCATCACACCCACGCGCGCGTGGCAGAGAAGCTCTTCCTCCATTAACAAATGTTTTCTAATTGGCTCTGAGCGGTGACAGACAGCCACGCGTCGAACGAGAGCAAGCGCTTTCTATAAATAGTCTGAACGGGCCCGCTTCGCCCCCAACGCGAGGTGCACCGGGAGGAATGAACACGCACGGCGGTTTGTGCGCGCACACCTGCCGTCACACATTCACACACCAAGCATGAGTTAGACAAACAAGTGAATAAATCAGCCTGAATAAATCGAGAGATCTGGATCTGTATTTTTTCCCCTCTTTTCTTCTGCCTCATCCGTTCCTGCCTTCTGCTTGATCTTTCAGCCTCAACAGGAAAAGAGAAATTGAATTAAAAAGTGCTTTTGATATCTCTTCCTTGCTGCAGATAAAATGATCAGACTGTCAACAGGATGACTTCCGCCCCTGTGTCGCCCTCCTCCTCGCACTCCTGCTCCGAACGCGCTCGTCCTTCCATCTTTTCACCCCCACCTCCTATCCCACCGTCTGCTCTGATTGGAATCTGGAAACCCATTTGCTGTCTTGCTCTCAGACCCAACTTAGGCCGTGTCAGGTAGTCTGTGCACGTCCCCCTCAGTGCCCCCTCACCCCCTTCCCGCTCTCCTCCCTTCCCTTTTTCTCTCTTTTGCTCTCTCCTTTCGTCTTTATCCCCCCGCCGTCTGCTGCAGGCTCTGTGGAGAATTTGCCCAAATTACCTGTCATACTGGCAGCTACGTGTAAATAAGCCCAGAAAGTGTGACGCTTTCTCAGTATCCCCCCGTTTTCAGCCCTTTTCTCTCCCCCCTACTGCAATACTATCTCGTCTCACTTCAAACCGCCCTTTCCCTTCATTTTAATCCATCACATCTCTACCGCACTTTTTTCCTTCTTGCCCTCAACCTCCGTCTCTCCTTGCTGTTTGTACCTGCTTGTCTCTCTCCGTCTCTGCTCTCAGTTTGCTAACAAAACTATGGGGAGGCTGGGGAAGTCTTTATGCTTCTTTCTAGTGGGGAAAATGAGTTTGTTACTGACTCTGTGGGTGATATAGTATGCAGGGAAGCAGGCCATTGACTAAGTGTCATTTAGCCTGGGGGGTTAGTGAATTAGAAATTGCAGCCTTTCATCCTCCGTCCTGCTGGCTCCAAATGACTTCAGGGGGTAAGGAGGGAGTGTTGCGTTGCACATGCTTATCAATTACTAAAGCGCAGGTGCATTTCTCTTAAGATTAATTAACATGTATTTTACACAGCACCATTTGTGTTCCTATTAAATTCTTAGGTTTCCACTGTTCAGGGGTTGTTTCCACATGTTTGTAAGTCGAGGTGGGCGGAGGTGGAAGTGTGCGAGTGAGGTCAGGGCCGAGCTCTCAGTTCAATTTCCGCTTTGGAAGGTGTAATCATCTCTTACCCAGGGGTTGCATGGGCGAAGACTGTGATTTGGAGGGAGGCATGTGAAGGCAAAACCTGGAGGAGGACGTACCACAGTGGAAAATAACAAGGCGCCACACATTGAGATAGAAAGCATTTAAACCTTGTCCAGGTACCAGAGCCAGGTGCTTGCCAGCCATCTTCAAAGATTTACCTCTTCAAGCCGATGGGGACATGTTTTTCTGGGAAATGAAAAGGGTTTCTGGGTTATTTCTCTGAGCAAACAACCAACAGCCATCGTAGCTGAAGGACATTGTTTTGAGCTACTTCCTTCATGAACATCCGGTCCAACCGAGCCGCAAGTCATCAGAAACTCGGAACATTTCTTAATTCTTATCTAAAAGTCCACATTAAATGTCCATTCAGTATGGGATTTCACACTGCGCCTCTCTTTGTGGTCAGATAATTTATACATTTGTTCATCTTTTACAGCTTTTGTGAGAGCTAAGAGTGCGAGGCGCTGCCAACGGTTTGCAGAGTTGATAGCACCTGTTAGCCAAAGCGGGCTCAATCATGAGCAGTCACGCATCACCTCACTGGGATCCCAGCATGTGGGAAAGGGGTCAAGATATGCACACCGGGCCCAGGCTGCAGTGGGGGAACATTGTAGCTGTCCTAATTGAAGGTGGCCTGCAGTTCCTGTGGAATATATCGAGAGAAAGAGGAGGGAACAAGTCACGGTCGGTCAGAAGATCAAGACCTCAGAGCATCTGTGCGTTTCTCATGTGAGGGAATTCAACATGCGCAAACATGCAGATGCAATAGCATGAGCACACACACACACACACACACACACAGAGTTTCCACAAACTCATGCTAATCCACGTGCACTAATGTAATATATGCATAGCAGTCCCCTGAGGCACGGCACATCCACAAGGAAAGAAAGCTAAGAGAGAAATTCCTCCTTCTGCTGAATCTTATTAACATACCTGTTGGAACACCACACCTCAGGGCCTTTTCTCACGTGTGCAGTTTTTTTCTCCGACGTAGACGAGGGAGGAATTGTTCACACTTCACAAGACCTGGCCTAAAGTTCAGTTTACACAGATAATGACAATGGACTAATTATCGTTTATTACTCTGATCTCACACTGTAGAAAACTTTCTGGGAGAGGCTTGTTTCGTTGGCGTGGTGGGGTGGGGAGGGGTGGGGAGGGTTAGCGGCTTCTGTGATTGACAAAGACCATAGAGAAGCTCTTAATGCACGCAGAACTCAACTGACCTAGAGTCCCTGAACGCCCCTCACGTGAACCATGGTAGGCAGGAAGAGTGAGGACTAGCTGGTGTCACAGAGTGAAGGGATGTGCATCAACTGCACAAACCTTTGCCGCTCACATTGATGATTTTCACAAAAAAAAAAAAAAAAGGAGCACGTTCAAATAACGGCACCGTTTTGGGCTGTTTGCCCACAACTCTGGGGATGCGTGAGCATGTGTGGAGGTACATTCAAAGCCAAACACTGGCACCGTTTCCTTGTTAGACCCAGTCTTACATGTTAAGCCGAAAGGGACAACAGTTCTTAAAAGGCGACATGGGATATGGAGGGTTGTGAATTCCAGCCAGAGCCAAACACTTTAGATACTGTGTAATAGTGTGTTTGCAGCAGTGTTTTCAGACATTTTTGGGCGGGGGGACCATCTCTCAGTTCATTAGTCATTAGTTCAGTGCCTCTGCCGGTCAGTAAGCCAGGGAGGCTGGGCATAGAAGCAACAGAGAGGACGTTAGAAACTGTGACAGCAAACTGAGAGAGACGCCTTTGATCCGGGCAGCTCTGTGACTCCACACTGCCCTATTTACTCTGGTCTCCCTGACACACAGCTGCTCTATTGTCACAAAGCATGGAGAGGCTTCAGGACCCTCTTCCTCACCTCCTCTATGGCCCACTGTTAGCTTGACAAGCTGAAGCCAGGCTTGATTTCTCCCACGGCTAGTGTGCCAAAGAATATCTGCAGAACAAAAGCTCAAACATTCACAATTAAAATGCATTCAACGAAACGTGGGAGGCAGAGAGGAAAAGCTTCCTATCAGGAGATTGTGCACTATTACCGTGCATGAAGAAGGAAACCTGCTTTTCCTAATGAGCTCAGGATAAAATTCCCTTCCATGACACGTTGGCTTTTCATGGCTTGATTTCACATCCATTTATCCACCCCCTCACAGCAAATGGGCTTGAGAATTTATGCTTTTCTTCAACAGTGGTGCTATCAAAGCATAAAGCCGCCTTTGGATGGGAAAAGAGATAATAAAAAGGGGTATACGGCTGGATCAATACCGCAGCACTCGCTTGTGTTCAGCCAACAACATAAAGGTGTAACGCAGATTGAAGTGCTTGAGCCAGATGGCAAGACGATGTGGTTTTGTAAAAAAGTTTTGTAGGTTTAATTTTGTTTCTCTTCCCTAAAAGTGCAATTTTGGTTTGCACAGCCGAGATATCCATGGCTTCTTTGAAATCACACTGCATTACTGTATGTTTACGGTCGGCTGCTGTTGAATGTTCGCTTTTTTCTTCTCTTTGGATTTGCGTTTGTTTGTCTGTCTTTTTTCCACTCGTGTACGCGGGACACCAAGGCGGAGCTGGATCACATACAGCTTTAGCTCTCCAAAGCTGATTGAAATCCCATGCTCGTTTTCCTCCAGAAAGGGAAAGAGAGAAAGCAAAAATGATGCATCTCCCAAGCATTCCAAGACCGTCTTCTGTCTTTTCATTCTCTTCCCACTTTAACTTTGTAACAAAATCCCAAGCTTAGATTGAATGATATGACCTTCTTATTCACTCTGCTGTTCTACTTAAGATAAGCAGGAGCTTTTTTTTCCCAGTTGTGAGACTAAAACAAAACTTTCATTTGATTTCCTCTCCAAATCTAATTTGAACTTTTTAAAAAGGGAAGAGCTGAGAGAGGGGAGGGCTTTCGAGTTATTGATTGTTGCATATTTCCTCGAAGGGAATCCATTGCATCTGTACGGCTGAACACATTATGGTATCCCCATGATGCATTTTGATTGGATTACTCCAATATCCAGGAAGATGCCTGCTCAATATGTTAGGAGTGCACTGTGAACAGAGTAAGTGGACATGCTCAGATTGGGATTGATTTAAAAGCCTGAGTCACTGGGGTGCTTGTTACACATCGGTGTTTTGCATAATGCTAAATTATCCTAAAATCACAAACAAATTAACCCTAATATCATCTTAAGACGTAGCTTGAGTGTTCTTTTTTTAGCACTGTCCAACAAATGGATCCTCCATGATCAGCTGGGGTGGGATTCTCAGAGAACTGCAGTTGCAGACGGCTACACCATCCAATGATAGTCGATCTCCTACAGGAAGTACATCTGCAAAGACAATTAGTTACGCTTCGGTTTTTTCCCACATAAATGACACATAAGAATCCCCAGGGGAGTTAGGCTGGAGCTCAGTGGGAGATCGAAGGCTCCCTACCTTCCTCTGATGCAAACAAGTCTTGTGGATGTTAAGGATGGGGATAAGGGATGGGTTATGGCGGGTCTGTCTCAAATTCAGTTCCCCATCGAGATGTGTTTCCTGCTACATTAACTTGTGGAGGATGTAGCAGCCCCCTAAGTGGTTAGGGTTAAGACAAGGTTAGATTTAGAGAAACACAACTCAATGGGGGGACAAAATTCAACACAACGGATCCAATTCGGGGAGCAATCCAGTTCCAAGCCAAAAAAATACCTGGATGAGCGAACCGTGACCTTGGACAAATCGCTAGTGAACCCCTCGTTAACTTTAATTTATCAGGTCTCTTTTGATCGTCTCTAAAATAAAAGAAAAAGGAAAAACGAAAAATATAAACAAGAGAAAATGACTGATAATCCATACCAGTGTGTTTTGACCTTACGCTCAGCTGTGAAGCCCTCTATATTCTTGGACTCACACGGCCACGGTGGCCTTTGTGCCCTTATCAGACGTGAGGGAGCCCAGAACTCCGTCAGATCCTCTGAATTCCGACAGTTCCGATGATTGGTGTCAGTCCTCTCAGCAACATCATTATCAGCATCTAGAGTTGCAGTTAACAGTTTAAATTACCACAAAGTCATTCCTTTGTTCATGTTCAGATACTCACATTGTGTTAGGTGTGGCCGTCGTGGCGATACTGAGGGGAACAATGGGCTCAGTGAAGCTGTTCAGCTGGGCGATGCCTCTGTGGTACAAGTAAGTTAACGTAATACTACTAATTTGATGTTACTCCTCTGCTTGTGCTGCATTTGTGGCCATGTTTAGTGCAGAGAACGTGTGTCAGTCAAGTTCGCAGTGTGGGGACTAGAGTTCGTCTCCAAGCTGAAAGAAAGCTCAAAGGCTGTAAAATGTTTACATGCAGTGCTGAATTATTCATCGTTGTCTTTATATGCACATTTTTTTGGGAATCACTGAATATGCAGCGTCTAACTGAAATTTTGTATTAAACTGATTCTTATTTTTGGACCAAACAAAATAACAGTCTTGATAAGCAGATATGAATTTCGTGGAGCCAGGTGCATAGCCAAGGGCACCCCCAAGTGATACTGGTCATTCTGCTCATCATGATGCCAGAAAAATAAAATAATTGCACCTTGAGGTATTATGAGTTCTCTTTTTAATTAGAAATCTGAATTAAAACTATTCTTCTATGCCTCCCAAAGAGCAATATGTCATTCTTTCTTTGTTGGAAACATGAGGGAAATCCCCCTTTCCTCCAATTTACAGAGTTTTCATTCCCTAAAAACAAAACAAAAAAGAACTTCTATTTAATAAGCAGATTTGGAATTTGATTCAGATGCCCTACATTTTTAAGGAACAAAACAGAGTGAGTGGAAAACTGAGAGCTGAGAACAGAGAGAAAGAAAGACAGATGGGGAATAATAGGAGTACTTGTTGTAATGGAGATGAGAAGTCATGTTGGTGTCAAGGGAAAATACTTTGCTGATGATGGAAACACTAAAGAGCATTGTTAGTCTTGGTGGACAGTAGTGCAAATGAGACTTGGGGGGGAAATAAAGGATTACTGAGGGGCACATAATGAGGTGGTCAGAGGTGAAAAGACTGTACGGATTGTACCGGGAGAATGAGAGCGAATCAGACAAAAAGGTGGGATACAGATACGGAGGCAAGGTTCCACTCATGTATTATTGCCGACCATATTGATTGAGCTTGTAAGGCAGAAAACGTGAAATAGTGACTGCCTCGAAACCAAGTACTGATGGATGGGAGCAATGGATGGGAAAATGACAATAGAGTTATTTGGATGAATGAAGAGAGTTCTTCCTCCACGGTGAGCAACATCCCAGAGCCTAGTGAGTATAGTTCATCCTGACTTTGTAAACAACATCCTTTCATAGGTTTACATAAGGGAGTCATTGTTATCCCTCTAGGTTAGAGGCTGATGATCTACTAACAGAATGATTGTCATCAACACTCCCAGCGAGAGCAAACTGCATGTTTACCATTGCTGATTGTTTTTTGAATGACTAATAACAGGCACACACAAAATGGTTGCTGCCCCCACCACACCACACACACACACACACACACACACACACACAGGCCACAGCCTCTCGCAGAGGTAATTAGAAATTGAACAGAGACATAGACACATGAACACAGGGAGTTGCACGTCTGGCTCCCTCACCCCCTGAAGGAAAACCACTGTCTGTGACCTTGAGCACGGTACGCAATTTTCAGTCGGTGAGCAGGTGACAAGTGCGGCAATTGCATTGAACAGAGGGCCTTATCAGCGTGGGAGTCATCTGATCGAGCTGACATGCATATAATAATGTGGCTGAAATAAGAGAAAGACAAACTCTTGGAAGCAAAAGCTTCTGGGTCAGCACATCTGTCTGCAGACGAGCTCTCGTCCTTGGCCCCAGCCCTTGTTTAGTGCGCCTTTGTGTCACTCTCTGCGAGTGTGTGCGTGCCTGCCACATGCCCGGCAATGTGTTTAATTTGTGCGCATGCCTGTGTGACTCTGCGTCTGAGTGATCTGTTGCTATAGAGCCATCCCTCAGGTGTCTGATATCTGATCGCCTGGACGGATCGACCCAAGGAGAGCGTGACATTCAGCTTGTTCCATCATGCTGCAAGCTCGCCCAATAAGGCTGCGGAGCAATGGCGGTGGAGCCCTTCGGTACAGGAAGTTAATTAGGCCTGCTCGCGCCACACAAGTGGAATAAAGAGCAGAAAAGGCAGGGTGGCTTCAAGCAGTCGTGTTGATTTCCCAGTTGTGACGATGCAGAGGTTGGTGGTGGCGGTGTGGGGGGGTTTCCCTTTTACTGCTGAAAGGCGAGACCCCGGGGATGTCAGTTCCAGCATCACATGACTCGCAAAGGCTTTTAGTGGGGCTCCAGGCTGCACAGGTGGTGCCCATCAAGGCATTGATCTGGCAGTACTTTTACTATAGCGAACATCATCTGCAACAATAGACCACGGCGGCTATAAGACATGGGGAATTATGAGCATATAGTGCAGGCTGCACATGGACTAAACACAGTGCTGATGTTGAATAAATACTGCATGAAATGCATTCTTTAACTGTTAATGGAATTTAACGGTCAGTTGTGGGCGCTGTGCTCATTGCCTTACAGTATTCATACAGTTCCCAGCGTTCTTCTCTGACTTCATGCATGACAGTGGTCACCAACCTTTTCCATGTGTTCAAATATAGGCCAAATATTCAGAAAAAAATATCCATTTTTTACAACCAGTCCAGTGGGACATGATTATGACTATTACATGTCATAGTTTCTCGCAGTATGAAGTGAAGAGTATCAGCTGCTCTCAAAACCAGCCTAGAAAGGACAAATTAAAATATGAATAACTGTGGTACGTGAAATGCAGTTGAGCGATCCTCACTAAATTATAGAAAATAACCGACTACATGCAGTATTTCACAAAAGCCAATGGGAAATCTCTCCAACATCATGACTGTGACATGACTGTTTACAGACACTTTAAGATTAATCTTAAATCAAAAACTTAGGATAATAAACGCAACATAATATTAACAAGGACGTGTGTTTGCATCTAACAGCTCATGAAAAATTCAGTGCATCACATTAAGTCGACTACAGCTGTTATTTCAATGTGTCAGATTGTAATACATATTTAATATGGGTAAATATTAGTAAATATAGGTATTAGATTAGACTCAAGCCCAATATTTGGATCTTGAAGTAAAAAGAAATTAAATAGAACTGAAAATACAGGGTTTGTTAAAGTGTATCAAAATGGGCACACAGCTCAGGATTGTGGAGGAAACGCTGATCTCTCCACCTCCGTCTTTGCTGCTTTGCATAGAACTGTCATGTGCAAAACGTGCACGTTTTGTCCAACACATCAATAAGCAGGTCAATGAAAGGTGCAGAACAGACGAATTTGCATTGTTGTGATCTTTTGTTCCAGAGATTTCTGTATTTTTAGCAGCTATAACAATAGACAAGAATAACCATTTCAGACTGAAGACGCAAACATCGTCCACGTCTGCCGTGATGCTCAGTTTGCGTGTGGTTGGGCAACAGTGAGACGAACAGTCTTCTTCTGTTTTCCCTGCTGCTCTCTGCTCCGTGATCGAGTGTCACCAAAATAGAAAAGTTGATCGTGATCAACGTGTTGCAGCCATACATCTATGAGATTAGCTCATGAGTACAAAAAACATATCTTGACTCATGGTTTAAAATACTTTGTTGTCCTGTGCCCTTGACTGAATCAGGTTTTCTTAAGCAGACAATTATCTGTGTCATTCTCTTCATTGATCTGCACGCTTTCATTGTTGTAGTTTCTTTCATGTTTTCCATGCGCTGTCTATATTTTCCTCTCTCCTCGTCTTCTTTTACAAAATTGCGTCGGAATTGCTTTGCATTGGACGTAACTTGACTTTGCTTTACAAAGCGACTCGGATTTTGCTTTATGACGTGAAATATTGTTTCTTTATGCGAAGCCGTTTAGGATGCCACATCATGTCCGGGCCGTCGATTGAATGAAGAGTCTTTTCTGGTGTGTTCCACCGGGCAAAGCTTTAAGGACACCATGACAGCTATCTCCCATTCAGTCAAACGGTTTTTTCTTCTTCTATAGGATCCTTGTGACAACGCTCTCTTAGTAACTGCCAACAGGGGAAAACATTCTCCCAGAAAGACCTGTGCTCACAAAACTTGACATCATAGATAATCATCTTGCGCAAAGTTATTTATTTATTTTTTTTCAAATTCTCTTAAAGGGGAATTTTAGTGGGAGCTACAGAATCATGAGCTCCACTGTCGCAGCCGTTCCCCCTGGATCTCGATCTGGAGCCCGTCTTGTAGAGGATCCCACAAGACATCATTACCATTATCTTGGCCAACTGGCTGGAGACAGTTTCTCTCTCTAATTCCACTGCAACGCTCCGAGTAGTCCCCAGTCACGATGCCCTTTTAAAAACGTGCGACCAAAGAGCGGCCATTACCGACTAAATAAGGGAGCTCAAGGTTACTAACAGCAGACAAAGGATTTCATAGATAATTGATGAGGCATTATGCCGTTTTTGTTTCTGTGTGGATGCTCTGGCTCGTCGTGGTGCCAGCAATAATAGCATTTTTTCTAGCTGGCATTGCCTTGATACAGCTCATCTCTGCTGACATCATGCTGTAGTCCACATTGTGCATTTGGCCTGGCCAGCTGCCACGGTCATCAGTGGTAGTTATGCCTGTCTTTGATCATCAGCTGGGAGGGCAGAGCCTCACACTTCACAGCACCTGGTTGCCTCGTGCCCCCGCATGCCAGTCACTTCCCGACCACTTCAGCTGCACTTGCATGTCCACTGCAGCAAACACGGAAAAGGTAACATTTGTCCGTATCTTGTAATCACGCAGGTACGTCTGCCGAGGCTTCATCCGATTCAAAACTGCAGCCCCCCCGAGACATTTGTGCCTCCTTTAAAATATCTACATGCAAATTTGAGTTTTTATGCTAAAAGCAATGCTACAAGTATGTAAATGTTGCATTTTGTCTTATTCTAATTAGTGGTTGGGAGAATGAACTACAGAAGCAGCAGGTTCAGACCCAGATGAATAATTCTGGGGTGAGGCAGACTGCTTGTGACACTATTGAACATGTGGCCTCAGAGGCTGCCCGGCTGATGTAATTGCATATGTTTTTGTCACTCCTTGTTTGGTTCCCGCAGTTCAAAGCCATAACCGACATTTTCTTAATGTGTGCATATTTTCCGAGGTCAGTGCGTCCTTTTCTTTTTACGCTGGGCACCTACCAAACCTTTAATAATTCGCTAATGTAGCATTTCAGTTCTGGGGTCAGCTGTAATAATGCACTTCTCTGAACATTTAGCCTTATCCGGGCTTTCGCTCAGAAAGCAACATTAATGTTTCATTCCAATTTGTTATTGGTAAACACTGTGAAATTGCATGAGTCAACAGCTTCACTGTGGACCCGATTTGCATGAGTTTGCCTTTTGAAACGACATCCTCCCTCTTAAACTATGTTTTAAGTCTGCACCATCTGGTCCTTAGTTCAGTTCTGTATTAAGCACTGAAGAGTTATTCTCCCACCAAGAAGGGAAGGTTTCAATTTTCTTCTCAATATGGAAGCCTGTAGCACTGAACGTCAAAAACCAGAGAAAATTACATGATGTAGGACTGTATTTCACCTGCTGTGCTGAGTAAATCCTAATGACTATTTTGTAGATGGACCAACGTACATCTACCCAGATCTCTGATTCACGTCTTTTTTTTTCTTGCGGGGAAGTGTGTTTATTTCTCTCATCCTGAAATGCCAAACTTTACAGGACACACACAACGCTCTGCTACATAGCACTGGCAGTGAACGTATCCAATGTGTATTTTTATCACGCCTTTGAAAATGGGTGGCTGCCAAGTGGAAGGATAATAAGATGTGGAACGTGCGGGTGAATTTTAAAACAATTCCAATTTTGCCCTCCATTTCCATTATCATAATCTTCAAAGATGCTTGTCTTGTTCATTTTGCTCATGACCCCAGCAAGTAAGTCATTGAATTTCCTGAAATAACTGCAAATAAGAGAGCCATCATTAAGATCCCCAGCGTGTAGGAGTGATAGGACAGCAGAGACTTCAGATATGAAAGGACATCCAGTTGATGGCTTTGCAAATGATCTGAACTGCACTCATGACATGAATGCAAATCTGTCAAGTTTTTTTCCTCTTCCTTCTGCAGTGCTGACTGACCCCCATAATTAGATGAGTGCTGGAGATGTGTTCAGCTCGTGCCACTGCCGATGCAAAGTGTTTTCATACATGGCTTAAAGGTTGTAACACACAGGACGACTCTGACAGGAACCGTGTACCGTGAGTTGACGCAGCACAGTTGCTCTAATCTCGTAGGGTTATTTTCTTGAGGAAAGATTTGACTCAAGTTTTTAGGCCGGTTATTTCACTTTGATTCTCGTTGCCAGGATTCTCCTGCTCAGGAAATGAAGTACAGTAGGAGTGAGTAAAGTTTGAAATCTTTCTATTGCAGTGCTAAAAAAAAAAAAAGGCTTTAGTGCCGATACAGAAACAATACGAATGCTTTGTTCATCTGACAAAACATGCCAGCCTTTTCAGAGCGTCTGTGTTAAAGTCATTTTAAGAGCCCTGCCTAAACAATACAGCAAATCCTAAAGTCAGCTGCATAAAAGCACATTTGCTGTTATAATTCAGTAACCACATGATCAAAGAACAAGTAAATAAGATGGAAAATGTGGACATTGTTAAAAATGTGTAAAAAAGTCATTGCAGCAGAATACATTTTGATCAGTACTGAAAGCCTCAAGCCGGAGTCTTTTTGTAGAGGCAATGGTTCTAGTGGAAGCAGTGAAAACATAAAAGCTCGAGGGCAGAGCAGGTAAGGTTACTTTGACATTTACTTGGTCAGTGCACTAAAAAAAAAAAAAAAAAGGCCAGCAACAGGTAATCAGTCAGCAAGGGCAAATAATTCCAAAAAGGGAAGTAGGCAAAGAACCAAAATCGAAAACTTAAAGGACACTCTGGTAGAGGATGGGTGCACATATACAGAGCAGGGATGATGAGGGACAGGTGTGTCTTGATGTGGAAATCAAAATAAGGTGCCCAGGCGGGCGGAGACAAGCAAGAGCTGCACAGATCCATTTATCTGACGCTAAAGAGGAAGGCGACAATGCGTTTTATTGTCCAGGGAAGTGTTAAATAACTCTCGTTTCTTTCTCGACTCCAAAGTTCGGCGGGTGACACCAACACAGAAATCCTGTACTTAAATTTATCAGGTTTATCTGACCTAAGGAGACGACGTATAATTAGTTTTGCCTTTCAGGGCGGTGCGAGCGGATCATTAGAAAAGGATCATTTCAGATCATCAACGGGAACTGGCCAGTGAACCAAGCCGAAGCCGTTCCACTCGAAATAAATTAATGATAACGCTCGATTCAGTTTCATTGTGTTCTGTCTAATTTGCTGATTATGTTGTTGTAGGCAGGATTTATAAGTTTACTGTTCGATGAATGGGAGGATGTGCAACTCAAAATCTGTTTGATAAATCACCTTTTATCTTCATATTGACTCATTAGATTCAATTGTTTTCGCTCGATAATAACATATTTAGAGAATGTTATCAGGAAAGTAAATATTGAGATAAAACAGGATAATAACTACCTCTGCAGCGGTGTTCCAATGGGAATATAATTATGGTAATTGCATTGTTCGCTTTTAGTGACATTATTAAAGACTTTATTCTGAATTAGGTATCTGCTTTTCTGCAAAGCGTAAGACCGTGTATCACTTATTACCCCACTACATCACTATTTACATGTTACAGGAGCGTTAAAACTGCAGAGATTTGATTCTGTTTCTGTAGATTGGGGATCTCTGGCAGGCCTGAGGCTTCATTGCACCATTTTACAATCTTCCACTGAAACACACAAAGCCCCAAGGTGAGTGGAAGCATCTATACTTGGCCTACTTAGCTGAAGTTTCCTCATTTTCCACTGCTCACGCCAACATATCTCTTGCCTTAACATTACACCCTCAGAATGTTTTCTAATGAATTCCTTACATCTTTCAGTTGGCGTGCGTTTTACTATTAACAACACTAAGTTTATGAGCAACATATCAACAAAAAGACATTAGGATTTTTAATAATTTCCTCATTGTACTGATAAAAAAAGTTTTAAAACATTTTATCTATGAAGGCAAAACGGCTCATGACTGAACCCAAAACTAAGAAACAGTAACTAGTAATATATTATCTTTCAGCAAACCTTTGGGGCCTACAAGTCTCTCATTTGAATATTTGCTTTACTGCACAACAACTTTTTGATCTTTATTGCACCTATAAAGTTTTTTTTCCTTGCAAAAACATGATCATTTTCTGTTTTGTTTTTATAATTGCAAGCGATGTTGACCTGGTTAATGATAACTTTATTCTTACACCGCTAAATCATCTGGGTGTTTTTCATGGGTGTAGCACAGACTACAGTGACTGACACGGGGTAAAATTAATGAAGACGTCTTCCAGCAGCAGCGTGCAGAAAATATGAACGGTCCCCGAACAGTATTTTGTGTGAGAAAAGAGACATTGGCTGAGATGATGAGAGTTCCATGTATAGTGTAGGGTTGTTATGTGGCGTGTGCGTTAGAGTGGAGGGCTGAGAAAATAATGGGTGGATGTTGGGCTGAGCGGGTGGGGGCAGCTGTCTTTCTTAGGATTTGGGGGAGGGGGGGGGGGCTTCTAGCGAGCTTAGAAATCTGACGGCTACAGGCTGGAAGCTGTTCCAGCGTCTTCAACCTCCTGCCAGTTGGCAGAGGGAGGAAAAGGTGATGGGAGGTGCAGGCTGGTGCATCTCGCCTGGTAGATGCTGTGAAGGGAGAGGTGAGGGGAACACACGATCCTGCCAGTTCTGTTTACGACCTGCTGTAGCTTTTGTGCAGCGGGCGGGTGAAACTGCGGCTGCTATTGCATCCATGGTCAGGATACTTCCTGACGCACCCGTGTAGAAGGTGGCAAGGCAAAAAACTAAATGTGGAGATGTTGCTGTTCATTTTTGGAGAGCGATTCAGCCCTTGGGCTCCAGGCCAGGTCCTCACTGACCGCACTCTTAGGAATTTCTACAACTGCGCTGTGAGTAATCGGCGTCGAAGAGTGGTCAGTGTGGACCTTCCTGAAGTTTGTCTTCTGGACGTTTAAAGGAAGAATGTTAACTGGAGACACGCAGTTTTGTCAGTGATTATTATCATTCGAGTTTGATTTTTGCGCACACACCATGTCATAATGCGCCACACACAGCCTTGGGATTTATGTCAACGTTCCAAAATGCTCTCAGCTCATCTTACACATTTAAACTTATTCCAAACTGCCTCATGCTACAGTGCACTGATGAACTCTCTGTATGTCTGTGCAGCTGAGACTACAATGTCATGTACTGCACAGGGGATTTTGTCCTGTAGTTTGTCCTTGTTGTCTATTAAACGGAACACGCGGTGACAAAATGCTGTTGTAGAGACAAAACACCGACAAACAATATTTGTGTCAGTGATTCAAACCCGTGTTGACCCGGCGAATTCCAATGCTCCTTTAAAAGAGGCTATAAAAATCACAGTGTTTCTAATGTTTTTATCTGATAGAACGACATGGCGCCACCGGAACCCTGAGGTGAGTTGTACAGGGTCGATGAGGGGTGTATAAAAAAAGCTCAAACGTGTTGAGAAGCAAATCCTGCGCTTACCCTCAAGGTTTCTTCACTTGGTGCATAGCAGTTTGGGATCAAGGGACACAGCTGGGGACAAAGAAAACCGAGTTGGCTATGATTATACCTACTAAACACAGCTCTACCCGGTGCTGCAGAAATCTAAAAGCGGGAGGAAGAAAAATGCAATGCAGCACTTTGATCCATTTTCAGGTGTGTCACAGCTACACGGTGCGACTGTGATATAAATTGCTGTAGAGGAACAATAAATAAATAAAAAAAAACAAAGTTGCTCGACCGCATTTGAGCTTATACGGTTGTAATTTAACTCAATATTCACACAGAGGACAAGGTAACAAGCATAAAATCCTCTACACCTGGCTGTGGCGTGTGTCCAACCGGCTGTCAGCAGCGTGGAGCAAGTAGCAGCAGGCCTGGGGAGTAAAGCGACACGCCGCATGCTCGCCACCCCCCCACCCGCTGGTACTGCTCCCATTGCGACTTATTGTTTTATTCTGTCACTTATTCGCTTCATGGCTGCCTTAATCTAATGCAATTTAAGCCACTTACATTTTTCATACAGTGCACATTAGTGAGTTAGTAGTGCTTGAGTAGGCCAGGTTAAGGACCCTCCTGAAGGGCACTGTCACTGTTACACACTCCCCCATCTTGGGGCTTATCTGCCGTCTTTCACTCTCTTTCTCCCCCACGTGCAGAGTGGATGCCAGGGCTACTTCAAGCCGGGCCTCCTCACTAGGTGACTCGAAACCCATTTGCAGACCTGAATGGTCTGCTTCTACTCCAAAACACAGCTTTTTGTTTTCCTGACTTTTTCCCTCCTTTATTGACTGGACAGTATATCACACTGCGAGAGCGGAAAGGCCCAGGGTGAGGTGAAACTGGAAATAAAGACAAACATAAATCTCTCAGTGGCTTACCCACACGAGAGCATAATGCTATCTAGTAAATGACAGAGTTATGTGGCTTAACATTAACGTCACACACGCAGTAGCTGGCAGAACAGAGATAATGAATTGGGGGTTTTGTGTGTGTGTGTGTGTGTGTGTGCCCATAATGATGTTCAGACCTGAAGAGTGTGTACAGACACCCTTTACACTCAATGTTCTGTTCTTATGGGCTGGCATTTAGCATTATTTAATAGTTACTTATGAAAGTAATTTTAGTAGGAGTTTCAAACTAAACCAGCTCTTCTTATTATTGCCGTTTGCAGACGGTTTAACGG
Organism: Channa striata; assembly: GCA_033026295.1. Classification (NCBI taxonomy): domain Eukaryota; kingdom Metazoa; phylum Chordata; class Actinopteri; order Anabantiformes; family Channidae; genus Channa; species Channa striata. Next base: position 21,920,947 of record CM065175.1, on the reverse strand, counting down.
TCTCACTGTTGTCTCTCACTGCCTCCCGCTCTCTCGCTTTTTCCTGCCTCCAACCTTCCCCTCCATCCCATTGGTCTATCACGCCATCGTGGCGGTTGTCAGAGATGGAGGGGAGTATTCCGGCTATAGAAACTCACATCGATCCACTCGCCTGCAGTCCACACCCAAACCTGCTGACTCCTGGCAGAAAATAAAGGAAGACAGAAAAAAAAAAGTCAACTCTCAGCTCTTTTCCTCCTTCCCCACCCCTTCCGTTATCACAACCATCAACAACACAGGTCACTCCTGCAGTCTTTGGTCCCTCTCATCATACATGCCATTTTCCATCTGACCCTTCTCTGTCCCAGCACCACTTCCTTTACATCAGATGTGACTTTCACCTGTGTTTTCTCAGCTGTTCAGCACTTTTTTCCCCAATTCCCCTTCCCATCTTTCATATTTCTACCTTCTGCCCATCTTTCACGCTCTCCTTTTTGCATCTGCTCCTTCCTGCTTTACTGTGCGCATCAACGGCTGTGTACACAAGCACAGACGATCAAACACACATCCACACTTCCAACCCCCCCCCCCGCTGTTTGTAGCTCATATTGGAGGCTCAGTCATAGGAGATTAGCCACAGACTTGATCAGAGTCTCTGCAGTTGCCAAGGTTGAATCTGTGGCATGAAGATTTACACCAGACACTTAATAACTGACATGTTGGGATCTTGAGCCTGGTGTCTGTATTGCAGCTTTTACTGGCCATTTTAGAAGGAGCATGTCTGCACAGCACGCATCATTTGTGCACCACCCAAAAATATTTGAACACGAAAAGGTCTTGCCATGAGTCAGTTACCTGATTCTATCATCTTTCATTAACTGGTTCCCTCAAGGTGACACATTTTTAAGTTTAGCATTTTTAACTACTTAAATGCAAAGTTAATAAAATCAGTGAATGAGCTCCACACAAAAGATACCTGTCAATGGAAGAAAAACAAAAGTGCTTTACCTCGTTGATTTATTAAAAGAGCAAAATAAGTTTTTGAAGGTGATAACACCGTAAAACGTGTTTAATCACAATTTTCAGATAGTTGTTTTATTTAAAATGGGCAACAGAACCCTTTAAATATGAAATGATTAAGGATTTCAAAGGGAAAGAACAAAATGTATTTTTCATGAAAAATACAAGGAGAGCCAACCCACTGGTGTGTGCCCTAGAATATCTAACATTCTGTCTTACTGCAAGAAGAAAGGCGTGCTGTATACATTTTTAAAGGGACCCACTAATTTCCCTGAACGGTGAGTCAATATTCACCATTTTTCCAAATCAATCACCATTTAGGAATTCGACTGCAGTTCTCACATTATATCCCGATGAAGGCTGTGGCTTCCTTGCGTTGAGCACTAATACAGAGGCCCAGTCATTTGATGCATTGTATATTCACTGTCCAATAAGCAAGGCGGGGGCACATTACACATTCGGTTTTCCATCACACGGCCCTAATTTATAGAGCATTTTCATCAAAGCCTGCGCCAAGCTGCGAGATCAATGGGCGTCATGTTTCCTGATGTAGATTGATACTGGACGACAGGAGAATCAGTAACAATTCAGCTCGCGTCTGTTTACAGTTTGGTATGCAGCCATGCTATTATGATACGGCGGCTGCCAATGAGTTGACAGTCAGGAGGCTAAGAGCTTCCCCTCTTCCTACTGCGATAAGGCAGATCTGATCCGCTCCTCTGCTTGGCTGATGTCAGCAGTATCATTAAAATAAATGAATCACCATATTGCACTGTCTCTGCTTCTCCGCTTCATGCATACAGGAGGAGGCGTCTATTGGCAGAAACCTGTGTACGCTCTGTTATTTTGTTTTTCATTTATTGACCTCTGTACAAGAACACACACATTTGAGCTCTCCAAATGCAAAAAAAAAAAAAATTGACACTTATTTACACAAATAGTGTCCGTGTTGCTCGTTAGGCCTCCAAACGAGGTCTTAATTAGTTAATTGGCTTGTTACGCCGATTGCTCCCAGGGCAGGCGGTGTGGGTTGGCTGTCATTCATCGGAGTCTCCACAAAAATAAAAAAAAACAAGGGAGAGCTGTCGGGACCAATAAGACACAAGAAGGGGAGGGAACTGGAGGAAGGGCCACGTGAAAAACGTGGCGGTCGCTAGTTGATTTAATATTGTGTGGCAGTTCAGTGGCTCACCATTTGAGAGTGGGGCTGCAGCAATCTCTCAGCCTGCCCTCGCTCTCACAGCCGAACAGTGGGTGAGGGGTGACTTTCAATTAGCAGAATGAGTCTAATTAATCAGCGAGGAGGTGATCTGTAATGCGAACCAGCAGCATCGCCCCCCTCATCAGTGTGATGGGGTGAGAGGTTTCGCTGGTTCTGTCGCCACATTGCGGTGACCTTCACTGCTACAGATGGGGACCTACAGAGTGCACACATGACAGCCCAGAGTCACTACAACCCTCATTACTGGGCAATATGGTAAAAATTTCTTTGGTTGTTGTACATGTTGCAAGTGACCTGTGCAAGATTGTCTTGTCAGTTACAAGGTTTGGAGCATTAAAGGAAAATCTTTTTCTCCTGTGTTTAAATCAACCTATCAAACTGATAAATCACATTAATCGCATGCTGCTCCCTTCAAAAGAGGTTTTAGGAGAAGGGCTCTGCTGCCGACCCGGTGTTTCACCTATGAAGTGCTTTGATCATTTGTTTGTTCTATGCTGTGTGTCCTTTTTAGTCCTCGAGTTTAATTAAGTTCACTGTATAACTGAACTTTATGGTCCATTACCGACAGAATTCAACCACAGCATCATATATTTTAGTGCGGAATGCTGTGCAGAACTGAGCAGGGATTCCAGAAAACCTCCCTCCATCCATCCATTATCTGTTATTTATCTAGAGTTGGGTCATGGTGGCAGCAGGTTTAGTAAGGCTTTCCAGATGTCCTCTCAGCAGCAAATTCCAGCTCCTTCGGCAGGATTCCAATATGAGGTATATATAATCTTTCCAGTGTGTTTTGGGTCTAACCCGGGGTCTCCTACCAGCTGGATGTGCCTGGAAGGCCTCCAAAGAGACACCCAGGAGGTATCCTTACAAGATGCCCAAGCCACTTCAACTGACTCCTTTCAATACAAAGAAGCATCTGCTCTACCCCGAAGTACCTCTGGATGTCCTATCTATGGCTGAGCCCGGCCACCCTACGGACGAAACTCAATTCACCCTTTTGTATTAGCAGTCTTATTCTTTTGGCTATTACCCAGAGCTCATGACCTTAGGTGAGAGTTGGAACATAAACTGACTGGTAAATTGACAGCTTTGCTTCATGGCTCGGTTTGCCTCTTGACCACAATAGTTCGATCCAACATCAGCATTACTGCTGATGCTGCACCAACTGGCCTGTCAATTTCATGCTCCATTTTACCCTCAGTGGTAAACATGACCCAGAGATATTAAAACTTCGCCATTCGGGAAGGTAATTCATTCCCAACCTGAAAGGAGCAATCCACCATTACCATGGCGTTAGATTTGGAGTTGCATCCCAGCCACTTCACACTCAACTACAAACTGTTGCAACGGAACCACATCATCTGCAAAAAGCAGAGAAGCGTTTCTGAGGTTCCAAAAACTGGACACTCCTCTCCCCCATTTGTTGTTTCAGAGAAACCTAAAGGGAAACAAACCTATTTTTTGACACAATATGGACCAGCAGGGATGAACTTGGGTGATTTTTTGTTATAACCAATGAACAATGCAGCTCCAAATCTATGATGTGCATCTCAAACGTGCAACATACTTTTTCTGCATAGCGCAGACGAGGATAAAGCAGCAAACAGGGCAGTTTAAATACTTAACATCTCTGATCTGGCAAGCTATCAGTTTGTGGCTCACCCTACTTGATGAACGTGTCTCGTGAATATGCGTTATTGTGACATACCTGACACAAAGACTGCGAGCTATTCTCCACTAGGCAAGTCAGATTGTAATATTATGCACCTGCTCCCCAAATATCCAGCCAAGCTAAACTGGGAAAAACAGAAGTGTGACCTGTAGTTCAGAAAAAATCCAGATTTTCAAATGACGCCAACATCTTTTACAGCAGATTTGACACAGTGGATACAAAGGTAGAATGCGATAAGGGGGTTCTAATATCCTTTCTTCTTAGGGAATATGAAATTGCAGCAAGTCTTGCCCGTATTAAATCCTCAGGTGAAGATAGATTAAGAGGGCGAGCCCTTAAGGACTGTGTTCCCCAGCAGACACAGGCTCTTTGTGGTTGTTTCAGCTTTCTTTGAATTGTTGCATGGTGCCTTGTTCATGGAAGATGTCAAACATAATTCATATACTCCAACAACCTAAAGCTAAATATTAAAAAGAGTCTATGCCAGTAGCACTTACTTTAGGTCTCTCCAAATTATGGGGAGAGATTTAATTAAACAATTAACATCTGCTATTGTTGAACATCTCAATCCTCTTTAATTTAAAGGTAAAAAAAAAAACTTCACTGAGGAAGCAAAAAGATCTTTAATTTTTATGATGGCTTCGCATTAAGAAGTATGCGACAATGCCATTCAATTTTACCTTGCCTTTTAATTCAGAACAAACAAATTTATGGTGGATTTAATTTTAAAGTTTGGTCTTGACATCTGCTTTGTTTAGCTCTCTATAACCAAAAGTGTGGAGATCTTGCAGGGAGAAATATGAATTCAGCATACCGAACACACTTTCAAGATCATAAGTAATCCCTCTCATCCTTTGAACTTTTACCCTCAAGGAGATGATATAAGCAAGTATGAGGCCCCAGAAATGTTTAGAGTAAATCCTTTCCACCGAATGCAGTGATAATGCTGAATGCTGTTTTATCTGAGGTCTACAGATTTTTTTTCATTTTTAATTTTAATCAACCACTTACGTTCAAGTTCAAGTTAAGGTCTCATGTTTGTATGTCTTTGCCTTTGTTTTATATTGTTTGATGTTGTGTATTGTTCTGTTTTTGACTGTCTGGTAAAGTTGGTGAAGATTCTTTTCCACAATGTGAAAAAAAGAACGTCCTAACCTTCTCTTGGCTCTCACATTAGCCTGAAATAAAAACATAAATTTCTAAGCTTAGGTGCAATATGCAAAATATTTCTCTCTTTTTCTTGTAACTGGCTCAGAAGAGAGACCAAAGTTTTCTGTTGGAAAGAGATTTGTGTTGATCGATGGAGCCTTATGGAGCGACGACTTGGAAAGATTCATGAGACTATCAGAGTAGGAGAGTCTATTTTAAAAAAATTACAAGGCATATGTTTCAGCTTAAGCCCAACAATCTTTATTTTTATTCTTATCCAAAGATGCTGACTTGAAAAAGGATCAATGCCCAAGAAATGCTTGAAAAAATCTGTCAGGTTAAGTCTTTCTTTATTAGAAAAAAAACTGGGCTGGGTGTTTCTGCAAATGGAAACGTCGGCCCCTTAAAGGTTTACAGCCTCCATTAGGTTGGAAATGCTGTGTTTACATTCACAATCAATCTAATGGGGACAGCGTTTATGTGTTATTTGAGAACTTAAATGCTTGAACTAAATGCTCAAAAACACAATTTGCTACAGAAAAATGTATGAATACTTTTGTAAACAAGAGATTTCAGATTTTCAGACATTTCAGACGTCAAGTTTTCAGTTTGAGTATAGTTTAATGGGAGAAATTTTACTTCTACTTTGGCAAAAAATTGTGCGCAAAGAAAAGTGCCCTGAATACTTTCTGAAACAACTTTATTTACAAGGCATGTGTTTACGCACACGACAGCATAAAACTTTTCACACGTGCGTAAATGTATGCGGAGAGCTTGTTTGGTGTGCGTTTGCTTTGTTCATATGTATGAGGTGTGTACTTGACTTACTGGAAATGGCGTGGGCGTTGATGGTGCGTTCGTGTTGGCAGTGGACTCTGGCAGATCTCCCTCTTAAGGCTAAAATGTTTGCACTTGACTAAAAGCAGAACGCCCACACACACCCAGGCTTTTCATAACTAGCTGGCTGTTATACAAGTTGAATGCGATTCTAGCACTTCCGTGGGATTTCTTCTTTTCTTTCTATTTCTGCTACTTTCTCTCTGTAGTTATAACGGCATCATAGATTGCTTTAGAAATGAAGTTTCACAAATGGTGTTACAAGGGCGCAAATTATTGTCAAATCCATTTGCTTTCTATTCATCACGTAGTATTGTGTTTTGTTTAATTGACTGTGAACCTGCTGGTGTGCATCCAACTCGTGTTCGGCAGACGCCAGGCCTCACAAATGAGTCTGGGGGGAAATAAGAGCAGCAACAAATTAGCCAATTCACATGCATGTCAGGGTGCTGCATTTCGGGTGACGGTGGGATGATGGACTTGATAGGCAGCAGAAACAAGAACAACTGGAAAACAACTGCAACTGTGGAGTGATTTATTGGCGATGTGGGTTCTTCCTCACTGTCGCCCAGAAGCACCGTCAGGAATTTACGCTCCTTGTATCCATGTTCTGCTCAGCAGCTCGTAAAAACATGCATTATAAATTATGCTCTTACACTAGGAAAGGTAAACACTTGCAGCATTAAAATAAATTAGACTGAATGGAACGAGAAAAGTCGAGAAAAGAAAACACGCCGAGTGAGTCACTGGAGATTTTTGTTATTTCCTGGATTTGACTGCAGCCTCCAGTAAATGAAAGGGAACATAAGAGTCTCTGTGTATCTCTGAAAAGGCGAGCAGTGACATGGCGTGGCAAGGAGGTCACAGATCACTGGGTTTAATTGTCACTGATGGGTGGCACCCAGGGCAAAACTGGGGCTGCTTTACTGGACTTGGTCAATATGTGCTCGCAGTGGGCTTGTGCATGTGACAGAAAGACAGTACGGCAGAGGCACAGTGAAGGAAAGTGAGTGGCATTTCCCTCCTACTCGCATTCCGCTTTAACTCGTCCCCAAAAAATGTCCCATCACGTTAACATCACTTTGTCACTCTCTCCACAACACAACTCCAGGGCCTGTTTCATTAGCTGCTATTTTAAGCTGTAGCTCTTGTTGTCTTTCTTAAATTATACTTAGTTATGAGCATGGCAACTTTTAAAATCCTGTCAGGATTTCAGTCTCATTTGACCCTTTCCCCAGAAGGTGGTTTGTGGAGTGCAGTCATGCGTCGGCTCGGTCTTGCCGGCTGTCGCTCATATTGACAGTTTTCCCTTTTTTTTTTTTTTTTTAATCCTCACGCTGAGCAGCAGGCCACCGTGCATTGGTATGCTGCCATAAAATGGAAATGAGCATTGATATTCCCTTCTGAATTACTTTAAAAAGTTTAAGAGTGTGACTTGACCTGGCTGGGCAGATACACTAAAAGCCAGTCCAGGACCTCTTTTGACAGCAAGGGATACAACCTCTCGCTTCAGCACTCTTGTTTTCAGGAAGCTGTAGAAGTGGACTGGGTTGTTCAGATAATTAGCAGTTGAAGTGGTTTCACTGTATAAGTCAGTAAGCCCATCATGTTCGCCTCCTAGGAAGCCGATACTGACAGGCATGCATTTAATAACTGTAATTAGCAATATCCCCCTTTCCCTCTTTCTGACACGAGTTCATCTGCACACACAAAGAATTGTTGTGTCAAGATTTATGTCCGAGCTAATGTATTTCTTTGCTGTGAAGGAATCCCCATTATCCATAGAACCATGGTGGCGCTTATCAGAGCAACACTCTTTTCATTTATTTTCTTGCCAATTAATTACTCAGAAGATGCAATTATCTACTGTAATAGCTACCAATATCGTAGTATCAATAACTTTGATTAGTGACTTACATAAACATGTCTAGATTAGATTTGTTTCACTTGATCATCCATTTTGAAACTTTTAACTGTTCAGATGCAGGAAATCCTTTCCAGCTAAGACATAATTCCCATCTGGAAGCAAACATTCCTTCATCTGCCTTTCAGCAGAATGGAACACCTACGTATATCTCACATATTTTCCTTTGAATGTAGTACACATCCATATATTTTCATTTGTTGATACAGCTGGATAGGATTCTTCTGAGGACTATAAATATATATTTATATTTTTTTCCACGTAGAAATTCACCCACTGGCATCAAAGTCTCCTCCTGCATCAGCTCAAGCATGTGCCAAAAACTCATTAGAACTTCTCTGGAGCAGAAATGAGTGTCATGGGACAGGGGGAACAGGGAGTAAGCGATACAATTGACTTTCAAAGATTTGAGCAAGTAGTGCCCACACGTCGATACAGAACCCGAATTTTTATCACATGTGGAATTGGATCAGTCACTTTGGATTGGAGAAGCAATTCACTTGGGAGCGCGCTAGGATGGAGGTGCAGGCTTAGCAGACTGATCAGCCGAGAAACAGGTAGCATCAGAGGCAGGGGGAGCTGCAAAACACCGGCTTTGATGGATGAGCTTCAGACCCACTCTAATGCTAACTCCTGGCAATGAGGCATCGCCTGTTCCTGGCCGTATTCAGCTGGGAAGAGAAAATTAGTGTACAAAAAGCTCACCAGCACCCTTTACACATCAAGCAAATCTAAGCCTGAAGTGTATCTATGTTGCCAGTGCATGTGTAATAAATCAGCTCAGTGTTAATATGCTTGAATGGACTAATTACAGAGATCACTGTACAGTAAATCGTCTCGGTATCAATGATGAGTCCCATCTAACAGTGTGATCTTTAGCCTTTGCCAGTCGACTCGACTCACTACAACGAGTCCGCTGGCTGCTCCTCTGGATTCAGGCTAAAGTCGGTTAGACCATCCAGGGGGTTAAAGTGGCCGGGGGAACGAGCTTAAAACAAGGCCGGCCCATTGTCTGTCATAACTCAGTGTGTGGCAAGATGTCTGAAGCCATTTTGTCTCCCCGGAAGCTGTCTCGAGCGCATGGTTGCAGGCTGATATGGGGACAAAAAAAGACAATTCCGTGTGCTTTTCCTTGAAGTCATTTCACAAGCACTTATAATCTCTTTAGAGAGAAGAAAAAGAAAGCTACTGCTGCTGCTCCTTTTGTTTCCCCTCTTCCCCATCAGAAGCACTCTGGGTAGGAAGCAAACTGGAACAAAGAGACAACAGGGACCAACACAGTAAAATAAATCTGCTGATTTAATCAGGTTGCTTTGCCTGTCTCTCACCGAGTGGGTTTAATACCTACCTCCAAGACAGAAGACAGCTCCGGCAGTGACAACCAGCATCTCACCGATCTAGTGTAACCAAGAGAAGAGATGTCACTCCTCTGGGGAGCTTCCAAGTTCAGGTACTGTTTAATTATCAGCGTATTAGATCGTGTCTTCAAGACTTTAAAACTAAATGAAACCACCAGTGTGAGTTATTATCCAAATGACCAGTTGAATTTGGTAATTAATGCCGGGAGTGGAGAGGAAATGAACAAGCCAGTTGGACTCTCGGGAGGTAGTCCGACCACACCTGGTGCTGGCTAACCTTCTCCTATGAGATCCTCTAGCCCACGGAGTCTCAACATGCTCCCACAGCTGCAGGCCCAGTTGGAGATCCCGGCACTAGAGGACCAATTTAGAGCCAAGTTGGATGATTGAATCATGGAAATAAGACTGGCTGAGCGTATGAAACACATAATTTCTCACCAGTCCTACTCACTGATCTCATCATGAAATAATATAGAACTGGGTCTCAATGTGCTATGCAAGCACTCCAACAGTGCTGTGATGTAAATACACGTTTGGTAACAAGGAGGACGAGCACGACCGAGCCAAACCAGGAGGCAGGTTCTTCAGCCTCTGGGGAAATCACAGCTCCAAGCAGCGTTCGTCATCCAGCACAAAGAGGTCCTCGGATTCATAAACAAGGCTGGGGTTTTTAGGCAGAAAGGGAAAGCAGGGCACTTTGATTTAATCTGCATCAATGTCAGCCACTTTATGACAGCTTATGGGGGGATATACAGTGGACTATGTACCATTTAACCCTCATGACACACTCCCTGATCACACTGTGTCTGACAGGCACTGTCTCAAATGGGTAAGCTGACTGACACAGGGACTCACAGCAACACAAAGTCTCATTACAGGTAAGGAAGGAGAGGATGCCCGAGAGGTGACCTGCCCTCCCAGCACTTCTGGAGGTGCGGGCCAGGATGCTAAGGCGATAACAGAGGAGGTTGTATGTAAAGACTATGCTGATCTAGTCAAGGGGTGAATGGATTGGGATGAAGGAGTGAGTGAACGGCGACATCATCAAAGGAAGCAACAAGCGGCCATCTCTGCAGACCTGAGGGGGTGTGTTTGTCTTTTTCAGATCAATACACAATACTACAATGATGCAGTGAAAGACAATCTATAAGGCATAAAGGACAGGTACATTGGTTCAGCTTCAACTGCCCACCCCCAGCCCCCGAGATTTCTCCATCTGATTCTCTTTTATTCCGTTTTTTTCCCCTTTCACACTCTTTCACCTCTGCATTTCCCTGTTTGTCATTTGATTTGCAATCTTTGTGTTCATCTCCTGGTCTGGCAGTCATGCTGTCTTACTCCTCCTCTATCTTTTAACGTCTCCTTTTTTTTTTTATGATTGCTCTTGATCTGTCACTCTCCATCTTCCTTTGTCCCTCCTTTATCTCTTTACAACTACGGTGCATCTCTTTCGCCATCCACCTCTCATTCGTTTCTGTATCTCTTTTTCCCAACTCCCTCTCCCTTTCTGTGCCACGGTGCCAGCTGTGTGATGAGCCAGGGGCTGATAAGCGGTGGTCAGCCTCTCTCCAGATGGCAGCCTGAGCAGCAGCTGCCTGGGGGGTGTGAGGGTGGGTGGTGATGGGGTGATGGGGTTTGTCGGGGAGGAAGATGGGAAGCGTGGGGATGATTGCAGTTTTGTTGCATTTCCAGGTGAAAATGGGCACACACAAAAGAAAATCAATTGTCGGCAGCATGTTATGGTCTGCCTGCAGAGTCAATGGGCAACGAACACACACACACACACAGAGACTGCCTCTCTGCTGCGTGGCTTCGACATGCCGAAGATGCTGTGACAGTGGTTAGAATTTGTGCAGTCGCTGTTGGAGAATGACGCTTTCGGTACTGGAAGTGGCATGTGCCCATCCCATACGACATCCCTCTGCTGTGGTAGCCTGGAGGAATAAGTCTCAATGGGGGGTCGTCTCCGTATGCAGCAGAGGCGGTGATCTAAGTGTGCGCAACGCCATTTGTTCAGATTAGGCGTACTTGTTATGCAACCGCATGAATTTGTCGAATGATGTCTGGAACAAAAAAAGAAAAAAAAAACATATCCTCCCACAGTATTTGCTTCAACGTGAGTCACCGATGTGCCATCAAACCCTGGTACGTGATGTAACCCTAATTCCTTTCATCTGCAAAGCTGGATATAAAATCAGTGGCCTTTTGTTCTAGCCAATGTGCTCTGTCACGGTCCTGGCTTGTCTGAGTATCCACAATGTGGGTCTGAGCACAGGGCCATTACAGAAGAAGAACACTTAAAACAGTCGATAGTTTCAGCTGTTTCAGCAAAGCCAAAGTGGAATTCCTCACATGACCAACTTTTTCAATTGACAAACTCATAAATCTTAGGAATAAAAGTGAAATTAAAAAACTCCTTTGGAAGCAATGCCTGTATCTAGCCCCCACATTGAAACTGTACACACACTCGGTCTAACATAAAACATCTACACATACATGTTCATCTCACTGTTGATCTCCTCAGAATATGCCGCTGCCTTCAATTCCATCCCTTTTCTCAATCCATATCCCATAGCCCCCCTACATTTGGATCCAAACTGGGGCTAAACTCTCTCAGCAGCTCCTCCATCCACTTCAAACAAGGCCTGTTTTCTTAGAGCTGTCGGTGGGAAAAGCCAGCGCCAGCAATGGAGGGTCTCCAAGGGACTTGTATGAGAAGCATACAAGAGAAAGGGGGTGGGAGAGTCAGAGTGGAAGGAGACGGATCGGGAGAGAAAGGGAGTGAGGAGAGATACCCCCTGTGCATGACAATGAGGAGACCATTCAATTAGCATCGCTTTATGGCCCCTGATGTTGATTACCTCAGACAGGCCAGCAAGTCCCATCCTTTTACTGATTAAAAGCAAGAGGAGAGCAGCAATGAGACACTTGGAGGGATTGGTCAGACAGTGCAGGCTTTCTAATTTCTGTTTCATAAGCAAGGAGAAACAAGGTCAGTGGATTCTTGGAAACAAGTCCACTTGTGTGTTTGTCACTCTCACCAACAGGTAATTGGATGTAAATTGAACACAAGCTGGGAAAAGCAGTCACTAGGTGTTTTTTAAAATGGTTTCAGTAAAATCTTATTCACACGATTCACATCCGCCGAGGAAAGTGACGCTCGACACGTGATTAATTACACTCAGAAATGCCATTACCCCCTACAGGGTAATCAGGCCGGCTTCCAGAGGGCTGCGCTGATTGCAAAATGTGTCAACAGTGAGTGTCTTTGATGATGGTCAGGTTGCGTGTGCGTCATGGCCGATGATTATCCATTTAGAGTGTGAACACAGCTTGCTGCTCCATGACTCCAGTTCACCAACACAACAATCATCTTATTTACCCTTTCAGTGGACCATCGTTCAGTCTAGGCAGCCACTACTGTACCCAGACATTCAAACCATAGCAGGTGTTGCCGTTCCTCCTGTGAATGAACGGTTATGTCATAATCGATCCGACTATATTTTATTCTGCGGGAAAAATTCTGTCAGAAGATATAAAAGCTGTAGATACGTGAGCTTCGGAAAAGGTTCATTGCTGTTGTCTAGTTTGAAATTTTGCACCATCAGTTAGGATCCATCCAGCTCCAGCAGGTAAGTCGGAATGACACGCGGTGCACCCAAATGTCTCGCGTGTACCTAAAAATATTCAACATTTGTCTGAGTTCTCACCTGCTTTCATGTTTGTCCCAGCCTGTTTTCATGGCATCACTCAAGGTGACACTGTCATCAAATGTCGAGTGGAATAATTGTGGGCACCGGAAAATAAACGCTGACATTAGTGCCTCAAAGGCCAGACAGTGACAGACAGCTTTGATGTCCAAATAAGGGGAGGGGAGGGTGGGGGGGGGGCGATGGGTTGAGAAGAAGAGTTAGAAAGTGAAGGTAAGGAGCAGAGAAAGGAGGCAGAACAAGCGCGTGCTCCCTTTTAATCACAATTTTCCCAGTCCTGTCTGCATGTGTGCGATGTTTGTTACTTATTTAATAATTCATCCCAAAACCGCTGACCCACTCAATTAAATTCCCCACGATTCCGTGTTATATTTTCCCTTTTCTCCAAGAATGTGGAGAAGACAAATAAATATTGCAAATTCAATATTCAAACAGTTGCAGGGAGGGGTAAACAAGCGAGGGGAATTGGTAAATATGATTGCCTCGGTAATTAAAGAACGAAGGCAAAAAAAAAAAAAAATTGGAAGAAAAGGAAAGGGGAATGGACTGGAGGATGCGTTAGTCATATCTGAAATGCGTGAGCGACAAGATTACATAAAGAAATTTAGAGGCGGATTACAGAGGGGCAAAAGGGGAGGAGGAGGAGAAATGGGAGAAGGAGTAGGAGGAGGCAGGAATTGGATGAGGTCTCAGAGGCCCTGAGGTGTCGACTTAGACCGCCATGACCCTACTCCTGACGCCCAGTAGACGCTGTGTGTGTATGTTTGCTTATTTTGGTGCACAGATTTTGTGTGGGCAAACTAAAGAGTGCGTGCGAAACAAAGAGAGAGAAGAGAGGGTGAGAAATAATGCAAATAAACAGGAAATGCTCCAGAGTATGAATATGTAAAGGGTAACCCTGCTGTTTGTGTCTAAGTGTAAAAGTTTGATCAAGTGTGACTCAAGGGATTTTTTTTTTCAGAAAGAGAATACCCATCAACCTCCCCATTGAGTCCCTTGTGGCCTCTGCTGCCACAGCGTTGATGGGGGGCATGTGCCTGCGCTCGTGTGTGTGGTGCGTGTTCGTACGCGCTGCCTGTGTGCACACCTGTGGGTGCACTTATGGTTCAGTGCTTATCTGAAGCTCATTCAGTCAAAGGCGTGGGCAACGATGGAAGCTGAGCGGCAGGTGAACGTTTGCCGAGTGGACAGAGGGTGGAGATGTGTATTTTGCAGGGCATCAGAGGGTGGGGAGTGTCTGTTTTTTGGTGTGGAGTGGCGGATGGCAGCTGGAGGTGATGCTGGCAGCAATGAAAAGATGGCGGAACGGAGAGGAGGAGATGAGGAGCCAGAGAGCAAGTGGCGAACTAGATCAATGACATGGCGGGCACGGCTAGAACAAAGTGCTCCGGCCCTGTGTGTTGATGCAGTGGAAATTGCATCTTCAAGGAAACGTGCTTGATGAGATTGTGGGATCAATAGAGGACGGGGGCTGCCAGCCTGATGAGCGGCTGGAAAGGCAAGAGAGGCCGTGACTGGGACTGAATGAGAATGGGAGGTGCAGACCAGGGCTCCATAACCTTACTCTGATGGGCTAATACAATATGCCACCTTAGTCACCAGAGAGGCTGAGGCAGAGATGTAGGGAAAAGGAGCCTGACAACAGTAAAAGCTGTTAAGGTCTTTGGAATCCAGAAGCAAATTGAAAAGATTCATTTCTCCCACAGCAGTCTTGGGATTGGCCAGGAGGCTTTAAATGCACCGTGGTACATAATGGACACGCCACGCATGCAGCAAATGTAGGTGATGTCACCAGTCAAATATCCTGTCTCACTTACATTAATGATAATTAAGGAACGCATTCCAAAACACGCACGTACAGTGAGATGATGAACAGTTGAGGTTTGACTTTATTTTAGAGTGTCCATTGAAAAGTATTTAATAAACACACATTGTTTCTCTCTCCCTCTTTCATTCGGTCTCTCTCAAACACACAGAGCAGCCACACAGTCTCCACAAGTGCCTGATTACACACTCATTCATAAGGTCTCTATCAGACAAACACACACATGCACATGCACGCACATGTACAAAACACTCATCCAAGTCAAGCAATGCGGCAGAGATCCCCCCCTTCCCTCCTCTCCCCTCCTATACAAGGCTGTTTCTATGGCAACAAGCTTCGGTTTCTGGCACTGAAAAGTGGAAACTTACAGGAAGTATGTGCAGCCTCCAGGGGGCAGGCACGAGGATGGTTGGAGGACCGGGTTTGTGGTCGGGGGAAAGGTTTTAGGATGAAAGATGCCTGCAGGTTCAGTTTACGACCTCAGTAGTTACCCAATTATTCCGTCTCCTCTTTTCTTTCAAGCTTTTAATTCCAGCTCTCTTGTGCTATCTGTTTATCCGTCTCCCTGGCTTGCACTCCTCATTCAGCTAAACCAGTTTCCATCAAGGACGTCTGACTGCAATCAAAGTATGTGCAGCCAAAGTGTATTGCCATGCAAATAGGGGGGCTTTGTTGCTCAGCCTCCAGGCCCAACATGTAGGTCAAGGGTGCCTGGAGACAGACAGCCTGTCGCTCATTTCTTCCAGTGTGGCTGTTTCGGTATTTGTGTCTCCCATTAAAATTCCCTGATAAGTCCCCCCTACCCTTCCCCCTTCCATCTGGACTTACAGATTCCGCTCACTTTTGAGCTGGTTTCATGGAAGATTTATCAATGTCTCACCTATAATCTTGACAGTGGACTGACCAAGGCTGTGTAAGTGGTTGAGAATCCTTCAGTCCTGAATTATAACCCTAAGCATGGAACAGGACATTACAAATGCAGCACCATGCAACTGCAGCTTGATTATCTGTCGCAAGAAAAGTGTTTTTTTTTTCCTCTTTCTTTCCATGAATATGAGTGTCTCTTTTTGTTGTGGGGAATTTGCCTGAAGGGGACAGGCTGATAGCTTGGCAGTAGGACTGGCGAACAATCTGGAGGCCACTTTCACACCTAAGTCTTGCTTGACTTAGTGCAATATTAATGTCTCTCTTCATTGCCATCCTCTCCCTTCACCTCACTTCCTCTCCGGAGAGGTTTCCAGTGTGACTGCGACAAACATCTAAGCTATTCCATTTCTATTGTTTCGTTACTCTCGGTTGCTTCGGCTTACGCGCCTAGTGTTTCTTCCTTTCGCCTTCCTGTTTTTTGCTTTGTTTCCTGTTCCTTACCTTTCCCTCCATCATGGTGCCTGTTTTTATTCAACTCTCTTTCAGCCAAGACTTCAAGATGACTGTGATTGACATATCCAAGCACGATCCCATAGCACACACGACTTTTAAAAGTGATTTTGTTTTTTTACATTAAAGCAAGACATACATGTGTTTAAAGACATTTCATTCACAGTGTTTCCCCTCCACTTGATCCCAATGGATTTGCAGGTTCACACACTTATCAGCTGCCTTACAAAGTAAAGTGTGGAGCGTGTAGGTGTAAACTGACAATATTTGTGAAGGTTGAACTCAAACATTGTACTTGCGAAAAGACAGGCAACCGGGATACTCGACAGTGTTTCCCAAGGACAGTTTGTGAGAGCAGAGCAGATTGAGCGAGGATTAATCAAACATGTGACCAGGGTTACAAGGGGGAAAATACTTTTTTCATCGTGAACTTGCACCTCAGTCTTCATCGCACGGTAAGCTCAGCCACAACGCTCCGATTCCTCGGCGCTCTTGGGAAAGAGTAAAACGAAATCTTGACCTCCTTTTTTGCCTTAAATGTCAAAGCAGCGCGATGCTATTTAGACTTATAATTCAGACTGGAAAGATTGGCGTGAGTCGGTTTTGGACCTCCAATTTTTGCAACTACATAATGAGGCGCTGCTGTCGGAGCCACCTGAATGGAAAGAGATGTCTTGCTCTCAGTGGACTAGTATTCGCAGGGAGTTACTTAGAATGTGGCTGGCTAACTTGAAATTCTGTGATCGACTCCAAAACTTTGAAGATGCCTCTGACTGGCTCTGTAAATGAGTTTTTCTTATTTTCCCTCCACTGCATTCGGCCCCTAATCCTCCCATGAGTCAGTGTTTCTCTTTCGTACTGTGTTCTTTTGGCTTCTTTCCCTCCCTATGTTCATCTGCACGCTCCCTCTGCCACTTTTCTCTTCCTCTCCTGCTACACGTCTCTCTTGTTTACCTTTGTTCTCCTTTGGTCAGCCTTAGACAAGCCCAATTCTTCTGACCCTTGGCACCCTGTCCTGCCTCCAGTCTTTCCAGAGGAGTGAACAAATCTGATGATCAATTCTCTCTCCCTTTGGCAGCGCACACAAAAGACACACACACACACACCGAACTGCCATATATCGCTGAGATTGGCTTAGCCTAACTGCCTGCCAGCCAATTACCTCACCACATCACCAGCCCTGCCACCTGTCCCCACGCCCCACCTATGAGCCTCCGGGCCTCAATCTTTTCCTGTCCGCTTCCTCCTTCCATTATATTCTACAGTTAGTCTGCTTTTATCACCTGTAATTACCCACTGTGCCAAAGTTCCCCTTCCTACAGGGCCTAGACCCTTGATTGTCTTACACCTCCGCCTACTTCATCAAACCTCCAACAGCAGTTTACCCTTCTCCTACTTGTTCATAATTATCGCCTTAAGTTCTTTCTTTGTCCCCTTCAATTGTTTCTTGATATTTTTCATCTCTTTTCTCTGTTCCCTGTGGCTGCCCAACCCAAGTCTCCGCTGAGCAGGCTCCCTGGTCCTCTAGATGTTTTCCACTCAGCTCTAATTAAAGGCTCTCTGATATGAACACCCATTTTCTACTACTCCGAGTCCTCTTCCTTGAGCATCTAACAACCATGTAGTGCGGGCTCATTAAATGCATATCGGTTACATAATGAACGTCTGCCACTTGCTACTGGGTATCTCTGTCACTTAGTCCTATGTCTTCTTATGTTGTGTATACGACGCTGCGGCAAATTCTCATACCAGATAATAGTTGAATTTTTTTTTACCCACTGTTTGAACACTGGCTTTATATGCTTTTCCTTTATTTATAGAGAGGGTTTGATTTCCAGATTCGGATACGTCTTTGTTTTTCTGCAGTTTTTTCTTGCAGACCAACTAATCCTGGGTAACTTACAAATTCTTTTCAATTTCAGCACTTGATTATATAAGAGAAATTTTAGCAGGGGGCCCCAGCTGCTCCTCTAGATACTCCACTGGTGTATGGACTTGGTAACAATGGAAAATTGAATGCCCAACTGAACCTTCTGTGGCTGAATCTTTCAGCTGTGTGCCTCCAGTCCTTTGCCTTGTTTACTGCATAATTTGTTAGACCTAGTGTAGTTGGGTTAGACATGACACTCCTCTAACAGGCACCGGAGCCACAAGGTCAGTGGTTAAGAGCTCCTATGATCTTTCCTGCTGTCTACTGAAATACACATTTTTCAATTTAAAGGCGTATTAAATGGTTGAGGAGACCCATGGGCTTGGAGGTTAGAGGCTGTGTCAGCTGGTTAGAGTTGTTTACATGGAGCTAGCCTTGAAGACCCCAGACAGGTTTCACTGTGTTGTATTGACTCCAATTCAAACTCAAAGAAAGAGTGGAGGCTAAGTAGTGCTGTTCTTCCAGTTATTAACGTCTGTCCAAACAGCCCGCTAAAAACCTGCAAACCCATTTGTCCAAACAATGGTCAAAAACTGTATTGTTGAACAAGGCGCAGCCTTTCGGTACAGGTGTCAGGTGTTGTGTTAACATCAGCGGACTTATTTGTCTTATTCATCTGTGGAGTTTTTGACCCCGTATCGTCTATCTGAGAAGCCAGCATCTTCCCTCGTCACCTCAATTTGCTTGCTTCACAAGCACAAGGAACAGGCTTCAAAGATCTTGTTACTGCTGTGTCCGTCTCTTTTTCAGAAGTTCCTTTTGAAGTAAAAGTTCAGTCTGGAACATTTCACGACCAACTTATTTTCCAGCCGTTTCCTTGATTTTCTATTGATTCCCATCTGCCTTGGTCGGGTGGAAAAGCAGACAAAAAAGATGAAAAACTAAGAGGAGAGTGGTGGATCAATGTTAGCTTGACCTCCCATGGGGGCTAGGTCGGATGTGTTTGGGTTGAAAGTCATTAACTATTTCTGGTTTGCCAGTCGGAGCGAAGGAAAAAATAATGCTTATGTATTCTTTTATTCTTTTTATTTTTTGAAATTCTCCCTCAATATTTAGACATTCAAGCAATTTTTTGCAGCGTTGCTTCATATTGAACTCCAAATACTGTGACTGTTATTTGGAATCGTTAAAGGACATCAATTTGTGGCCAACTTTTGAAATGATTAAGGCAAATATCTTTATTCAAAGTAAGTGCTGAAAATGTACTGCATCACAAAATTTCCCCCCGTGGCTATTTTCTTGCTCTTGTTGTGCTTCTCTGACTGTTGTCTCATGCTTTAATGGGGACAGAGATTATTTGGGACCCAGAATCATACAAATCACAATTCCAGATGCTTTCCCTTATAAATACAATAGAATTCACATGCTGTTCACGTCGATGTAATCAGACAAGTCAGTCATTAATTATGGTTGTGGGGGGGGACCTTAAAACCTCGATCCACACATGACACAGCTGCATGCAGCAGTCTCCTCTGTGTGCTCTGTATCTTCACGCTGTATTCCTAGTGCGACTCTATACAGCACTCCCTCACCAGTCATCCTCCATGGCTTTGGCCAAGCGTGCAAATGGCAAATGGACAGCGGGCGCCCCAGTGGCTCTCTCAGCCCATGTCTTATTCATGAGCAGGGGTCGGCATGATGCCCCTCGTCACACACCATGTCAGAAACACACTCTGGCCTGCGCACCGAAGCCTCTAACCACCCCCTACCCCCAACCCCGAACCTATTCCTACCCAATAAAGCCCCATGACATTTTCACTTTATGTGCTGCCACGTTCCTTCCTTCATAGCTAAGAAACTGATAATAGTAATTGCTAGCCATAACTGCAGGAACACTCACGCCGAAATGTAATCCAATGCAACATCCGGTTTGCAGCTCGTCACCACTCATCTTTAAGCCACACAGACGCCGCGTGAATACGATAATGCGATTACTGAAGCTTCTTTATATTGCAAGCGAGGAGAATGTAATGTTGTGGTCAGGCGTCAGGCCAGAATGCAGGCTGCCCATCCCAGCAAGCGTCTCATAAAGAGCAGAGAGTGGAGCTAAGCAAAGGAGAGTTGAGGGTATTAGATGATTACATGGCTCTATGGTTTCATGAAGATGGGTCCCGCTTCCCAGGCAACTATGACATCAGCAGTCTGACATTCACGATGAAATGTCTACTGTGCAGCACCGGCACTACTAAGCCAGTCAAGTCAATAAAGTAATAAAGTTGTATTGAGTACCAAGCTTTGCTTAAAGGTCAGGTCGTTTTTTGGTGGCCAAGCGAGGGTGATGGCTGTACAGGAGGTGATGGCATTATCAACAATAATGTCTGAGTTCCAGAGAGGACGACGACACTAATTGTTTTCACTCTTTGAGTGCAAACTTATTAACATATACAGCTTTGCTTTGACTTAATGACTTAATGTCAGAGCAACAGTGCTGAGTTCCCTCTCAGACTTTGTCGGACTAAAAGACTGTCCTCAGGTGAGTAGAAGCAAGTCAAAGTGAAGATTTTCACCTTTATAGCAGCTTCATCTTTTTAAAGATCTGGCAGCTTCGTTGAGAATATACTGATCGATTAAATTTTAACAAGACACCAGTGATGGGCTCTCTGCAGGGCTTAAACATCCAATCTATCATGGCCATGACGCTCTTTCTTTTTACTTCTAGTTGCCTCCATCCATCTCCTCCTCCTAACTGGTTTTGGGAAGGGAAAATTATCTCTTGATTAAAATTTAATTAAAAGCCATTTAACTTTCCCCTCCTCCTTTATTGCCCTTAACAGAAACAACTTTCCCCTCCAGGTGGGGAGCATCTCACTTCGGTGGCCGAGAAACCACTCAGCACTCCCTGGGACACTGATTATTTCTCAGCTTCTTTTATTACACCTATAGATCAGCACAATTAAAGTCAAAAAAGGTGGTCTTAAAAATGCCTTTCCCCCCCACACACAATGGTAAACAGCCACTCTCTGGTGGTCTAAATGGAGATCTATTGCCACACTAGCTCCTCACACCCATCTGTCCTGTTGCTATCCCACCTCAGGTTCAAAGTTAAGTCCATAGAAGCAGAAATCAACTCTAATCCAATTATCTCATTGATTTATCCAACTCTGACCCCTTCTGCTCTCACTCTGTCTAGCTCAGAGATCATATCTTGGGTCCTGCTCCCGTGCTTTCCTGTTTGCCCTCAGTAACATGCAGTGGCAAAGGTCAAGATGCAGAGCAACACTGGGGTTGCAGGAAGGATCCCGTCCTCTCAATTACCCTCCCCCTGACTCTCCTGGGCCCTTAGAGGCATTGGATTTAATTAGGTAATGGAATACATGATTCCCATTTGGCTGGCTCATACCATACTCACTCGCCCTGTGCAAGGTAGTGGAAGTCTATGTGTGTGTTGGCGTGCGTGTGTGCTGGATCTGTCTTAGTCCTCTCAGTCCCCTTTAGCCACCCTGCCGGCAAAATAGAGGCGCTGTGTTTTTCTAGTGATGTCACATTTGAACATTTGTGTGCTTATGTGTGTCAGTGTGCTTGAGTGTGCTCATGTATGTGGTCATCCTTCGGCTGTGCTGCTGCTCCTTAATGACCCGTGCAGCGCCTGGGAGCAGTGGGTGTCACAGCGTCGTGACTAACAGCCTGGGCAGATTGGCTGGTGCCAAAGCTGCAGCCCCAGCCAAGTCTCCATGCACATGACACTCAATACACACACTCATGCCTGCAACCACAGAAAAATAAAAAAATAAAATAACACACTCGTACAGTACACACAAACACACATCGCCGTGTCTCCCGCTGCTTGGATTCCTCTAAATGTGTTTATGTAGCTGTGGATGGGTGCCTAAAGATGTTACTATAATTTTGTGTCTGCAGGGTTTAGATGTGTGTGCAAGTGCAGTGAATTTGTGTGCCCAGTGCTTCAGATGATGTGCAACTGCAGAAGATCAGAGCACGAAAGAACATGTACGTAAGAACGTGTAAGAACACAAAGAACATGTATGTAAGAACGTGTAAGAACACAAAAAACATGTATGTAAGAACATGTAAGAACACAAAGAACATGTATGTAAGAACATGTAAGAACACAAAGAACATGTATGTAAGAACATGTAAGAACAGAAAGAACATGTATGTAAGAACACAAAGAACATGTATGTAAGAACGTGTAAGAACACAAAGAACACGTAAGAACACAAAAAACATGTATGTAAGAACGTGTAAGAACACAAAGAACATGTATGTAAGAACATGTAAGAACACAAAGAACATGTATGTAAGAACGTGTAAGAACACAAAAAACATGTATGTAAGAACATGTAAGAACACAAAGAACATGTATGTAAGAACACAAAGAACATGTATGTAAGAACATGTAAGAACAGAAAGAACATGTATGTAAGAACACAAAGAACATGTATGTAAGAACGTAAGAACACAAAGAACATGTATGTAAGAACATGTAAGAACACAAAGAACATGTATGTAAGAACACAAAGAACATGTATGTAAGAACACAAAGAACATGTATGTAAGAACATGTAAGAACACAAAGAACATGTATGTAAGAACGTGTAAGAACACAAAGAACATCCACAGTAGAGGAAAACCAGACTCTCCTGTAACATACGGCATTATACGGCTGTTTGTACCAGCAGCAGAAAACGACCAAAACTTTCATGGCCTGTCACATTTTGGTATCGTCTGGACATGGTCAGGTAGTGTGTACAGTCAGGGCTGCTGCTTACATATATACAGTACAAGCAGAAGACATTCCCACAGGAGACTGGAGATCAAGTCCTGTATGAAACAACTTTAAAACATAATAGTATATAAATTTGTACTGGGAAATTAGGAAACATAAATGTGCAGTTGTAATCTATTGTTGAGATTTTCTTAAAAATTGTATAACCCTAGCCACCATGCTGGTGTCACTGTAGGACACGGCAGCCACCGGGTCGGTGCATGGCGCCAAAGGGATGCAATTTAAATAGAGCTCTGCTGGCCTTGGGGCGCTCTTTCAACAAATCCTCTTGTCAGTCATATGAGGCGATGAGGACAAACAGCGCATTTGGATGTTTAGGTCGGATAAGGAAAAGGCTAAACCAGGGCCGCAGGGCAGCAATAGGTTATTGAGCCAACTTTATGTCTTCCCATTGAATGCGCATCGCATTGCCTTAAAGCATCCATCAGATACGCTGCACGTGACGGAGTTTGCTAAAATTATATTTACAGCATGTTTAATATACAGCACCAACACCCAATACATGCTATGCTACAGTAGAACATGATAAAGTAGATTATAATTTGACAAACCCAAATGTTTCTTTTGCAATAGACAAACACAATTTTTCAGTACTAGTGTTGAAGTGGAAGCTGAATGTCAGTACAAAGACAAGAAACACTTTAAGCTTGTAGACTCGGCCCTTTTTTTTACTTCATTGAGTATTCGGCATTGTGCTTCTTAAGTTGTCTTTGAGTGAGTAGCCACAGTTCTAGACCATCTCAATTTATTGACAGTTTGTCTAATTATGAATTTCTAAACTCTTTGAGGTTACTTTGTAACTTATTCCAGCTTTATGCAAATCAAGAATTTGTGATCATAAGTCTTCTGAGATCTCCTTTTTTTTTTTTTTTCGCGAGGCAAGGTTCACAACAGCAGATGCTTCGCGTGAATAACAAGCTCAGATTGTTTGCAAGTGAAATTCCAACCCACATTCCCAGTCCTTGTTTCACTAACTGGACTCTTTTGCTGATGTTTTTACTCTCATAATTATTAGTTAATTAGATTGTGTTTGTCGGCTGTTGTAACTTAGATGAAGATCTCGTGTTTTAAGATGAATTCATACATACATGCAAATGATGGTTATTGACTTAAGTTTTCTTTCTATTGTAAAGTGTGTGTGTGTGTGACATCCTTCTTTCTGTGTGTGTTTTTTCAGTGTACATGCATTTTTGTTAGCGTGTATGTGTGCACATATATGAATTCAGCAGGTGAAGGATGAGCACTGCACTGCTTTGGTGCAAAAGCTTCTAGCTAGAAATCACAGGGGGATCCAAGTGTCTTGATTTGCCTGGTACCTCGTATACATGGTAGATGCACCCCCCTGTGCACACACACTCGCACGCACACAAACACACATACAATCGCACGCACACACACACAACTTGCAGACACAAAAAAGAGAGAGGGAGGTGTGGGGAGGAGAGAACCCTCACATCCTTTTAACTGGGTCTCATAAATCACAGACAGCAGCATGGCAGGATTATGTTGTCAAGTGAACAAAAAGTGTCTATGTGCGTGTACGTGCAGCCCTCTGTATGCGTCTAACGTGGCGCTGCCTACAGTAGGGCAGCTGGCGAGCATTGACAGAGCATTGTTGGAGACGGGATTCATAAAGCCACCTCACAACACAGAGACAGCTGAATGATTTGAAAAGGCTCATCTGAAAAACTGAACAGGTGGATGAAAAGCTGAAACAGAGATGTAAAGGTTTCATAGCGAGAGAAAAGCGGCGCGGAGTGTGTTTGTGTATGTATGAGAAACACTCAGGGTGTGAGAAAAGAATTAGGATGGTTCACTAGATTCATCAAGAAGAAAGACAAAGATGAAAAATGCTAGAAAAATGTATTTTGATAGCATGGGGGAAGTGAAGTGGGAGTATATTTAGAGGCGGGGAGAAAAGATGGAACGAATGAGAGAGAGAGCGGGAGGGAGGGGGAAAGAGTCCATCGTAGATCTGTGGTTGCAGGCTTCCATCAATTATTAACGCCATGCAGATTAGCAGCCGAGCCGACAAACGATGCAATGATGGCTGTCAGTTTCCCCCACGCTGCCGCCGCCTACCTCGGGGAATGATGGAGAATGAGAAAACAACAGAGGGAGAAAGAGAGAGGGGAAGGAGCGACGGTGAGAGACGAATTGTAAAGAAAGTTGGAATAAACTTGTTGTGCGGTTTGTTTATTCCACCAGGAGTGAGATGGAAGGGGGGGTGAGGGGTGAGCGTGAAGTGGTCGGTTGGACGGTCGTCATCTGCTTTCATCACTGCACGATGTGCAGATCAGTTCAGTTTACAGATATGAAGACAACCGTCCTGACTCGGTGCTTTGAGATGTTGCTAAATCTTTTACCAAGGTACTTGTTCCTATATAATGTCCGATTGTTGACCCTGTGGAGGAACAGAGCAGATCAGTGAGCATCAGTCGCCATCCCGGTCATTTATCAGGGAGTCAAAAGTGACACCCCCATCTCTCATTTCTGATATTAAGTCTTATAGAAGCCAAATCGATTCCCATCTTTATAAAACATCCCATTTGTTTCCTTTGACCTTCTCCAGACGTTGTAACTTTTGCACATTAGTCTGTTTCTGATCACCTTTCTTCCTCCTTCTCTCTCGTTTTTCGTGACATCTGTTTTCAATGTTTTAAACTTAAGCTGTTCCTCTGAAGACCAAACGCCTCCGCAGTCAGAAGAAGCTGTTCAAGTATTTTCATAATAAAATGCTAACGTTACTGTGTAGTTAACAAGTTTTCTCATCATTAATAAAACACAATCTACAAAAAAAATCAAAAGACCCATAAATATTTCAAAATAAGAAGCTTTATTGATCACGGACTACATATACACTTACAAGTCGGAATGAAAGTTGTGCTCTGCTTTTAGCTCATCCAGTTGGCAGTGAGCAGCTACGGGGGGGCAGCCAGGAAGCAAACGCTGAGTGTCTTACTCAAGAGGCTGGAATTCGATCCCGCAGGCTTCAGTATCCCAGTAGGATGCTGGGATACACCGGGCCGCTAATACATATGAGACCGACAGGCTGCCTAGTAAATCTAAACCGACTCC
Organism: Channa striata; assembly: GCA_033026295.1. Taxonomy (NCBI): domain Eukaryota; kingdom Metazoa; phylum Chordata; class Actinopteri; order Anabantiformes; family Channidae; genus Channa; species Channa striata. Next base: position 21,895,119 of record CM065175.1, on the reverse strand, counting down.
AGCTTTGCCTGGATGTGAGAAACAATGAGACAAAGGAAGCATCAGATCTGTTTGTCAACTGCACCAAAAACTAAAAATTTAAAACAACATCCTTAAAGTGGGGTATTAGTTCATAATAAAATTGTAAGTTGCAAAATTCTCAGCCATCAAGTAAAAATATTATGTTACTTTAATAAGAATAACCATCCGAAACCAGCCACTACCTGCAGGCATCTCTGCATCTGTTGGTGCATCCAGTTGGGGACGGTCTGCTAGTTACTGATCTGTAACAATGAACAATCTGCAAATAGTTTTAATCAATATGCAAATTTATTTAATTTATGTGGAATAAAAGTTTAAAGGAAGACTTCCTCAAGTGTGTTTCTTGTTATGTATTTCACGGGTGACCTTACTAACGCTGGTGTTTTAGATTTTAAAGTTTTAAGCTGCAAATCTTTGTATTTGTGAATCAGGCCATGAGTATTTGTATCAATTGTTTTCATCATTCATTGTAGTAACACTGTAGAAAACACAGATACAACATTTGATGTTTAGATTATTTTTTACTTTTGATACAAATGTTCAAGTCTGGAGACTAATTCAGTAAATTCTGTAAAGTCTTCATAAAATAGTATAACATCCCAGTCTTAGTCACACCTATTATATTTCTTTGTTCTTCACCTTTAAGTGGACTTTACTCATTAAGAACTTTTGTACTTCAACTGTTAAACTGCCTGAGCCACCAGGAGAAAACCGAGGTTCGGCATTTCGGAAGAAGCTGTAAATCTGAGACCCTGCAATTAGTCTCTCTACCAGTCGAGCCACAGCGGCCCTGACATTAACTGTTATTTTGAGCTAATGATTTTAAAAAGTATTGATTAGTAGTAATTTTCTCTGATGTGTACTCATTTATTTTAACTGCGGCTGGTTTCGAATAAATGCAGTTGAACACAAGCCTAAATGATTTGTTTTCCTGCAAGAATAAAACATGTCTGGAAATTGTTATTTTTAAAATTAAATATGTAACCCAGCCATTACACCTCCAGTAGAGGTGTCAGCCTCTTTTAATGGAGTGCAGCAGCTACACAGGAAATCACATAAGACCAGGGAGAATATATATAACTTTCTACATCAATAGTCTGTGTTGTTTCCCTGGACATCCAGAAAACCCCCGGGTCCAGGCATTTTTCTCTCTACTTTATCACAAGTACTTTGTCTAAAATGTCACAAGCACAAAAGCACAGCAAGGTGATGCTGCCCACCTTCCCCAAAAGTTTGCGAGTAGAGAAAGGCCCTGAACTTCTGACCTCTGCGTGGGGGAACAGCCTTCACCTGGGGCACTGAACGCAACCGACGCCGTCAAGGGAGATGACGGTGATGACGAGGCAGTTTGTTTGCAGAGGGGAGAGAGACGGGAGGAAGGGGAAAAGCTGCAGGGTGCAAGGATTTGCTCGGCTTTAAAATGTATAATGGTGCAACTCTCGAGGGTGGCACAGCTGGGACGCCCTTGAGTTAGCACAATTAACCTATATGCCCATTGGTACTATACATAGCTCTCTAAAGAGGTTACCATAGAATAGTGTGGAGCAGTGGCTTTTGAGCTTGTTAAACCTCCCCGACTTCATAAATCATTCAGTGTTACCTCAGGATGTTCTGACCACACAGGGATCCCCACACAAAATTCACACACTCGTCTCTCTGATGCCCCTGTATTTACAGTATGATGTCAGAGTTACGGCTCAGGATTAGGCTGAGGTTACCAAACATGCTCGCCTGGCCATTACACCCGCGCTCAACTCTCTTAAAAAATTAACTCCAATGATTCCGTACTTTATCTGTAGAAATCTGGAATCGGGGAATTGGCCTCACCATAAACATTTAACTTGAGTACACACACACACTGAGTTTTACTTTCAAATAAAACATTTTTGATTGAAGAATCCCAACAGTTTTACGTTCTACTCATAAGTAAAGCAACGTCTGTTTGCACATGTTGTTGGTGACGCTAGATTGTTCTAATAAAACAGGTTTTTCACTCAGATTTGTTACAGTTGGATGATTTTCCGAGACCTGAAGTGAGTTACCAGCAGGCAAAAGTTACCAGCAGACCATTTTGTGTAGCCAAAACACAGCAAACTTTATCATTTGTTCCATCTATAAATCATTATTTGACCCCTCAGGTTTGGCCTTGTGGTCGGTCCAGACTAGGCTCCACCACTGATTTTAAAAACCTGCTGCAGGACCTAAGCTCAATTTTAAGAAAAATATTTTTTTCGGAGACTTTTTACTGAGCAAACAACAAATTGTTCCAAAACTTGCTTCATGCATCACCTTGCACATGCCTCTGTTATTAGTGTGTTCATCCACTCTTTGATGCGTTTCAGGCTTTCAGAGGCCAAGGGCAGAATGAATTAAGAAAGGAATCCTGCATTATGTGAGCTGAATAAAATAAAACACAACGGATAGGGGTGTGGTGCTGCTCGGAAAGATGGCGAGTGAAACACAACTTCAGGGCTGTTTTCCTGCCTGAAGGCTCCCTTGAAGGGAAAGATGTTTTAAGCTTGCCAGAAAGAAACAAGGCTTTGCAATTAACCAGAGAGTCACTGAGGGATGGTGGTGGAGAGAAGAGGGAAGGAGAAGCGGCATTATGAAGGGAGTAGGTGGTACATGTGCCCACATTGGCTCCCGGGCTGAGGTGTGTGCATCAGTGTTGGGAGGAAGTGAGGCTTCATCGAGGGCATATTCAACAATGTGTTGGTTTATGTCCTCTTTTTAAAAGAGGTGATGGCAGACGGTCCATCTCTGCAGCGCGGTGTCTTTTTTTCCTCTCTTTCCGTTTCGCTCTTTGTCAGGGCAGGTCCTGCCGCCAGCGGCTGCCTGCTGCACCATCTGTGGAAGCAAAGTGCCCAAAATTCATTAGCGGAGAGAGGCGAAGGAGACGAGGAGCAAAAATCTGCGAAGAGAGCGACATACAGGGAGGTAAATGGACAGGGAGGGCAAGAGCAGACAGGGCAGCAAAAACTCACATTTGAAGTTTTTTTTTTTTTTTTTCAAAAGAATGTGGAGGAGCAGTAATGAGGAAAAAGGGGCGAAGTGAAAGAGATGGACTGAGAGGATGAAAATGGAGTCACGAGGAAACGAGAGAAGGGCGAGATGATGCAGAGCAAAAGAGAAAAACGGGCGGAATGGAGTGAAGCAAATGGAGAAATGAGGCGGAGAGGAAGTGACAACAGAGAGAGGAGCTCGAGGAGAGACGCCGAGGACGAGGAGGAGGAGGAGGAGGAGGGCTAACGGGGGGCCTCTGCGTGGCAGCAAGATGTTCTTTGTGCCTGTCAGTCTGACTAAAGATCAGGATTTGTGTGACACATCTTTGCTAAATCTCTAACGACGACAGCTTCTCCGTCTCTTCTTTCTCTTCATATATTTTTTAATTCATATCTATTACCCAACTCGGCCCCACTTCTCTTTTGAATTTATTCACACGTACGATGCAGTGATGCGCTGCGAACTCACAGGTAGACGGATTAACCGTTTCCATCCAGCAGGATGCGCATGTCTCACTTTTAAAACCCGACTGATGTCTGTTTTCCGTCTTTTCAGCAATTCATTGCAGTTACAAGTCCCTCACTTTCTCTGCGTTCTCTGACAGCACTTCCTCTTCTGTCACCTCTTCAGCCTCCCACCTTCCGTCACCTCCCCAACCAGCTCTCACACCGTCATCCACGGTATCTGCAGCACTGACTCATGATTCCCACGAGGTCTGCGAGGTGACAGGGATCGTAGAGCTCTGTGGAACTTGTATGCTCAGATAAGCTGCTGAATTAGAGGGTGAAGGAGATCAGCTGTGGCATTTCAAGGGAGAGGAGACGAGCGAGGAGGTGAGAAGATAAAATAGCAAGGGAGGAAAAAAAAGGAAAAAGCGAGTGTAGGGGGGCTGAAAGAGATGGCAAAGGAGACAGGATGGGCTGGGAGGGCGGAAGAGAGGATGTGTAAAGTAACTGAGAAAAGAAACTTGGAAAAAGAAAAACTAAGATGAGTTAAGTTGAAGGTAAGAGAGTTTGTTCCAGCAACAGCGATTATTGAAACTATGAATACAAAATCAGGCTTGCAGTTAATAGCTGGCTGTGCCAATAAAGAAACTTTAGAGAAAGTTTCTTCAATACACACGCACTTGTTAAAAATTTCAAAAGACTGAGGCTGAAGCTGCATCACAAGCCAAAAAGCAGAAGCTCGTTTGTCAGTTTACAGATAGTTAGAATGAACTTATCATCTGGTTGCACAAATAATAGTGCATTATGTAACTGTATGTTTTTTATTGATGATATTGTGGGAGAAAATGTAAGTTTTGTACATCGTCTGTCATATTAATTTACTATTAGACGCCACAGGAACAGCTTTAGGGTTAGAGAAAACTTCAGGGTAACGTTACTTCAAAGAACAACGGTTTCTTCTAAAGTTAGAAGAAAAAATTCATAAAAACAATGCCACAAACAGTAACAATGTCACACATGTGCACCACGCTGTGACACAATCATTACAGCACACAGTAGCTCACACTGGAGTCGAACCCCGTCTCCCGTGGAGGAGTCTTGTTTCTTGCTGTACCTGCCACTATCCCGCCCACGTCTCCATGACACTTTTTCTGTCCATATTTTAAGTCATTGATTTGGGTGGTAAACACTGACACATTTTGGTTTCTGTTTTACTACGCTGAAAGCTCCAATCCTCCATCGCAAACAGGGACCTAAAGTGTCAGCACGTAACACAAAGGGGCTGGACAAATGGCAATGAGAACGGACTGGGACAAACTTCCATACAGATACACACAGTAACCTGCAACCACGAAACAAACAAGTGAAACTAAAGCTTGGCGACCTGCTGTCTATGATGTGTATGTCTAATACTGTGATTGGACAATCGTTGTTGGGGGAGAGGTTCAGCGAATAGTCAGCCGTCGCTTTGGATATTTGTACTTGTGTCTTGTGCATACAAGATCACAACGTTGTATGAACACAACAACTGTGCATCCTAGGGCAAACAGCACAGACTGACCGAGCGAGTAAAAGAATTCTGAGAATTCGATGTACAGTAGGGCTGCACGGAGAGATGGAAGAAACAGACTGGGAGGTCATCAAAATGGATGTCAACTGACAGCCTGTCCGGTCCAAAGATGGTAGGTCAGGCCGTCAGCGTGCAAACCTCTTTCCACGGACACCGCTGCAAAGATATGTCTTCATCTGCTCTTCAACGTCATCTTCTCAGTCTTCAGTAAAGATAATATTACACGTCTTCAAAGTGCAGTTTTAGAAAATACATAATCACGAGAATAAATACGAGCCGATGACACAGGCTGCAACAAAGTGGGGACAGGAAAGAAGTAAATTAAGTCCTGGAACAACAATGATTGGTGATAGTTCACGTAACAATAAATGTGATTATGGATTTTTCCTTGAAAGTATCCAACTAATCTCCTCCATCATAGGCTTTGTTCGGTTTTTTAAGGCCGGCTCTGGATGCATTGAGTCAGGCACGCTCGTGTCTTGCTGGAGGTTGACTTGCGTCTCAGGGGGTTGATTTTAATCCATTACTCCTGAATCTTGTGCAAATCGGGGAATAAACATCTGTCTAATGTTTTGTCGGGTCATTTGCAGATTAAGTTGGAGCTGATGCAGCACAGAGTGAGTGAAGATAATGAGACAGCTTGTAAAAAGGTTAGGAAGGATGTGTTAAAAACCATCTTGCTATGACACATTTGCTTGCTCAGTTGCTGAACAGTAATAATAAATGACATGTAAATTAAAAGAAGCTGCCTTTAGTTTGTGTTACACTAAATTACAGCAGGGTCTAAGCTTTCACTTGAACAAGATTCATTTCCATACAATGATTTATACTCAGTCTGTGACATTTGCAATGTGTCCCGGCAGCTGCACATGTTTTATGAGTAGTAATGTACAGTATAATATACATTTATTAAATAGATATATATAATGTAATATTGTAAAATGCAAATGAGTAAAATATTATGTTTTTACTTACAGCTGTCAAGGTAAAAGGTTATTTGTTTCTTTTTTCATCCACATAATATTTAATGCACATTCAGCCAGTACAAATGTTCCTTTATCATCAGAAGTAATACAAATCAGAAAGGTATAATAAATTATCACTAAAAATTGTCATTGCAAACGTTTGATCCTTCTCTTTATGATATGTTGTCTGATACTTTGTGTGTCCTCCCTTTGCCCTTGAAATGTCTTTGGTTGCCCTCTGAGCAGCCGTTTATCCTTTCAGGTGTCATTTTAGCTCAGTCTTAATGGGACAATTGTTCCGAGTTCTACCAGAGTCCTTGGTCGTCTGCCATGTTCAGGCTCCTTCAAATCTATCCACGCGTGTCCAGTGATACGTAAGTCTGGAGACTCAGGAGGCCATGATAAATAATTCACCCGATTCTTTTCAAACCATCCCTGAGTTGACTTTGCTTTGTAATTTGGATCATTGTCTCGTTCCAAGGATCCACTGTCTCTTCAGTTTTTAACTTTTTGACTGATGGTAGGAGGCTTTGCTTTCAAATCTTATGATGAACTCATTCATTTATTCTTCCTTCCACTTTATGACGAGCTTCAGTGCCTGATGCAAACCCGAAAACATTGGCCAGGCTCCACCGTGTTCTGTTGTGGGGATGGTCTTCCTCTCCTCATGGGCAGTTTTCCCCTTTCTCAGGCCCCCTGCTGTTTGTTTTGGATTCATAGATGGATCACAAACTAGTTTCTTAGCTCCTCTATCAGGTTTTTTTGGTCTTCAACTTTTTGAAAAAATCTTAGTGTTTCCATATTTCTTCCATTCCTGGATTATAGTCTTCAGGTTTGGTATATTGCAGCTAAATGCTTTGAAATGCTTTATGGAGATTCCATAATTTCATTTTGATGTGTTCTAAAAGCTGTTTTCTTGATCCTGTGTTTGTTGCTTTAAGCATGAGTTGAGACTCATCAAGCATTAAATGTTGACAGTTTTATTTAAAGATCAGACGCCAGATTTTACATATTAGAGTTAATCACCTGGAGAGTTTATCCGGGGGGACGGAGGCCTTTGTCTTTTTATACACTCATTGACCGTTATTGTTATTCCTGATGAGGAAATTACTTTTCTACCTGATGAATGCGCAAACAAAACAAGACAATTTCTTTTGCCATTTTACCATAAGCAGATGCAAACTTTCTCACTCACACACTATACCTGAAAATGTTTAGTTGTGCAGGTATATACATATGTATAAGGTAATTATGCAGTCTTCACATGTGTGCTCGTGGCACAGCAGTAAAATTGTTTTTGCAGCTCATTTACACGAGGGAGAGGGGAGCCAGAGATCATTTTCAGTGCTCCACATGAAGGAGCATTAATCCAATTCAAACAGCTCCAAGGAGACGGCCCTCTAATAACTTATGGTGACTTAGGAATTTGTTTATGTTTGTAACGGTGCACTGAAAGATTAATAACCTCCACAATAGGACTTATACAACCTTTACACAATAGGAAAACACACGAGAAACCGATGTGGAAAGATAAATGAAAGGCAAATTAGCCAATGGCATTGTATTTAATTATACGTTACTTCTGTTTCAGATTTAGTTATGCCCCTGATTACCTCATATTTCTCCATAGCCTCAGGCTTTGGTAAAACAGCTTCATCAGGAACATGAGCCAGCAGATTCATCAGTGGCTCGGTCCACCAGGGCTGACATAAACGCACAGCTTAGGTTTGCCCCAAGTGACTGGCTGCATGCTTGTTTCCTCCTCCAACAAGACGGTGACACATTAATTCACCTTCACCTCTCTGCTCGTCGCTCTTTTCTTGATTCCCGGTAATTTTTCTGCATGTCATACACAAGACCGCTGTCAGTTCAGCTCAGCGGCAAAGAGTAAATGGGCTTGCTATCTATATTGGTCTTTTCTGACGCGCTGGCCACTCCAAAGAAACACCAAAGGCATGTCATCACCCTGGCTCCAAAGTGAGTGAAAAGGGAGGGAGACTCAGAGGGACTTTCTGCTCGACGCGATGAGGAGAGCAACCAGGGAGCGTGCGAGCAACACTATCATGTTGTCGAGGGAATGCAAAGGGAATTTCTGCAATTGAGCAGCAGTACACTATTATGGCGGCGCCAAAAGCTACCCGCGGTGACATCCGGCTTCCATCTGGTGCGATGAAAGAACGCGGAAAGAACGGAGCTCCACTATTTGCCTATGGCCAACCAGGTAGCTCAGAAAGCGAAATGACATCAAGCAGACTCTCTTCAGCTTACAGACCAGGCCTCAGCTCGTGGTGGCAGTTTGAATGTCTGCCACGCGCTCTCCAGCACAGCTGCAGCCAAGCACAACTGGCACGGCAGCCGTGTGTGCAGGGGCTGGCCGTGCTGAGTCACAGCAGTGGGGCAACAATGGCAAAAGCTGCTGCGACTCAGAATGCAAATGAACCCCGTCCACAGCTGTAAGGGTGGCTGCGGGCACCGCCACGCGCAGTCCAAGTGCACACAAACAGACGGGAGTGTGCAAACACGTGCATGAAAACGCACTCTTGAACACGCACACAGCGAGAGGATTTGCACGAGGTTGCGAGCACACTTACAGTATGCACATTCATTTTCATGTTTCCTCTCTCACACACACACAAACACTGATGCTTACATCATCTGCACTAGCCAGCATCTTAGTGCACTGCACCATGCCTCCCTCCATCTGCCCGCCCCCCCCAGTCTCCCATTCCATCCCACAGGAGCTGCCTGCTAAGCAGGTGTTAGCTGATTTCTGTTCCCTCAGGTAATTCTGTTTTGTTCTTTGCAGCAAGTACTGCTGCTGCGAATTATTTTGACAGCACCTTACTCATGGGCTGTAGCCCTCTGCTTCTGCCCCCGACTCGCTTCCTTTTCTTTCCCCCACACCATGCGGCTCCATCCTTCCTCCCTGCCTTGTTCCCCACCTTTCATTCTCACTATTTTACCACCCCCTGTGGTGCAGCCAGCGAGACCCCTGGAAAAGCAGCCAAGTAGTCCTGAGCAGCACATCAGCCCACACACACAAACACGCATGCACATAAACAGACGCTAAGATGGACCTGCACGCTCATACTAATGAATTCATGGATGCACACATGTGGTTAGATGAATCCCAGGTGCTCTTGAAAGCACCACATTCCAGCAGTGCAGTCATTTGTGCGTTCATTGAATTTGGAGTGTGTCTATTGCGAAAATGTTGCCTCTCACCCGTAGCCAAAATGTTGTTCCCTCTTGTTTTGCTGTTTGCAAAAGGCATAAACAAAGAACGACTTATTTTCGATTGCTTATTACCATGGCGGCTTCAGACAGCGGCTAATTGCCCTCCATTCAAGTCATCACAATTAAGTGGTCTTATTACCCCGTTTGAGTATATTACATATTTTGCATATTTCCACAGAAATATGTCATTATCAGTATGAAATGAGTGGTGGGGGGAAAATTAATAAGCTAAGTCAGTGGTGGTGCCGTAAAAATCTAAACAAAAGCTAAATGAGCTCTTTTATTCGGCTCCACATTGACTCAAGACTTTGTTAGAAATTCACTGAAAGCATTGGCAGCACATCATCTTTTGTCTTTGATGGAAATTGCATGATTTCATCCCTTTCAGTGCAAGTTAATGTCCGAATTAACAGCGGCAGTAATTCCCAGGCTCTCGTCAAACTGGCTTTTTGTCATTAGGCCTACTTTTCAAGAGTGTCACAAATGACCACTGGCAGCTTGTGTTGCCCGGCCGTCCATTTCACACGCATGCTGCCTGACACTCAGCTGACTTTTTGATGCCTCATTCTTTTTGACTCCACTTTACAGCCAATGGTCCTATTGAAAATAACGGCTCCCATGCTATCACACTCCTTTGTCTTCTGTCACTATTGCCCGGTGTTTTTATTGTCGCCTCTTAGAGGCTCAAGTGTAAACTATAGGGTAACCCTCGGAATCTCAACCACATGGCTGGAAAGATTTGTTCCGTCTCACAGAGTTCCCATGAAGCTGTGGAAAACCAGGTTATTTTCATCTTTTATTACCGGTGTATTTATTTAGACATTTGGACAAGTTCAGTTCCATCTTATTACCATATATCTTGAGTCTGTCACAGAGCAACACTAACATTCATACCTACAGGCAATTTAGAGTCAGTTTACTTAACGTGTGTATTTTTGGACTATGGAAAAACCCACACACCAGGAGAACATACAAACTCTCCATGGAAAGGTCACAGCCAGCAGGTGGATTTGAACCAGGGACCTTGTGGTTCAGCGGGTCTAGTTTAATGCGAACCACGCCACCACAGTGGCTGATGTTGGGTTATATTACAAACACTGCACCCTTGTAAAATTCTGAACTGACTTTAATTTTTCTGGGTGTCGAATCACTTTTAGTGCTACATAATTTATATCTATTTTGTCTCTTCCTGTATTCTTCAATAGCATATGTAATGGAAATACGTTAATCACATCACTTCAAGAATGACAAGAGTGAGAACTTTTATATACGTGGCCATGTTCAGTCCTAACAGGAAGTTCCATAATTTATTTTTATTTTTTGGTAATTTACCTAAGTAGTGGCCAGTGATGCTATGACTAACATTTGATTACTTGATGCACACTGGCTCTAAAAGGTTTTTTCTCAATGAGAATCTTTGGAAAAGAAGCTGCTATAAATCAAAAGTACATTTTTCTAAGTGTGTCAAACCTCCACGACTGGACTGGACTCATTTAGCCAAATATAATTTGGAGAGTTTTTTTTAAAAAGAAGTAGGAACATTTTATTTCATTCATGTGTGCATTCGCCAGCTCGAAAAAGTGTGAGGATCATGAAGATAATTTTAATGGACAAAAAAACACTTTTTTTTATTTATGCATTTGAGATTCTGAGCCACTTTCGTATGAGTGAATGGCTGCAATGTCTTGTTCCCATATCCAGTTCTAATCATGCATCCATGTACTTCTTTCTACATGGACCTGCACCTGTATTTTGTTGTAAATGTGATGTTGGCTTTAAACAATAATTGTAAAGTTAAATGCATGGTATTATCTTTATGTTTGTACTTTCACTTCATTTTGGAAAGGCGGTCCTGGTAAATGCCATTAATAATAGTACATCCTACGACATGATGGAGAGTCAGACCCACAAAACCACACTATATTTTTTACAGCACTTTTGTGTTATGTAATCAATAAAAGGTATAACACAATACAATTCATTAAACATTAGGGAAAAAGTAATTTTTGTGGGATTGTTCTCCCGAGAAGAACAACAGCTCCAGTCACTCCAGTCGGTGCATAAAACAACTTGTGTTTACAAGTCAACTATAAAGACCTTTACGGGCAGCACGGCTGCTTTGTAAAAGCAAGTGATACTGGAGATACAGGAGCCTGCACACTTTCTGTTCCCAGTTTGCTGCTACCGGGCAATTTACGATAAGGAACAGTTTGGGCCGTGATTAAGTCATTGTGTTGCAGTTAGTTCAGAAAAAAAAAGTAATTTTGTGTTGGACCTTAATTCCAATTAGACCTTAAATACCATCGAGGTGATCAGAAAACCGTTTTATTTGTTCAACAGTGATTTGTAGGGCGTTCTGAAAAGCCATTAGAGACATTTGTTTAATTTAAAGGCCTACGTGGTATTATACATATTGATAATAAAGATTAATTCCTGGTAACTCATTTTCCTTAAAAAGGAAATTAATTAATTGTATTAGGACTTAAGTAGTGCATTTGGGAGGGAGAACGGTAAATAGTCCATTTTTCCTCAAGAAATATTTTTTACCTTTAATGCAGATCTGTATCACATGGCCAGAAAAATAGATATGAATACAAGACAGTGAGAAGCTATTATTTTCCTAGTACTTCAGCCTATCCATCTTTCTTACATTTACTATGTGTTCTAGGATCACATAACGCTAAAGGGGCAATTTACAACCCTGAATTTGCTCAGCGTCATACAAGGCACCATGCTGCTGTTGCATTACATATAGATATTATAGTCCCGTCTTTGTTGCCTATTAAGTACGTTATTGTCAGAGGGTGTAAGCTGCAGAGCCACCTGAAGTGAATCAGTACTTTAAGCTTCCTCTCTTAAAGCTACGGCAGCACTTGTCCACAAATCTGTCAAATTACCAGTGCACAGGGTATATTTAGAGGAGTCTACAGGGCCTTGTGCAAGACGGGCGTGTGTGTGTGTGTGTGTGTGAACTCGCTGGGAAAAGGAAGTAACAGTTTAACTACTGTATTGATTTCACGAGTGCTAAGGGGTTTAGCCGT